>JAWHQI010000214.1:1875000-2197500 GCA_033032865.1 Dactylorhiza incarnata
TCTCTCTCGAGCTTGAGGACAAGCTCTCTTTCCAAGATGGGAGAGATGTTATGGTTCCTTATTATATTATTTATTTCTTAATAATTGATTTCATATCGCATTCCTATTTCGTCGTTTATGTCCAAGTCTGTCGTTATTTCCTTTGTCGTTATTTTATTTCCTTTGTTATTCTTTTCTTTTTGTGTCGATTGTAACTCTACTTAAGGGACCCCTTGGGTCTTGTATTGGCATGCAAGAAATAAAGTCTGTTTTCTTTCCTCTAATTGTGCGATATTGGTAGCTCTCTCCTCCAACGTGCAAGCCCCGCTTAGGCAGCCGCGGTTCCGGCTCCACGGCGTCCTCCTCCACCGTCGCTATCTTCACCTTCGACACTTCCTCCGACTAGGCCCATAACAGAGTACTCCCACATCCTCCCTTCCGACTTCAGGGTACTCCCACATCCTCCCACCTGCTGCCCTCCCCACCCCACCTGCTGCCCTCCCCACCCTTTTATAGATTTCCTTTTAACTTAGCAAATTTGCCGCTTCCTGCATATTCCCCTTCTCTGGACGCGAAGGACTCGCACAACCCAATGTGTCAAACCTGCTGTTCCTCTCCTACCGCGACTGCGAGCCCTTCCACGACTCTGCTTTCCTCCGTCTGATGGGTGCTGCGCGATTACATATCTGCGAGAACATCTTCCGCCGTACCTTCCTGCGTGCCTTTCTGCGTGCCTTTCTGCGCGACTGTGAGTACTGCTCGGCGAGATCAGCTGCCTGTGCGATATCCCTTGTGTCTGTCTGCGAATCCTTCTGCGAGTTCTAGCTGCTCTCCATCGTCTCTCTAGCGCATCTGCATCTCTCCACTCTCGCACATCTTCGACCTCTCTCTGTTTCTCGCTGACATCTCTTCCTCCCGCTGGTACTTGCACCCTCACAACAACCAACAAGGTTTGTGAGTTCTTCCTACCCGCTGTTGGGTACTCACCAACTATTTTTCCTATTTCGTTGAGTTTTTTTTCTGATCTATGGTGACACCTCTGATCACTTCAGTCCCTCCATCGACGTTTCTTTTCCAGTTCTTCAGAAATCTTGGGACGACTTCAAAATTAACGGGCCCAAATTATCCCGAATTGAGTGTTTCATTTACCTTTCTCCCGTGCTCTCAACGCAAACGACATCATCTCACTGATGCTCCACCTGATCTCGCGTCTCCCGCATTTATTGATTGGGACACCAATGATGCACTGGTTCGCACCTGGCTTGCTAACAGTCTCTCGGATGTATGTTTGCCCATTATCCATCATGACGACACTGCCAAGGCAGCTTGGGATCATCTTGCTGCCTGTTACTCCAAGGGAACCAAAATGTCTCGCATTTACACTTTATACTCCGATCTATTTCCGCGCCTTACTCTCTCTCCTGATGCTGCATATCAGGAAGTTTAATCTCTCGACGCATAACTTCTCCAGCATTGCCCCTTCTCTGCTAACCTAGCCATTAAGCAGAAATATTTTCAGGAATTCCTGGTGGTCTGCTATCTTTTCGATCTCCCTGATTCATATGAGATGATCAGCCAACAGATTTTGGGAGAACCTGACACTCCCACGCTATTGCTGCCCAAATCTCTGCGGTTACTACACTTCTGCAACGACCTCCGATCGTGTCCCCTCCATCCATCGACAACTTTGCTCATGCGTCCGGCCGAGGATCTTAATGCAATCATGGAGGCAGTCGTGGAGGTCGCAACAGTGGTCGTGGGGGACCCCACCCTCTTTGCTTCCATTGCGGACGCCTTGGTCATTTGGTTGACAAATGCTTTATCAAGCATCCTCACCTCCTTCCTTAAGCACATGTTGTAACGGCCCCTTACTATTGGCTACCGCCACAAGAACATTACCTTATAATCATTTAACATCAGAGGCGCCAGGTAGAAATATTCAGTGATTAAAATATCATGCTAGAGTACAAAATGGAAACTGCAGGATAATTAAAATATTTCATTTCATTACAAACTGCTGAAGTACAAAGATAACCCAACATTATACATACAAAAGGAGGGCTTATCACAAAAGTGTAGCATAATGTACAAGGCTGACTCAGCCCAAAACCTCAACAGAGTACACTACCATAAACATATATCTACACTACTGATTACATAAAATAAAACTGGAATTCTTCATGAGGGCACTCGGGGTCTCTGCATCTCTCCCGATGAGCGCCCAGAACCTCGAAGACTGCGGTAGACACTTCCACCCAGAGACGATACTTCTTTTGTTGGCGAGGAGAACATGGCGGACGGGGATTACTGGTTGCTGGAATGGCCTCTTCTTTGACCTGTTTAGTTGCATTTTCTAATTAGTCAAAAGACTAAGCGAATTCTTATTTTCCCCCCTTATATTCTTATGATAATTTTTTAGTGCATCGTTGAATCTTAAATCATTTCACTTTAGCGTGCACTTCACTTTTTCTCCTATCATTTCTTGTTCACGTTGCTATTTTACATTTCCTTTTTGAACTCCATACAATTGTATTCATGACACGTTGCAATTGTATTCATGACTGTTAAGGATACATTGTTCTTCATTACATGTATTTATATAGCGCGCTTTATTTATCTGTGTGCCTTTTCATATTCTCACACATATAAATCCTTTACGTGCCTTGTCATATTCGCACGTTTATTTTTCATTTCATTTCATATTGGGAGGACATTCACCCCACCTCCACTAGTTGGGTACATCCTTAACATAGCCCATTATAGTTAACATCAATGCTTTGTTCACTTTTCTTATTACTTGCTTTTTCCTTTTTAAAGACATACAACTTTTTGTCATGTTAATTAGAAGGAAATAATACCAATCAAACTAAGCAACAGAAATTAGGGAAATAAAAACTCACCGCGGGTTTCCCTTTATGTGGGTCCCGCCCAGCATCGTCATTACGTTTCCCGCCTCCTTGAGATGCCATTACCTATAAGAGGAGTCACCTAAATTAATTTGCATTCTATGTGGGTTCCATTTGACCTAATTAGGTCAAATAAATTATTTATGTTGGCTGCCCTACATGGTAAACAAAGGGTTGTTCACCAAAGAAGTGAGGGAACAACACCCTCAAGCCTCATCATAATTTAGAAGGTGAAAAGCCATCAAAATCCCAAGTCAAAGTGCTGCCCTAATGTCGTTGGAAGGGTATTGCTCCAAACTGAGGGCTAGAACATAGGATGAGCAATTTTATCAACACTAGGAAGGTTTAATATCGCTGAAATCACATTATCATAACTAGGGTTTCATTCCTATCACTTGAAATCATGGACTAACACCAATACACGCATAAGAATCCATTTCAGAAACTTTTGACATGAAAAGGAATTGAAAACGGCCTAAAAAAACTCAAACCCTAGAAATTTGATACTTTAAATCCATGCAAAACTTCACATATGACTACAGAGGAGTGAAGAGGAAGGGATTACCTCTTGATAGGAGAAGAAATCACGAAAAACGGAGAAGATTTGGGCTCTCGGGAGGCAAGGGCGGCGTTCGGCTTCCGCACGGCGTCGACAGCTCGCAGAGGACTGGGAGAAGAAATGAATTATCGGGTTTTGATTTCTTCCCTTAAGCGATATTTGTTTGCCCCCTGTCGACACGCACGCGCTTAAAGAGCGTGAGTCACGGTTCTTTTAGCCGGTGAAATCCATGTGTTTTGCTAATCGCAGCCCAAGTTAGCTATTAAGCCCTCTTTCAGTTAGTTTCGGTTCACGTACACATCCCCGGATATCACATATGTATTATTTATTTTGTTACAAGCATTCATTTTGGAATACCACATAAAATAAATAGTTATAATACCTATTCGACGACGTCACAATTCTCCCCTCCTTATTGGATTTTCGTCCGCGGAAATCTTCAATTTGAATCTACATCAAAGAGTTGAGGGAAAAGATCTCTCATTACTTCTTCTTTTTCCCAAGTTGCCTCATGCTCCGTATGCCCTTTCCACCAAACTTTAACGAAACGAACATCTCGGTTTCGGAGTTGTTTAGTTTGTCAATCGACAATCTTGTATGGCTCAGTTGGGCTTGATAGGTCTGATTCAATTCGGATGTGCTCAGAAGGATTGATTGTATCAGGATAAACTATATATTTCCTCAGGGAAGACACGTGAAACACGTCATGAAGATTCTGAAGGTTACCAGATAATGCCAAGCGATAGGCCACCTCTCCAATTCTTTCAGTGATTGGGAATGGCCCCACATACCTTGGACTAAGCTTTCCAATTCGACGAATTCGTGAAACTCCCTTGAAAGGTTTTATCTTCAGACAGACCATGTCACCCACATTAAACTCTACTCTTCGATGTCTAGCGTTGTAATACTTTTGCTGCCTGTCTTGAGCTATTTTCAACCTTTCTCGAACAATTGCAATTTTATCATACGTCTTATCCACTTTTTCCTTTTTAAATAATTTTTGCTCACCATCTTCAGCCCAGCTTAGAGGAGTTCGACACCTCTGTCCATACAAAGCTTCAAATGGTGCCATCTGGATACTTGATTGATAACTATTATTATAAGAAAATTCCACCAATGATAGGTGTTGTGAGGCGCATGTTATATTAGTTCCACATCGTGTATCATTTCCTTATGATGTTTCTTAATAATATATATAGACAAGGAGACCTCTATGGAGGTACGAAGTTTCTTCCCTCAATACGCGTAACATGGTATCAAAGCGAGTTTAGGGTTTCTGCTCAATCCCGTCGCGTAATCCCGCCGCTCTCTCTCTCTCGCGTAATCCCGCTGCTCTCGCCTCGCCCTTGCGGCTCGATCCCGTCACGCCTCGCTCTTGCGGCCCGATCCCGTCGTCTAAATCCCGCCGCTGCACGCCGAAAGGGACGGAGGCATGGCCGATCGTTGATGCCGCCGATCGCTACCTGCCGCCGTTACGTCCTACTGCCATAGACTGTTCCGTCGATGTGATGCCGATGCTTCCGTGATGCCGCCCTTCCGCCAACAGTAATGCCGTCGTTCTTTCTGCTGCAGTCGATCGCGATGCCGACTGTTCCCACTGCCTACTGCTGCTGTTTCTGCGGCTCCTTCTAGTGCCAACCACTGCTTCCTGCGTGTACCGGCTGCTTCCTCGTGCTAGCTTCAGTCGCTGCCTCTACCGGTTCTTTCTCCATTTTCTCTCCATTGAATTTGGTCATGGGTTCCCCTGTGACAAGTACCACTCTGTCGTCGGTTCCTCAGACGACCGTTCCCTCAGGGGATTCTACTAATACTTTTCCTCACCGATCTGGGCGTGGTCGTGACACTGACACGAGATATTGTGCCCATTGCGGGCGTCGGGGACACACAAAGGATACATGTTGGTTGATTCATGGGAAGCCATACTGGGCCTCCAAACCTTCCGCTCCATCTCGGTCGGCGCACCTGGCCGACGCCACTTCTATCTCTCCGGGTCCAAGAACTGTTGAAATATCTGAGGATGAGTACCGTCGACTGCTGGCTCTCCAGATTGACTCCCCGACTCATAGTGCGGCTGTGGCTCAAATCATTCAGCCAGTGTGTACTTCACAGCGTCCGGTCCAGTGGTTGGCTGATTCTGTCGCTTCTGATCACCTGACTAGTTCCTCAGGTATCTTACACTCATACAAACCCCATAGTGGAGCTTCAATTACAGTTGCGGATGGCTCCTCTGTTCCTATTGTTGGTTTTGGTAGTTGCAGTGTGACCCCTGACATGACACTCTCCTCTGTGGCTCATGTCCCTCAATCTGCTTACAATCTCTTATCTATTAGTAAGCTTACAAATGATTTGAATTGTATTGCTATTTTCACATCTTCTAGTTGCATTTTTCAGGAACAGTCGACGAGCCGTATTATTGGTAGAGGAAAGCTGCGAGGTGGCGTCTATGTGCTGGATGAAGTCTCCCACCTTGCTTGTTCTGCTGCCTCCACAAAATTCTTGGATCTTCATTATCGTCATGGTCATCCATCTATGCAGGTCATGAGTCGTCTGTATCCTGAGTTTGGGAAAGTCTCCCATCTCAATTGTGAGTCTTGTTTGTTTGCTAAACTCCACAGAGTTAGCTATAGTCCTCGTCTTGATGTTCGTGCCTCTGCACCTTTTGATTTACTTCATTCCGATGTTTGGGGGCCGTGTCCTGTCCCTACGTTGTTAGGACACAAATATTATGTCACTTTTATCGATGATTTTTCTCGTATGACTTGGGTATATTTAATGAAAAATCGTTCTGAGTTGCCTTCTATTTTTCAAAATTTTTGGAATGCAATATTTACTCAATTTTCTATTCGTATCAAATGTCTTCGTACTGATAATGTCCGGGAATACTTGTCTCAGTCTATGTCTAATTTTCTCTCAGAGAAAGGCATCCTACTCCAAATCAGTTGCCCAGATACCCCTCAACAAAATGGTGTTGCCGAGCGAAAAAATCGACATCTCCTTGAAGTCACCCGGGCCATCCTTCACCACAAGCACGTACCCAAACACTTCTGGGGTGATGCAGTACTTACTGCTGCACATCTTATTAATCTTCCCACTCACATCCTTCAGGGGGAGACACCATATCACACTCTGTATCCTGAACATGACGGCTCCCGCCTCCCTTTGCGGGTTTTTGGGTGTGTTTGCTATGTTCGGGATGCTCGTCCCTCTGTCTCCAAACTTGATCCCCGTGCTTTGAAATGTATCTTTCTCGGGTATTCTCGGACTACTAAAGGGTATCGATGCTACTCTCCTGATCTCCGACGATACATTATTTCCTCCGATATTGTCTTCCTGGAGTCGGACAATTACCCCTTTCATGGATCACCCAGTCCTGACCCCTCTCTTGATGCTCTTTTAGTCCCTCGGCATGAACCTGCTATCATTTCGCCGACTGACCTGTTGACCCCCCCGTGGGGGCAAGTTTACTCTCGTCGCTCTTCTGATAGTACAGGGATGCCACCATCTCAGCCTACCTCTGTCTCAAATGATACAACGACTGTTCCTACGGAAGCACCTGAGAATGTACTTACCACCCTCACGCCAGCCAGTCCAGATGTTCCTATTGCAGTCCGGAAAGGCAGTCGAACTTGTCGGGAGAATCCCCTTTATGTTAGCTCTTACAAGGGCTTGTCTGCTTCTCATACGGCCCTGCACTCGACTCTGGATCGATATTGTCTTCCCTCCACTGTGGCAGAGGCCAAAGCTCATCCTAGCTGGGCGACAGCCATGCAGGAAGAATTGACAGCTCTTCAGCTCAACAACACCTGGGACCTGGTCCCCTTACCTGCCGGCAAGCGGGCGATTGGATGCAAATGGATCTATTCTGTAAAGGTGAATGCAGATGGTTCTCTTGACCGCTTGAAAGCTCGCTTGGTAGCCAAAGGCTATGCTCAGACTTATGGTGTGGATTATGATGAAACATTTGCACCAGTTGCCAAGATGTCCTCTCTTCGTATTCTTCTTTCTCTGGCCGCCTCCCGCCAGTGGGCTTTACACCAGTTGGATATCAAGAATGCTTTTCTTCACGGCCTCTTGGAGGAAGAGGTTTACATGGAGCAACCACCTGGGTTCGTTGCTGAGGGGGAGCGTAACAAGGTGTGTCGTCTCCTAGCGTCATTATATGGATTGAAACAATCCCCTCGGGCTTGGTTTGCCCGGTTCCGTGCTGTGGTTACTCAGTTTGGACTTATCAAGAGCAAGCTTGCAGATGTCGGATGTCGGGGACACGTCGGTTTGTGTTTTCGTGTCGGTTTTTTATATATCGGGGGATATATCGGGGATATTTCATATATCGGGTTTTAATATTTAATTAATTATATATGTAATTAAATGTTCTTGATTTTTTTATACATGTCACAGTACTACCTATTTTATAACCTATTAAACTTTTAAATATTAAAAGCTATATATAACATTTAATATACAATACTTTAATGATAGCAAATTTGTAAAACTAGTAATTCTAAGCAACTTGCAACTGTATATTATTTTTATGAGATCATAATTTTAAAAATTATATTTCAAACATACCTCATTCTTCATCACTTACGGACTCATCTATAGTCGGCAGAGTAGATAGAATATGATCTTTATCTGATGAACCCTCTAGATCTGCCTCGTCCACCTCCAATGTTTTTCTCTTTCCCCTTCTTTGATAACTAATTGCCACTTCTTTGCTTGTAGGTAATCTTGGAGGCCTCCTTTCATCATGATCAGCGTCGACTATATCGCCAATCTGTGCCCATGTCAACCCCTCTCCAGGAAAGACTTCATCATCGTCATCTTCATTTTCATCGTCCTCAGGATCAGCATTTACCATCCACTCTTGTACCTTCCCAGAATCTACATTCTTAGCTGCCAATGGATCTCGAGATGTGTCTGAATATTTCGACTTCAGCAAAGCATTGAACTTTACAAATACTAGATCGTTCAATCTTTTGCTGTCGAGCTTATTCCTCTTCTTAGAATGTATCTGATGAAAATATTAAAAAATGTTAAATAATGCATACAATCATATATCAAGATATTATGTTTAACTAAATAACTAAATTAATGCTTACCATCTCGAAGGTGCTCCAGTTCCTCTCGCAGCCAGAGGATGAAGTAGTCAGGCTCAAAATCTTCATAGCCATAGTTTTAAGGTGTGGCGTATCAGCACCGTTAAGCCTCCACCAATGTACTGTGAAAATAAAATGACAACACAATTCAATTATACATAAAACATAATACATCATTAAAAAATAATGTTAATAAAAATATATATTAAAAATATACCTGGATTTAAGTTGGGATTTTGTAGCTGTCTCTTTGCCATGTCTTTACCAAACAACCCTTGTTGGTATTGATAAAGATCAAGCTCAACACTAATGTGATCCTGTGTAGAAGGATCTTTCCTATATATCCTTGAGAGACACTCAACAAAACCACTCATAAACCTTCCGTCAGCCTCTATCTCCACTCGATGGGAATAATAAAAATATGGGTTTAAGTAATAACCTGCAAGGTGTAGAGGGCTGCTCATCTTCTTCTCCCATCTGCTATCAATCAACTTCCATATAGGAAGATATTTGTTCTCTTGGTGATCGAGAACAGCAGCAACCTCTTCCTTAGCTTTTTTAATATCCCCGTATAACCACCCCATGGAAGGTGTATCCCCGTCAACTCGTCTCAAAACCTTTACAAATGGTGTGAATATACCAACAGCCAGCTCGACATTCGCCCAAAATCTAGCGCTCATCACTATCATTGCAGCCTTTCATATGCAAAATAATTAATAAGAAAATAAGAAAATACTATAAAGCCTCAGTTGCAAATATATATTTTAAATGAAATGAATAAAGATGCAATAGTTTTACCTGCTTTCCCCCGGCACCACTGGCCAACTTTGTTGCAGCCCACTTTGCAGATGTGAACAGACCCCGCAACTGATTCTTCTTCTCTAAGATACTCTCTAAAGATAGAAACGCTGTAGCGAATCTAGTCACCCCTGGTCGAATAAGCTCATGAGAATCCAAGTCCTTCGTCGACTCTCTAAACATGTCGAGAGATATGGTATGACCATATATGAAGATAGATAGTTGGCGGCCCAAGGAGATAGCACTCTTTATTGGCTTCAATTTCCCAATATCTTGTAACAATAGATTAATTGTGTGAGCTGCACAACTAGTCCAAAAAAGCTTAGGCCTTTTCAAATTCATAAGCTTTGCTGCAGCCATATTATTGGACGCGTTATCCGTCACTATCTGCAAGATACTGTCCTCTCCTGGGCTCCCAGGGCTATCAATCGCCTCATCCAAGAAGTCAAAGATGAACTTTCCATCATGTGTGGAGGAGGAGACGTTCTTCGAAAGCCAGAATGCCACTCCAGAACTACAATGTATCATGATGTTCATCACGCTTCTACCCTTCCGATCTGTCCAAGCATCGGTCATGATAGTGCAACCATTCAATTTGCAGGTCTGCGTGAATGTGCCCAACATCTCCTTCGTCCTCTCCACCTCCGTTCGCAAAATCTTCTCCCTCAACTCATAAAATGTCGGGATCTTCATCCCAGGTCCGCATAGCCCAATAGCATGAGCCATCTGCTGGAAGGAGGAATTACATATGGCATTGAACGGGATACCGTTTTCATATGCCCATCTACCTATGTACACGGCAACATCATCTCTGGCTTTCTTTTTGTACTTGCTCTCTATCGTGCTTTGTTGGGAATCTTTTCCAGCAGAAGACTCCGCAGATGCATAGACAAATTGGTCCATTGGACCCTTGGAACCTGTGTTGCAACGCATGACAGTCTCCTCTACTTCATCTTCATGTAACCCTCCAACTATCACCTCATTCAAGGTGGCTTGTAACTTTGCACTCTTAGCTCTCTTAGTCTCCAAATTTGAGTTTAGGGCCGACTCCGCCTTCGCCCTAACGTCGGTGGGAACCTGAGGGCATGGCTTAACATTACCCTTCCACCCAGCCAAGTGATGCTTGAAACGTGTAATTCCACCATTCACTGTTTGCTTGCAGTAGTTGCATTTGATTCGGTTGGTGTCGTTTGCAACCAACTTCTCCCCAAATGCCCAGAACGGATCTCTACCGGTTGGTACCAATGAGATGGGTACCTCACTAGATCCAGCAGAAGAAGCCATTCTATGGAATATGAAATGAAAAAAATATTAGTTATATTAAATGGAATAAATATAAAATTAAATGATTAGTTGAAAAAAATCAACATCAGAAAAGCCCCATAACTTCATTAGATCGTAAGATCTTCAGTCATCTTTCAAATTATCCACGCAATATTTTATTTATCCAACAACATTTTGCATCAAAAGTAGACTATTACCCAATTATCATTCAAAGTATCCAACAAAGCATCCAAATGAAGTTGGATATACATGCACCATCGATTGCAAAATGAAGTTGGATAAATAATTAATAATAGGGGCATTTCAAATCATTTGTTGACTAACAAAATTATAAATGAGCCAAATAAAAAGGGTTTTGGCACTTTGCACCCGAAATTGTTAAATATTGCAAGATGCACCCCCAATTACAAAAAGGCTGGCACTTTGCACCCCCCTCCAAGGTGCAAAGTGCCAAGCTTTCTGTAATTAAGGGGTGCATTTTTCAATATTTAACAATTTCGGGTGCAAAGTGCCAAAACCCTACATTTAGAGGGTGCACGTGCTACAGTCACCAAGCAAGCTACAGTCACCAAGCAAGCCACAACAAGGCAGCAGGGCAGCAAGTAGCAAGCAACCACCATGCTACAGAACCCACAACCAGGGTCACGGTCAATAAGGCAGCAGAGAGCAAGACAGCAGGGCCGGCCGACTGGCAGCAGGGCAACCAACGAGCTAGAGTGCCGAGAGAGGGAGAATGAGAGGGGGAAGTAGGGAGAAGAATGCACCAGCCGAGAGAGTGAGAGCACCAGCAGATAGAGTTGAGAGCCCATGAGATTGACAGCAGATAGAGTCGAGAGAGCGAGAGCACCAGCCGAGAGAGTGAGAACACCAGCCGAGAACGACCAGAGTGAGAGCACCAGCGAGCAGACTAACAACCAAATTGAGAGCTAGGGCAGGAGCAGCGAGTGAGATAACCAGCGGAGAGCGCGAGAGAGAGATAACAACCAGATTGAGAGCTAGGGCAGGAGCAGCGAGTGAGATCACCAGCGGAGAGCGCGCGAGAGAGAGCACCAACGGAGAGCGCGAGGGAGAGCAGCAACAAAGAGCGCGAGGGAGAGCAGCAGTGGAGAGAGCGCGAGGGAGAGCAGCAGCGGAGAGCGCGAGGGAGAGTTAGGGCAGGACGAGCAGCGTAATGAACCGCGGGTTACGAATCCTTTAATAATAGAGAATAAAAACCACGCTTGCGATGTTGTCCCCAAAAACGCCGACATATCCGTTTTAATGGACCGATATATCGGTCCAAACCGATATATCGGTCCGTTTTTTTCAAAACGCCACAACCAAAATTCACAACGGTTATGAAGCGTTTTACCTCCCAAAACGTTATGTCGGCCGACATGTCGGACATGTCGGCCGATATCCACAACAATGATCAAGAGTACTAAAGACTCGTCCCTCTTTTATCAGAACTCCTCGGCCGGTACTATTCTTCTACTGGTTTATGTCGACGATATTGTTATCACAGGCAGCAACGTTGAAGGGATATCAAATCTCAAAGCATTCTTACACTCCAATTTCCAAACAAAAGATCTGGGTCCTTTGCGGTATTTCCTTGGGATTGAGGTTACTCATGATGATCACTCTCTCTTTATTTGTCAACGGAATATACTCTTGATCTTCTATCTGATCTTGGAATGTCTAACTGTGGCCATGTGGATTCCCCGCTTGAACCTGGGAAAAGAGCCTTCATGCCGAAAGCAAACCTTTTGATTCACCCGAGAAGTACCGTAGGATAGTTGGAAAATTAAACTATCTTACCATGACTCGTCCGGACATTGCATGTGCAGTAAGTAAAGTCAGTCAGTTCATGGCTGCTCCAACGGTGTCTCAATGGGAGTCTGTTCTCCGGATTGTCAGATACGCGAAGAAAGATCCAGGTCTGGGAATCTCATACAAGGATAGAGGTCATTCCAATTTAGAAGCATACAGTGACTCTGACTGGGCAGGATGCTTAGCTACTCGAAAATCAACCACGGGATTCACAGTCTTTATGGGTGGAAATCTTGTCTCCTGGAAGAGCAAGAAACAAACTACAGTTGCTAGATCTAGTGCTGAGGCTGAATATCGGGCTATGTCTCACACTGTTGCTGAGATCATGTGGGTAAGGCAAATCCTCTGTGAAATCGGGTACCCAGTTCAGGATCCCACTCCTCTATGGTGCGACAATCAAGCTGCAATCCAGATAGCCACCAATCCTGTGTTCCATGAACGCACAAAACACATAGAGGTCGACTGTCACTTTGTTAGGGAGAAGTACGAAGAAGGCCTTATTTCTCTTAGCCATGTGAAGACCGGAGATCAAGTTGCAGATATTCTTACGAAAGGGGTTACGGGGACTAGAATGAACTTTATATGTAACAAGTTGGGTCTGGGAAGTTCCCACGATCCAACTTGAGGGGGAGTGTTGTGAGGCGCATGTTATATTAGTCCCACATCGTGTATCATTTCCTTATGATGTTTCTTAATAATATATATAGACAAGGAGACCTCTATGGAGGTACGAAGTTTCTTCCCTCAATACGCGTAACAATAGGTATTTTTCCCATGATCCTTTTAGATCGAGTACGACCATTCTCAAGAGATCTTCTAACATTTGAATAGTTCGCTCTGATTGACCATCCGTTTGCGGGTGAAAAGCAGTGCTATACAATAATCTAGTTCCCAATTTTTTCTGTACTAACTTCCAAGTATCAGATGTAAAACACCCATCTCTATCAGAGAGTATAGATCGGGGAATTCCATGGTATTTTACAATAACATCAATGTACTGGTCGACTAACCTTTGAACTGGTCCGTCTTTCTTCATGAGAATAAAATGTGTCACTTTTGTGAGTCGATCAATAATCACCCAAATACCATTGTTTCCAGGTTTACTCCTCGGTAATCCCATAACAAAGTCCATAGCTATATCATCCCATTTCCACTCCGGAATAGGTAAGGGTTGTAAATATCCGCCAGGCTTTTGATGTTCTGCTTTCACAACTTGACAAGTGTGGCATTTGACAATATATTTAATTTTATTCGTTTTCATCCCTGGCCACCAAAATTCTTGCTTTAGGTCGTGATACAATTTTGTTCTTCCAGGATGAACCGAGTAGGTCGTGTTGTGTGCTTCATAAAGTATCTCTGCTCGGAGTGTTTTAACATCGGGAATACACAATCTACCATTCATAAACAATAATCCATCGTCTTCTACGAAAGCAGTTGACTGCCCACTTCTTACTTTTTCGAGAAATTTCACAAACATAGGATCTTGATCCATCGCTTTCCTGACTTGTGCTTTAATTGGCTGCTCCGTCAACATCTGATAGAGTTGTACTCGAGTTTGGGTGGTGGTAATATAAGTAAGTAATTCTAACTTTTGCATTTCTCGCAACAAGCATTTCTGCTCTGTTAGCGGCACGATCATGGATGCTAAACTCTTCCTGCTTAACGCATCAGCTACGACGTTGGCTTTACCTGGATGGTATTTAATGTCCACATCGTAGTCTTTAATTAATTCCAACCATCGTCTTTGTCGGAGGTTGATTTCTTTTTGGGAGAAAATGTACTTTAGACTTTTATGATCTGTGAAAATTTCACATTGAGGGCCATACAAATAATGTCGCCAAATTTTTAGTGCAAAAACAACTGCTGCTAATTCCAAGTCATGCGTCGGGTAATTTCGTTCAGGATCTTTTAACTGTCTCGAAGCATAAGCTATCACTTTACCCTTCTGCATAACACACAACCAAGGCCCTTCAGAGATGCATCACTATAAATTTGGAACCCTTCTGTGCCAAATGACATTACCAAGATTGGCGCTGTCGTTAACCTTTCTTTCAATGCATCAAATGCAGCCTGACATTCTTCAGTCCAACAAAATGGAACATTCTTGCGTGTTAACTTTGTAAGTGGTAAAGAAATCTTCGAGAAATCTTTGACAAATTTCCTATAATAGCCCGCTAAACCAAGGAAACTTCGGATTTCAGTTACAGAAATCGGTTTTGGCCAATTCATAATTGCTTCTATCTTTACTGGGTCGACAGACAACCCATGCTCATTGACCACATGACCCAAGAATGAGACTTTATTCAGCCAAAATACACATATCGAAAATTTTGCATATAAGGCGTGTTGTTTCAGCGTTTGCAACACAATTTGCAAATGTTCTGCGTGTTCACTCTTATCTTTGGAATAAATAAGGATATCATCGATAAATACTATAACAAACGTATCCAGAAATTCCTTGAACACCCGATTCATTAAATCCATAAAAACTGCTGGCGCATTTGTCAGTCCAAAAGGCATCACTACGAACTCAAAATGTCCGTATCTGGTGCTAAATGCAGTTTTGTAGACATCTTCTTCCTTAATTCTCAGTTGATGATAACCTGATCTGAGGTCAATCTTGGAAAAGACTTTCGCACTTACTAACTGATCAAATAAATCGTCAATGCGAGGCAGTGGATACTGATTTCGGATTGTTAACTTATTTAATTCCCGATAATCCACACACAAGCGTAACGATCCATCTTTCTTTTTGACAAAAAGCACTGGAGCTCTCCAGGGTGACGTACTTGGTCGTATAAAATTTTTATCTAATAATTCTTGTGGTTGACTTTTCAATTCTGCCAATTCTTTAGGAGCCATACGATACAGTGCTTTCGCTACTGGGGTAGCTCATTCAATCAGAGGGATAGTAAACTCAACTTCTCTTGGAGGAGGTATTCCTGGTAACTTATCCGGGAATACTTCGAGAAAATCACACACCACAGGGACCGCCTTTGGCTCGCACGTCACTGCGTTATTTCTTTTAATCATTACTAATATTGCTTCACATCCTTTCTTTATTTTCTTGCTTGCCTTTAATGAAGATATGAAAATTTTTGAGACTTCACTCATCCCTTTAAATGCACATTTCGTCTGATCTGGTAATTTCAGTGCGATTTCTTTTTTCTTACAATCAATAACAGCTTCATGCTTCGTTAGCCAGTCCATCCCCAAAATGATATCAAACTCAGATAGAGGCAAGACTGCAACATCTGCTTCTACCGGTTTATGTCCCAGTGTCAACCATATCGTACACCTAAGTCGTGTAGTCATTTCGGTATTATTTGGCATTTTGACTCTCAACTCATTAAGGGATTGATATGGTTCCATCGTTATGTCTTTTAGTGTCGATGAAGATATAAACGAATGACTTGCACCTGTATCGAACAATATAACAGATGATTTTGTGAATAGATCATACCTGTAATCACAGTATCCTCTGCCTTTGCCTCCTGCTGATTCAAATTAAAAACTCGAGGCTGAATTTGCCTCTCTTCCTTAAATTCCAAAGCCGGAAGAGATACTATCGATTCGAAACCCTTTCCTTTCTCAACTCGGCTAGGGGTCTCAATATAATGCAGGGTCGGTACTTGACTAGGACCCCCTCTGGCACTTCCTTCAGGAGCTGATTTCCACAACGGGCAATCTTGCTTACGATGCCCGGGCCGCTGGCATTTAAAGCATACTCCTAATCCTTTCAGACATTCGCCAAAATGAGCTTTCCCACACTTTTGGCAAATAGGCTTGGCACTACTACCACTAGCTCCACCTTCTGGACGGGTTTGCGCTGGGGGACCACTTTTCTTCTTCTTCTTCCAATTAGGACCTCCACTCTTTCGTGAAAAGTCCACATTCTGCCCTTCTGCAGCTCTTTTCTTCTGGAAATCATGTCTTCTTTGGGTACTCTCAACGTCCCTTTCAATCAATTTGGCTGTTTCCACTAGTTCGTTATAATTTTGAATTCTTTGTGAAAGAAGATGCACCCGTACATCGTCTCGCAGGCCTAATTGAAAGCGAAAACAACGTTGTCGCTCAGTTGTAATCATGTCACCGACATAATATGCTAGTTGGTTGAACTCGGTTTCATACTGAATTACCGAACGAGGACCCTGGATTAAGCGAAGGAACCTTTCTTGCAACATTTGTTTCTCAGACGGTGGAATGAACCAATCGATAAATTCTTCCAGGAATTCATCCCAGAGGATATCAGCATTTTCCCGGCCAGCAAACTGTCCTTGCTTTACACTAGTCCACCATCTACTTGCCTCCTTCCAACAGAAAAACTGCCAGATCAATCCTTCGTTCTTCCGGACATCGCATTGCATCAAACGTCAATTTGATTTTCTGAATCCAGTTTTCAGTTTCCATCGGTGACAATCCACCCCGAAAGACTGGAGGCCTCATGTCTAAGAACTGCTTCAAATACATATCCACAGACAATTGTGGTTGTTGTGGTGTATTTGTACCCATACGAATAGCTTCTGCCAGTGCTTGGATAACGTCAGCGAGAGGAGGATTTGACCAACCAGACTGTTGACGTTCTTCTGGCATGTTACTTTGTTCACGATCAAGTTCTTCCCTTTGCCTTCTACTTACATATGTTCGAGACGGTTCCTGAAAGAGGAAGACACTTTTAGCGAGTGAACCAATTCTTCCTCATGTCACACCGAAAGTTTCAAACCTGGCTCTGATACCAATTTTGTAACGGCCCCTTACTATTGGCTACCGCCACAAGAACATTACCTTATAATAATTTAACATCAGAGGCTCCAGGTAGAAACATTCAGTGATTAAAATATCATGCTAGAGTACAAAATGGAAACTGCAGGATAATTAAAACATTTCATTTCATTACTGACTGCATAAAATAAAACTGGAATTCTTCATGAGGGCACTCGGGGTCTCTGCATCTCTCCCGATGAGCGTCCAGAACCTTGAAGACTGCGGTAGACACTTTCACCCAGAGATGATACTTCTTTTGTTGGCGAGGAGAACATGACGGACGGGGATTACTGGTTGCTGGGATGGCCTCTTCTTTGACCTGTTTAGTTGCATTTTCTAATTAGTCAAAAGACTAAGCGAATTCTTATTTTCCCCCCTTATATTCTTATGATATTTTTTTAGTGCATCGTTGAATCTTAAATCATTTCACTTTAGCGTGCACTTTACTTTTTCTCCTATCATTTCTTGTTCACGTTGCTATTTTACATTTCCTTTTTGAACTCCATACACTTGTATTCATGACACGTTGGATATTTTATCCCATTTCATTTTCTTTATTGGGCACTGTTAAGGATACATTGTTCTTCATTACATGTATTTATATAGCGCGCTTTATTTACCTGTGTGCCTTTTCATATTCGCACACATATAAATCCTTGACGTGACTTGTCATATTCGCACGGTTATTTTTCATTTCATTTCATATTGGGAGGACATTCACCCCACCTCCACTAGTTGGGTACATCCTTAACATAGCCCATTATAGTTAACATCAATGCTTTGTTCACTTTTCTTATTACTTGCTTTTTCCTTTTTAAAGACATACAACTTTATGTCATATTAATTAGAAGGAAATAATACCAATCAAACTAAGCAACAGAAATTAGGGAAATAAAAACTCACCGTGGCTTTCCCTTTACGTGGGTCCCGCCCAGCATCGTCATTACGTTTCCCGCCTCCTTGAGATGCCATTACCTATAAGAGGAGTCACCTAAATTAATTTGCATTCTAGGTGGGTTCCATTTGACCTAATTAGGTCAAATAAATTATTTATGTTGGCTGCCCTAAATGGTAAACAAAGGGTTGTTCACCAAAGAAGTGAGGGAACAACACCCTCAAGCCTCATCATAATTTAGAAGGTGAAAAGCCATCAAAATCCCAAGTCAAAGTGCTGCCCTAATATCTTTGGAAGGGTATTGCTCCAAACTGAGGGCTAGAACATAGGAGGAGCAATTTTATCAACACTAGGAAGGTTTAATATCGCTGAAATCACATTATCATAACTAGGGTTTCATTCCTATCACTTGAAATCATGGACTAACACCAATACACGCATAAGAATCCATTTCAGAAACTTTTGACGTGAAAAGGAATTGAAAACGGCCTAAAAAAAACCCAAACCCTAGAAATTTGATACTTCAAATCCATGCAAAACTTCACATATGACTATAGAGGAGTGAAGAGGAAGGGATTACCTCTTGATAGGAGAAGAAATCACGAAAAACGGAGAAGATTTGGACTCTCGGGAGGCAAGGGCGGCGTTCGGCTTCCGCACGCCGTTGACAGCTCGCAGAGGACTGGGAGAAGAAATGAATTATCGGGTTTTGATTTCTTCCCTTAAGCGATATTTGTTTGCCCCCTGTCGACACGCACGCGCTTAAAGAGCGTGAGTCACGGTTCTTTTAGCCGGTGAAAGCCATGTGTTTTGCTAATCGCAGCCCAAGTTAGCTATTAAGCCCTCTTTCAGTTAGTTTCGGTTCACGTACACATCCCCGGATATCACGTATGTATTATTTCTTTTGTTACAAGCATTCATTTCGGAATACCACATAAAATAAATAATTATAATACCTATTCGACGGCGTCACACATGTCAGCACTACCGCCACTGTTCCATTCGCCTCACCGACTACTACACCGCTAGAGTCTAGTCGCTGGTTCTCATTTGCAGATATGGATGCTCTCCTCAAAAAGTCTAAGCAATCCGCCTCCATTGCAAACTTCGTCAAGTAGCGCGCATGTTGCTACTAAGGTAAGTGACTCATTGACTCAAGTACCACTAATCATATGACTGGAAACTCTCTTGTTTTCTCACACCTCGAGAAACAGAGTCGGTTACCTCTAGTCTTTGTGGCAGATGACTCTCTTACTCTAGTTTGTGGATCTGGAGTTGTGACTACTGCCTCTCTTCTCCAACTGGATGACACTCTATTCGTCCCCAATTTTTCTTGCAATTTGCTATTTGTCAGTGCTTTCTCACAACAATTGCAATGTTTTATCTCATTTTCTCTAGCTGTTTGTTATTTTCAGGACCTTCACTCACAGAGGACGATTGCTACTGAGACTGAATGCAACATTCTTTACTACCTCGACGACATTCCCCCTTTCTCTGCATCTACCATGACCGTTTCCCTCCTCCAGTGGCATCAACGTCTTGGACATCCGCCGTTGCGTCTCCTCCATCATCTCATGCCTTTTTTCAATGCCGACTCTGCTTTAGAATGCGAGGCTTGTCAATATGACAAGCATCACCGTACTTCCTTCCCGACAAAATAGTGTCAAAGTTCTGTTTGTCCTTTTGAACTTGTTCATTCAAATATTTGGGGTCATAGTCCCACCAAATCCGTTGGCGGGGGTAGTTTATATTTTGTAACCTTTATTGATGATTTCTCTAGATGTACTTGAGTGTATCATTTAAAAGAATGCTCCGAACTTTTCTCTGTATTTTCAAAATTTTATAATGAAATTCGCACTCAGTTTGGTTGTCCCATCAAAACTATTCACACTGATAATGCCAAAGAATACTTGAGCCAACAGTTCCTCTCTTTTTGCACATCCAACGGTATTGTTCATCAAACCAATTGCTCACATACATACCAACAGAATGGAGCGGCAGAATGGAAAATCGTCATCTACTCGATGTTGTTCGCACTATCCTCTGTCAGATGAATGGTCCTCACTCTTATTGGGGTCATGCCGTTCTTCTCTCTTGTTTTCTCATTAACCGCCTACCTTCTTCTACTCTTCATGGTCAAATTCTATCATTTATCCAACTTGTACACCTTTTCCCCTCACCCCACGCGTGTTTGGATGTACTGTGTTCGTCCACATTCCCACCTCTGGCCGCGATAAACTCTTCTCTTGCGCCATCAAATGTATCTTCGTGGGGCATTCTCCGACTTAGAGGGGATATCGTTGTTTTGACCCTGCCTCCAAATGTCAACATGTCTCAGCCGATGTTACCTTGTTCGAGTCTACCCCATATTTCTCTAAGGATCGCGAGCCTCTTACCTCTGAGCTCTCTCCTCTCCTTCCTATTACTGCTCCGCCTTCAACATCTGTTTTCACATTTCGTATCATTCATGCTCCTTCACCATATAAACCATAACTACCACCCACTCCAGTCCTTCTTCCACATATTTTACCATTTCCTCATCATTATTTCCGCCGCTCTGCTCCTTTACCTATCCTTGCCCTTCCACTCCAGAGACCCCGTCTTCTGCTCCCAAGCCAGCAATCTCTTCTTCAGAAGGTTCCTTCACCGCCGCCGAATCAGACCTGGATGCTCCCATTGCTCCGCGGAAAGGCGTCGGTGAGTGTCAACAACATCCTCTTACTAATGTTGTCTCATATGCTCATCTCAGTCCCTCCTACAACAACTTCACTTGGGCACCATCTACCACCACCATCCTAGCTTCCTATCAAGAAGCTCTTCGGATAGCGTGCTGTAAAGCGACCATGGATGAGGAAATATTTTCCTTAACATTACGACGAGCATGGACTCTTGTTCCTACTCCTTCTACCGACGATGTTGTTTGATGTCGGTGGGTATTTGTCATCAAGTTTCTCCCTGATGGCATCGTGTAACGCTACAAAGCTTATCTGGTTGCCAAGAGCTTCACCCAGACATATGGTGTTGATTTCTTTGACACTTTTTCTCCAGTTGCCCGTATCAGTACTATCCGTGTGTTCTTCTCTATCGTTGTCAACCGATGTTGGCAAATGTCCCAGCTTGATGTAAAAATGCCTTTCTCTATGGTGACTTACATGAAGAAGTCTATGTGGAGCAACCTCTTGGTTATGTTGCTCATGGGGAGTCTCAGGTATACAAGCTTTGACAGGCCATTTATGATCTTAAACAGAGCCATCGAGCATGGTTTGACAAGTTCAGTTTGGCCGTCTTAACGACTGCTTCTCCATAAGTAATACTGATCACTCACTCTTTATACGGAAGACCGACAAAGGACTGGTGGTTCTTGCTGTCTGTGCCGATGACATTTTTTTACTGTAGATGACTATTCTAGAATAAAGATAACAAAGAAACATCTTTGAGAACACTTTGTTACAAAAGATATTGGTTCTCCCAAATACTTCCTGGGAATCGAGATTGCAAGACGCAATGACAACATAATTTTCTATCAAAGAAAATATGTCATAGATCTACTCAAAGAAACAGGTCTTCTTGGAACAAATCCTACTCGGAATCCTATGCCTTTGGGCGCTAACAAATTTTGGGATGAGATATCTCATCTTCTACAGGACGTTACTCGATACAGGCGTCTGGTTGGCAAACTCATCTATCTTATCGTAACCAGGACTAACATCTCATATTCTGTTGGAAGAGTCAGTCAATTCATGCAGGCTCCCAGAGAATGCTATTTGGAAGTTGTTTTAAAAATATTAGAATACATCAAAGGCTCTTCTGGAAAAGGACTATTGTTTATGTTGGAGATTATGAGTTTATTATTATATTTGTAGTTGTGTGTGAGTGAGTGTTAGTCCCACATTGTCTGTCCGGTTTTAAGTGTCCATGTATGTCCTATATAATAACCCTAAGTGGATGAATATATTGGATCAAGTATTAGTTGAATAGAATTGGAATCAATGACATTACTTGATAACAAATACATATATAGGAAATGAAGAAAATATGGAAAAGACTGAAAAGGGTCCGACTTGAATACACTATTACAACTCCCCCCCTCAAGTCGGACGGTAAATGTCGATCATCCCAAGCTTCTGAATATTATCAACGAACATATCACAACTAAGGCTCTTGGTGAGCACATCAGCAAGCTGATCCTTGGATTGCACGAAGGGAGTAACCACATTTTCTTTATCCAGGTGATCTCTGATGAAGTGCCGATCCATTTCCACATGCTTAGTCTTGTTATGCTGGACAGGATTATGAGCTATACTAATCGCAGCTTTATTGTCACAGTACAGCGAGATGGGGCCATTATCCAGAGCCCCAGATCATGAAGCATGGTATGTATCCAAAGGCCTTCACAGAGACCCAGAGACATAGCACGATACTCAGCCTCTGCACTAGATCTTGCTACAACATTTTGCTTCTTACTTCTCCATGCTACCAAATTTTCTCCAACGAACGTACAGTATCAAGTAGTGGACTTTCTGTCATCATGACATCCAGCCCAATCCGCATCAGTGAAGATGTTACCGTTTAGAAATTAGATCGGGGAAGAGAAGAAGAATCCGGCAAGGGGGAGGGCCGGCGGTGGAAGGCGAGACGAAAGGAGGAAGGAGAAAGATGAACTTAGGGAGCAACCCTAAAAGCTTTCATACATTCCAAGCATAACCTCAAACTCCTACCCCTCCCTCTTATATAGATGGGGGAGGGCACACTTAATAAGGTATTACATTTAATGGGGCACACAAAATAAGAAAGTGCAATTAATTAGATCAATATCAATTAATAATAATTAACCAATATTAATTAATTAATTTAAGTTATCTATTTAATTAATAATTTCCGTCATGAATGTACCATGTCGGTTTCCATATGCGAGCGGTGGTGGTCCTACTAAAATAATAATAAAGCTCATCATGAATGTGCAATGGCGACTTCCATGGCGGCTTCCATATGCAAGCGTCGGTGGTCCCATTAAGAGGAGTCTGCTTGGGCGAGTGCGTAACATACCATCGTCCTTGAAAATCGACCTTGCCCCCAAGGTCGAACTTTAAATTTGTGTAGGGGTCTTCGAAAATCTGGATTGGGTACGGTATATGAAGAAATGGAGAGGCCACTTGGCATGCCATGTCAAATGGCCAATAGGGCTTGGGAGCTGGAATATTTGTGGTCATGAGGGGGAATGTCCAGAAGGGAAGGGGGGCTGAAAAAGAAAAAATCATGAGTGAAACTTTTGGGGCTATTAATGTGTGGGGAGAGAGGAAGGGGACAACTAGAGTAGGTGGGGCTATGGAGGTGCTGGCTGGGATTAATTGAGGATGGAAGAGAGAGGGGCCGGTGGAATTAAAAGAGAGAGAATAAGGAGTAGAGAGAAAAAGGATGTGACAAGACAAAAAAAAGAGGGGATTTTGGCAGCTAGTGAGGAAGGAGGAGAGGTGAGGTGGGGCCCGCTGACCCACAAGGTTATGAGGAGGTAAGAGGAGGGTGCTGAGCGTGGCAGAGGAGAAGAAGAGAAAAATTAGATTATAGGGGGGTGTGCTGGTGGGGCCCAAGAGAAATCAAAATAAGATAAATAAAATGGGGATGGGGAGGTGGCGTGTGCAGAAGGGGAACGGTGGATAAAACAAGGGGAAGGCTCGGGGTTCCCGTCAGGAAGGCTGCAGGCGACAGATAGGAGTGGTGATGCGGGTTCCAGGAGGAGAAGAGCCGGCGAGCGGGCAGGCTGATGGGTGCAGGAGGCGGAAACGTACTCGACGCATGCATTAGAGGAAGAAGATGAGTGCTGAGGGGGTCGGGTGTGGCTGCGCGTTGCCGTTACAGAAGATGGCGCGGGCTGAGTTTGGCGGAAGAGGGCGCTGTCGGAGGGAGGGAGGGCTACCGCTGGGCTGTCGCCGGGCGGCACGGGCGGCGGTAGGGCGCTGGAGGTGTGGCGTGCTGGACTTGCGGCCGGAATCCGCGCGGGCAGGAGCTGGCGGTCGGCGGAATCTATTGTGAGGCTGGCTGCCGGAGACGGTACTGGAGCAGAGGTGGATGGAGGCGGTGTGGGCGGTGCGGCGGCGGGTGCTGCTTGACGTAGGAGGTGCGGCGGCGGCGGTGGCTGATGCTCCACGCTGGAAGGTGGCTGCTCGACGCTGGGAGGGAAGAGCGGTGCCGACTGCTGGACGCTGGGGGTCGGCTGCTGGACGCAGGGTGGGGAAGAAAGGGCGTGCGGCCCTGCGATGGATGAGGACTGTGGGGCGGCCTGCTCGACGTCGGAAAGGGACTGCGAGGCTGGCGGCTCGACGCCAGACGGGGACGCTGGGGCGGGTTGCTCGGCAATGGACCTGGCGGCCTCCCGTTGTGCTCTGGCGAGGGCCCTCTGGCGGCATGCCAGAGCATACTCCTCCTGTCGGCGTTTGTGGTCAGCGAGGTACTTGAGAAGGCTGTCGTTCATAGCTTGGACCTCGCTGCGGATGGCAAGGAGGTCGCTGCGGTGGAGGTCGATCCAGGCGCTGGATCCCGGCGGCGCGATGGCGGGCGGAGCGGCAGGTCGGATCATTGTTACCGTTTAGAAATTAGATCGGGGAAGAGAAGAAGAATCCGGCAAGGGGGAGGGCCGGCGGTGGAAGGCGAGACGAAAGGAGGAAGGAGAAAGATGAACTTAGGGAGCAACCCTAAAAGCTTTCATACATTCCAAGCATAACCTCAAACTCCTACCCCTCCCTCTTATATAGATGGGGGAGGGCACACTTAATAAGGTATTACATTTAATGGGGCACACAAAATAAGAAAGTGCAATTAATTAGATCAATATCAATTAATAATAATTAACCAATATTAATTAATTAATTTAAGTTATCTATTTAATTAATAATTTCCGTCATGAATGTACCATGTCGGTTTCCATATGCGAGCGGTGGTGGTCCTACTAAAATAATAATAAAGCTCATCATGAATGTGCAATGGCGACTTCCATGGCGGCTTCCATATGCAAGCGTCGGTGGTCCCATTAAGAGGAGTCTGCTTGGGCGAGTGCGTAACAGAAGACTTCAATCTTCAGGTGGGTATGCCGAGAGAATAGGAGCCCCCGACCGGGGCCTTCTTCAGGTATCGCAATACCCGGTATGCGGCTTCTTGATGTCTAATCCTCGGAGCATGCATGTACCTACTCAAGAGACCTACAACATAGGTAATATCCGGTCGGGTGTGGGATAGGTATATGAGTCTTCCAACCAACCTCTGGTAGCTCGAAGTGTCAGCACGATCGCCATCACTGTCTTCATTGATCTGGTGGTTTTCCTCCATAGGAGTATTAGCCGGGACACACCCAAGCATTCCAGTTTCTTTCAGGAGATCCAACACATACTTGCGCTGAGAAATAAAGATACCTTGGGTTGACCGAGCAACTTCAATACCCAGGAAATATCGCAACTTTCCCAAGTCCTTAACTTCAAATTCGGCTGACAAGAGAGTTTTGAGGTTACGGATCTCCTCTATATCATCACCCGTTATCACAATATCGTCCACATAGACAATGAGGATCACAATCTTTTGTTCATGTCTATGGATAAACATGATATGATTTGATTGTGCCTGAACATATCCAAACTTCAACATTGCTTTAAGGAACCGGCCAAACCAGACTCTTGGAGACTGCTTTAAACCATATAGCGACTTCCGCAATCGACAAACAAGTTGATAGGGGACCATTTGGCGCAACTCGGCGCAAGGCGGACCCCACCTTCGTGTATTCTCGCAGATGGACTTGACCTAACCGGTGATCCGCCACCGCGGATGCGTCCGTCTCGTTGTTTCGATTCAGTTTCATATATAACATTATGTATTTTGAGTTTTATTTCTTGTAGTTATGACATCGGAACCGCCGGCCAATCATAGCCGTCGAGTTCGGTTGCTCTAATCCCGTTTTCTTATAAATAGAACATTAGGGCTGCAGAATTTCTCATTGCTGAAATTTGGAGGCTTGTCTTCTTCATTTTCGGTGATCCTCTCCGCGGTGCCGACTCCGAGGAGCCCCTTGGTGACAACTCCTTGGGTAAGTATCCTATTCCTCCTTGTTCTCCTTCTCCTCCACCAAACCGCCACCCCCTTCCAGCCCCTTGCCGCCAGCCCTCTGTCAAACCCCAGCCGCCAGCCCCTTTCAGCCACCAGCCGCCAGCCCCTTCCAGCCCCCCTACCGCCAGCCCACTGTCAAACCCCAGCCGCCATCCTCCCCCTTCCAGCCCCCTGCCGCCAACTCCAGCCCCTCCATAACCGCCAGCCACCCTGCCTCCATAACAGCCACCCGCACCCCCCTAAACCCCCCACAACAACCACCCACTATTTTCCCTAACCCAGCACAGCAGACCGTCGCCCCCCACAACCCCTCCCCTCTCAGATTTGCCCAGATCTGGGCACTACAACCCAGATCCAGTCCGTGCCATCCGATCCAGCCCCCCTACATCCCCTTCGACCACTCCTACCCGATCCAGTCCACCACCACCCAGAAATCCTCATCCCCTCTCCAAAGTTCAGATTTGTTTTAAATTACTGCAGTCCTAATTTACTTTCAGATTTCGTGTTGTGTTTTGTATTGGTTGAAGGTGTTAAAACTGTCACATTGTGGTTATTTAGTGTTTGATTGGAATTAAGGCTTATTATTATTTGTCTCGTGAGATCTCTAACTGCAGGACGGATTGAATCGCTGCGCGCTTTCTCTGGCCCTCCGTGCGGAGGAAAGCCAACGCCTTAAGCCTAAAAGAAAATGGTTGCCTTCTCTTATTGAATGAAACTTGTCGTCTTATGTTATTTAGTTGCTAATATTAATTTGTGCGCCTAGCTACACGTGTTGTTGCATTTAGTCATTAAAATATTGCGAGTCCACCTCCACCCATCACTAGTGTGCATTTAGGAGTTCACCCCACAACCTACCCTACATCAGTTGGTATCAGAGCCCAAGGTTTGGGCCACGTCTATGCTCCGTAGTGGTAGGGCTTATAGTTCCCCGATGTTCGATCCGAACGTTATCGATGAACGAACAAATAGTTCGAACTCGGGCGCCTCGCTTGCTGAATTTCAGCGCCTTTTCCTCGACCGCCTAAACACCATGGGCACCCCGTTTTAGGGTTTCCTACGTGACCTCACAGAGGTGAATACCCGGTTAGGACGTCTAGAAAACCCAAGTGACGCACTTCCCAAGAAGGGGAGCTACGCGAAAATGAGCCGGGAATTCCCCTTCGTCCAGATCCACACATTCCTCCACGACAGAGGGGAGCTCCTCCACCTCCTGAGCAGTACCGTCGTGACGCTCCCCGTCGTAGCCCGCCCCTGAGCGTCGACCAGACCGTGAGGATGATAGATACCCTCAGCAACGCGATAGACCCCGAGTTTTTCCTCAGGACCATAGGGCCCGCATACAACAACACGACCGTCGTGATCCGAACCACGATGACTATCCTGACCTCGGCCACCGAGAGCATGGGCCCCTGCCCGCTCGACGTGAGTACGTCCGGGATGAGTATTATGAGGATTACCCGAAACCACGCAGAGGCAGATACCAGTACGAGCATGACGTTACCAGACGCATTCGCCTCGACGCACCTTCATTCGATAGTCGCTTGGATCCGAAAGCTTTCAGCGATTGACTCCTTGACATGGATCATTACTTTGAGTGGTATGCCATGAGTGATGAACATTGTGTCCGCTTCGCCAAAATGAAGCTGGTCGGGCAGGCCAAAGTGTTTTGGATTAGCGTAGAGAGAGCGATAGAAAGGGATGGCTATTACTCCATCACCCGATTGGAAGACATGAAGCAAAGACTGAAAGAAAAATATCTCCCTGCCTCCTATAGGGACCAGTTACTGGATCAGCTGCAGAATCTGCGGCAGGGCACACTTTCCGTCGCTGATTACATGGCCCGCTTCGATGAGCTCGTTGTTAGGAGTGATATTTCAGAGGAGGCCATTGCCACCGCCGCTCGATTGAAGGCCGGTCTTCGATCCGAGATTCGGAGAGAGCTGATTCCTCACCGCCTCGAGACGGTCGACCAGATATTTCAGCTCGCTATAGAGTACGAGCAATACCTCCGCTCTACCAGCACGAGACAGTTCCCCTCTCGGGCTGAGACCTCTACGTTTAGGAAACCCGCTTCCCCCCCAGACTACTGCGACCACGCCCCCACGTGTCCCACTTGACACAAAGGGCAAAGCCGCTGCCACTGATGACCATTGCTCTGGGGGTATCCAGTGTTATAGATGTTCAGGCAGAGGACACGTGGCGGCGCAGTGCCCCACGCGGAATCTGTTGATTGAGGATGAGGAGCAGGGTTTAGAGGGAGATGAAGAGGTGACTGAGGAGATTACGGCCGCCGTTGAGGAGGGTTGGGAGAGCGACGCTGAGCGTTCGTTAGAGGTGGGAGTGGTCAGGCGCATTCTACATACCCCACGTGCCGATGAGGACTGGCGCCGCACCACCATTTTCTACACGTATTTCCGAGTGCAGGCGGACCCTGCAAATTAGCCATCGATAGTGGGAGTTGTGTGAATATCGTGGCCCAGAAGGGTCTAGACCGTATGTAGGTGAAGGCTGAGCCTCACCCACACCCCTATCGTGTCATCTGGGTAGACAAGACGGCGATCCAGGTTACCCAGCGCTGTCTTGTACCGATCAGCATCGCCTCCTCTGAGGATCGGGTCTGGTGCGACGTCATACCCATGGACGTCGCCCACGTCCTGTTAGGCCGCCCTTGGCTTTTTGATCTCGACGTCACGTGCTTCGGTTGTTCGAACACGTGTGTCTTTTATGATATGGGGCTGAAGATTACTCTGTCACCTACCCAGCCCAAGGAGAGACCCAAGGGTCGGGTTGAGCCTTCCATTAGCACGAGTGCCTCGAGACCCGTGCACATCCTGAGACGCAGTGAGTTTATGAGAGACATCATTGATGCTGGTATTATGTATGTAGTGGCAGCCACTATGGCACCTGATTTCCCTACACCAGAGCTTCACCCTGTCGTTCGGCCTCTGTTAGATGAGTTTGCGGAGATTATGAGCTCCCTGATGAGTTGCCCCCTCTGCGGGACATCCAACATGCTATTGATCTAGTCCTGGGGGCCTCGCTCCCAAATTTACTGCACTATCGTATGAACCCCGTCAAGCACGCTGAGCTCAAGAGACAGGTAGACGAACTTCTCCGAAAGAAATTCATCCGAGAGAGTTTGAGTCCGTGCGCGGTTCCTCCCTTCTCACTCTCAAGAAGGACGACAGCTGGCGCATGTGCATCGATAATCGGGCTTTCAATAAGATTACTGTGAAGTATCGTTTCACGATGTCCGGAGCCCAGATCTTTTCGAAGATCGACCTCCGTAGCGGTTACCACCAGATCAGAGTTAGAGAGGGAGACGACATTCAAGACCAAAGATGGTCTGTATGAGTGGTTGGTCATGCCATTTGGGCTGTCGAACGCCCGGAGCATGTTCATGCGAGTCATGACTCAGATTCTGCGGCCCTACATGGGCAAATTCCTCGTCGTATACTTTGATGACATTATGATTTATAGCCACACTGAGTCGGACCACCTCGAGCACTTGCGACTTTTGTTTGACATCCTCCGGAAGGAGAAGTTATTTATAAATATGAAAAAGTGTTCTTTCTTGTCCGAGTCAGTCCATTTCCTCGGTTTCATCATCTCTTTCTCAGGCGTGTCCGTTGACCCTGAGAAGGTCCAGTCCATCCGCGAATGGCCTACACCATCGAACATCCACGAGGACCGCAGTTTCTATGGGCTTGCGACCTTTTACAGGAGATTTGTTAGGGGATTTAGCTCGATTATGGCCCCGTTTACTAGCTGCCTGCGCAAGGGTGACTTTCAGTGGACCGCCGCGGCCACTCGGACATTTGAAGAGATCAAGGACAAGCTGACGCCCGCCCCTGTTCTACGACTTCCCGATTTCAGTAGAGCTTTCGAGGTCGCCTGTGACGCATCAGGTGTTGGTATTGGAGGTGTGTTGAGTCAAGAGGGACACCCGGTTTCTTACTTTAGTGAGAAACCGAACGAAGCTAAGCAAAAATACTCGAACTATGATCGAGAATTTTATGCTATTGTCCAGTCATTACGATATTGGAGACACTACCTCCTACCACGGGAGTTCGTCCTATATTCTGACCACCAGGCCCTACGTTACCTCGATTCCCAGAGGAAGTTGAGTCATCGGCATGCGAAGTGGGTCGAGTACTTACAGGATTTTCACTATGTTCTCAAACACCGCGCCAGTGTTGAGAACAAACCCGCTGACGCACTCAGTCGCCGAGTCTCATTTCTCCACACGCTGAGGGCCCATGTGGATGGGCTTGAGAGATTGATCGCGGACCCCACTTGTCGCGATTTCTTTGATTTATATGCCTCGCTGTCAAAGGACCCACCTGATATTATTGAGGGGTATAGGCTTATTGACGGATATTTATTTCGGGGTTCTCGCTTGTGTGTACCAAGCACTTCGTACCGCGACTATTTAGTATGGGAATTATACGCGGGTGGTGTCGCCGGTCACTTTGGGCGGGACAAGTCGATCGCTATAGTAGAAGATCGTTTCTATTGGCCGAGCCTGAAGAAGGATGTAGCCCGTGTCGTACGACATTGTCGGATTTGTCAGACGGCCAAGGGAACGAAGCAGAGCACCGGCTTATACACCCCTCCTCCCGTTCCCCATCGTCCGTGTGAGCATATTAGCATGGGCTTCGTACTGGGGCTTCCTCGCACTCAGAGGAAGCATTATTTTATATTCGTGGTAGTTGATCGGTTCTCTAAGATGACCCATTTCATCGCATGCAGTAAGACTGCAGATGCTCCCCATATCGCGGCCTTATTTATTAGTGGCGTCTTTAGATTACACGGTCTGCTGAAGTCCATTGTGTCCGATAGAGATGTGAGGTTCGTTAGTTATTTCTGGAAGACCCTGTTGCGAAAAATCGGGACGACCCTAAAGTTTTCATCTGCATATCACCCTCAGACGGATGGTCAGACTGAGGTCGTGAATAGAAGCTTAGGCAATTTACTGAGGTGTCTAGTTGGAGAGCATGCATCTAGTTGAGATTCAGTGCTCCCTGTTGCGGAGTTTGCATATAACAGTTCAATCAATAGGTCTACAGGTCTAAGTCCGTTTCATATAGTGTCAGGCTACGACCCTAGGAAGCCCATTGATCTTATTCCTGTCCCGACTGAGTCACGCCCGAGTGAGTCCGCGGAGTCATTCACACGTCATTTGCATGAGTTGCATGAGTTAGTTAGGCGCAAAATTAATTTAAGCAACGAATATTATAAGGAACAAGCGGATAAACATAGGCGAGAAAAACATTTTCAGATAGGTGAACAGGTGATGGTGAGAGTCCGCACTGAGAGACTCCCTCGGGGGTCTGTTAAGAAGTTAAGCGCCAGGCGAATCGGTCCCTACACAGTCCTGAGACGGATAGGGCCAAATACTTATGAGCTGGATATTCCTGCGAGCACGGGTATCCACCCGGTGTTCAATGTTGAGGACCTGACGCCATACTTTGCACCTCACGAGTACCCTGATCCCCATGTTGGCTGCCCTTCTGAGCCTGTACCACCGTTTCACCTCCCACCACTTGGCCTATGCCACCACAGCCCGTTCCCAGTACCCAGTCCGCCATTGACCCTAACTTACCCGGGATCTCGTCACTGGCTTCTTCTTCAGCACCGCCGATTCCACCGGACCTCCTTCCTCGAGCGTTGAGCGACGAGCACATCACTGAGATCATTGCGCATGAGTACGTACCCTCCATGGATGGCCTCGTGTGCCGCTACTTGGTTCGCTGGCTCGGACGTCTCTTCTCCGACGACACCTGGATTGCTGCTGCAGAGCTTGATCGGCTCGCCCCTGGACTTCGACCACAGTATGATCATCTCCATTCATCGGAGATGAAGGCTTTTCAGTCGGGGGGAGTTGATGGGGACCATCTGGCGCAACCCGCCGCAAGGCGGACCCCGCCTTCGTGTATTCTCGCAGACGGACTTGACCGAACCGGCGATCCGCCACCGCGGATGCGTCCGGCTCGTTGTTTCGATTCAGTTTCATACATGACATTATGTATTTTGAGTTTTATTTCTTGTAGTTATGGCATTTGAACCGCCGACCAATCATAGCCGTCGATTTCGGTTGCCCTAATCCCGTTTTCTTATAAATAGAACATTAGGGCTGCAGAATTTCTCATTGCTGAAATTTGGAGGCTTGTCTTCTTCATTTCCGGTGATCCTCTCCGCGGTGCCGACTCCGCGGAGCCCCTTGGTGACGACTCCTTGGGTAAGTATCCTATTCCTCTTTGTTCTCCTTCTCCTCCACCAAACAGCCACCCCCTTCCAGCCCCCTGCCGCCAGCCCTCTGTCAAACCCCAGCCGCCAGCCTCTTTCAGCCACCAGCCGCCAGCCCCCCTTCCAACCACCTACCGCCAAACCACTGTCAAACCCCAGCCGCCAACTCCAGCCCTCCATAACCGCCAGCCACCCTGCCTCCATAACAGCCACCCGCACCCTCCTAAACCCCTCACAACAACCACCCGCTATTTTCCCTAACCCAGCACAGCATGCCGCCCCCCCAGCCCCTCCCTTCTCAGATCTGCCCAGATTTGGGCATTACAGTCTAGATCCAGTCCGTGCCATCCCGATCCAGCCCCCTACATCCCCTTCGACCACCCCTACCCGATCCTGTCCACCACCACCCGGAAATCCTCCTCCCCTCTCCAAAGTTCAGATTTGTTTTAAATTACTGCAGTCCAAATTTACTTTCAGATTTCGTGTTGTGTTTTGTATTGGTTGAAGGTGTTAAAACTGTCACGTTGTGGTTATTTAGTGTCTGATTGGAATTAAGGCTTATTATTATTTGTCTCGTGAGATCTCTAACTGCAGGACGGATTGAATCGCCGCGCGCTTTCTCTAGCCCTCCGTGCGGAGGAAAGCCAACGCCTCAAGCCTAAAAGAAAATTGTTCCCTTCGCTTATTGAATGAAACTTGTCGTCTTATGTTATTTAGTTGCTAATATTAATTTGTGCGCCTAACTACATGTGTTGTTGCATTTAGTCATTAAAATATTGCGAGTCCACCTCCACCCATCACTAGTGTGCATCTAGGAGTTCACCCCACAACCTACCCTACATCAAAAGTCCTTCGGACCCTCTTCGAACAAAACCAGGAGGAAACTTTATGTATACCTCTTCATCGAGCTCACCGTGAAGGAACACATTCTTCACGTCCAGTTGGTGAAGATCCCAACCTAAGCAAGCGACACAAGATAGAAGAGTCCGTATGGAGTCCATCTTCGCCACATGGGCAAAAGTTTCCTGATAGTCTGAGTCTGAGTGTAGCCTTGAGCAACCAGCCTTGCCTTGCATCGTTCAATCTTACCCTCCTGATTTTGCTTGACGGAGAAAACCCATCTTGACGCAATAGCTCTCTTTCCAGTGGGAAGAGGTGCAACCTCCCAAGTATGATTTTTGTCCAATGCAGACATCTCCTCCTCCATTTCCCGAGACCATACAGGTATGCTCAATGCTTCCTGCCATGTCTTAGGAATAGTAACCATGGATAATGAAGCCACAAAGGACTGATGAGCAGGGGTGAGATGATGATAAGAGACATGATTAGAGATGGGGTGCTGGGTACACGGAACTGTACCTTCCGACAAAGTAAGAGGGGCATGTAACTCCTCATCTCCAGAACCTGAATCCGAAGCGAGCATTGGTAGCGGAAGAGTACGAGCGATCTGTTTCCCTGTCGTACGACGATGGTATATGTGAGGAAAGGGAGACACCAGAGATGAAGGCAGGGCTGGAAGAGAAGACACGGGAATAGAAGGCACCTGAGTAGGCGGAGCCGGATCCTGGGCAGGAACAAGAGGAACCAAAGGGTAAGGAATAAGGGTATCTAATACAGTCTCACCCTCACTAATCTCCCCCTGACGAAGAGAGTGAGTCGTGGTCAGATAATAGGAGTCTTTCTCTTGAAAAGTAACATCCATAGTACAGTAGATACGATGAGAGGGAGGATGGTAACAACGGTAACCTTTTGTGGTAGAGGAGTAGCCAATAAAGACAACGGAGAGCCCGGGGGTCAAGTTTATCCCTATGGGGTAAGTGAACATGCACAAAACATACACATCCAAAAACCCGGGGAGGCAAGTGAGAGGTATGAACAACAGACATGCACGAGAGACGGCCAATGGGGGTAGCATACGCCAGGACTCTCGATGGGAGGCGATTGATAAGGTGAGAAGCGGTGAGAACCGCATCACCCAGTAAGATTTGGGAAGGTGCATAGTATGGAGAAGACAACGAGCCACCTTAAGAAGATGCCTATTTTTCCGTTCGGCCACCCCGTTTTGAGTAGAGGTGTGAACACAAGTGGTTTGGTGTAAGATATCGCGATTCGTAAGATAGGAACCAAAAACACCCCGATCATCATATTCCCCCCATTATCGCTACGGAGAACACTAATTTTACCATTAAACTGGGTTTGAACCATTTTGTGAAAGACTTGGAAACAAGTGAAAACCTCACTTTTTTCTTTAACAAATAAACCCACGTGGCCCGCGAAAAACAATCAATAAACGTAACAAACCACTTAAAACCAGATAAAGATAACACTGGGGAAGGACCCCACACATCAGAATGAATCATAGAAAAAGGAATAGTGCTAGGAGAAGATAAATGCAAAGAAGTATGACGAACATATTTTGACGTAGCACAAACATCACACACAAAGGATTTCATAACATGAATAAAAGCAGGAAACAATTTTTGAAGATAAACAGGAGAGGGATGTCCGAGGTGAAGATGTCATCGACGAACATCCTCAACGGTGATGGTAGTAGATGCGAGAGCTTGAGATGGATGTTGGTTGTCCAGGTAGTACAGACCACCATGATTCCTACCACTGCCAATTTTCCGCCTCGTACCCAGTTCTTGAAAAACACAAGAGTCAGGGAAGAAGGTTACCGAGCAGTTGAGAGAGCGAGTAATATGACTAATAGAAAGTAAATTACGGGAAAAAGATGGAACATGAAGAACAGAGGTGAGAGAGAGAGTTGGGGAGAAGGAAATGTGTCATTTGCCCGCAATTGGGGATAATGTGCCATTAGCAGAGATGACCTTATCCCGTCCGGACAAAGGTGAGTAGGAAACAAAACCTGAGGAGGAGCCTGTCATATGATCAGTAGCTCCTGAGTCAATGATCCAGTCCGATGAGGAGGCAGTGACAACATGGGTATGGGCCTGAGTCGCAGTATCAAAGGAGGAGAAGGCACCCGGAGCGGAGTCAGACTGGGAGTGAAGTAAACGACGCAGAGCGTCCAATTCCTGGGCTGAGAAGGAGCTAGGGGATGGATGTTCCTCATATATCTCTGAAGCAAAAACAGCATCTGAGAATCGAGGGCTGCCTGTCCGGCCTCCTCCACGGCCAGGAGCCCGACAACGACCACGACCACGACCAGCAGGAGCCAGATGAGGATGGAGCTTAAAGCACGCATCCCTAGTGTGACCCCGTCGACCACAGTAAACACAAGTGGGAACACTAGTGTTGGTATTACCCCGACCAACACTAGTCATCAACCGTACTGAGGGACTTCCGACGATCATCATCGCCAAGGACCATTCTGAAGGCTTCCCTAAGGGAAGGAAGAGGTGAACGATGCAAAATATGAGTCCGGACAGTATCTGACTCCATGTTCAGCCCCATCAAGAAGACATGCAGGCGGTAGCGGCTCTCCTTCTGCTGCAGCTTCACGGCGTCCGCCGTACAGGAGGCTGTGAATTGCTCGAAGAAAGCCAACTCTTGATAAAGGTGTTCAAACTCAGAGAAGTAGGTGAAAACCGTCATAGATCCCTGTCGGAGCTCCAAAATGCGACGAGTAAGCTCATATATCTGAGTGGAACTACCAATCTTGGAGTAGGTGTCCCGAGCTCGGGTCCATATACGTGAGCTGAGTCCAACAACATATAACTGTGATACACCTTGGGAGACATAGAGTGAAGAAGCCATGACACGCAAGGGAGTTCTCGGAGTCCCAACGTTTCCAAGTGGGATCATCCTTGGGTGGAGCTGTAACAGTCCCATCTATGTAACCGAACAACTGATGGCTGCGTATCACATGTTGAGCAGCACACGACCATTCTAGATAATTTGTTCCATCCAAGGGAACGATGGTAATCTTCAACGAACCGGAGTGGCCATGAGTCCGCTGAGGGTCACTCATCTGTGGCATAACTTCACTCGGCGAAGAACCCGTAGAATCCCCCATGATACTCCCTAGCAGAAAAAAAGAATTACGTATGGATAATGAGAGAAGATAGCACCACTAGAACGACATCGCATGGGGCTCCAGGATCAGCAACAGAAGAAAACACGGCCGTGGAACAATCGGCACAGCAGCTGCTCAGGAAGACACGACAACATGAGGTCACGACATCAGGCAACGGGAGAAGCGGCACAGGGATCCGCAGAAGTGACACAAAGATCGGCAGAAGCGGCAGGTAGCAGTACTGGATCGCACCAGGGATCGACAGAAGTGGCACAGCAGAGATCGACACTGGATCGGCACTGGATCGCAGAGATCGGCACTGGATCGCACCAAAGATCGGCACTGGATCGGCACTGGATCGGCACAAGCGACACAAAGATCAGCAGAGATCATCGACAGGTAGCGACAGAGAGATCATCGGCACAACAGCGTGAGATCGGCATTGGCCGATCGGCGACGGGAGAACGGCGGTCCTAGCGTGCAGCGGCGCCTAGGATCCGCATGAGCGGAGGCGGGGAAGAGCGGGGGACTCTCAAACCTTCGGCAGAAGGTGCGAGAGAGACGGGAAGGAGCTCTCGCAGACGGGCGAGAAGGGCGAGAGGAGAAGAGACGCAGACGGGTGAGAGGGAAGCGGCTAGGGCAAAAAATCACTCTGATACCAAGTTGAATAGAATTGGAATCAATGGCATTACTTGATGACAAATACATATATATGAAATGAAGAAAATACGGAAAAGAATGAAAAGGGTCCGACTTGAATACACTATTACAACTGTATTTCTTTTCTTATTTTCCAACATGGTATCAGAGCCGGAATTGACTCCTCTCTGAAATTTGGTTGCCCTAATTATGGGCAACGTACATTTCACGATGGCTTCCTCTCTCGATTTCTCATGATTTCTCCTCTCCCGTCTCCGCTTCTCTATCCTCGTTCCCGACGGAAGCTTCCATCGACGCGGTTTCTCTGTTGCTCCCGTCGAGGAGTCCTGTTACTGCTCCTCATCTTCGTTCACGTCGACGACTGTGTCGCTGATCCCATTGCTTCCCATCACAGAACCCGTCGTGCCCGTCGATTCCGTCATGAAGGTCTGTCGTCGATCCCGTCTGCGTACTCCAGTGACGATCTCGCTTCCAGCCACTGCTGGTTATGACCGCTATTCCATCATCGATCCGGTCTTAAGGTGTTGCCGATCATTCCCCCGTGCTTAATATCTCCTTCTTGATCTCGCCACTGTTGATTAACACCATGGACAATGACGACGCTACTCCTGTCGGCCGATCCAGTCGACACTCGATTTCCTCTCATCTCTCGGCTTCTGATCCAGCCGTTGTGGTTGCCACTGATGTTTGCTACTTCGACGACGACGATCGATTCTCTCGATGCACACCCAACGCTCTGCTGCTCCAGCTCCGGTCGCTGCCCCTAGTGATTTCGACACTTCCAGCCGTTGCTACCCCTTCCAGGGTGTGCTGATCTCTCGCCGAAGCTGAAGTTTTTGTGTTTTCGGTCATTGTCTGTGTTTTTATTATTGTATTGCTTCCTGTTGTTGTTATGCCTCGTGCTTTCCACGTGAGGGGGAGTGATTGGGACGAAGGCGACTTGGATGATCTTTTCTGACCTTACGCTTTCGTTCCACATGACCTATAGGCTTATGTCGTAAGTTGTTATGCGTCTCCCCATATTTCTTTTGATTGGTCGTGTGTTGGGACACGACCGATGTTGGTGTTCTAATCTCGGCGGGTTGTGTCGCGTGGGACCGTGTCGTGCAGGACCGTGTCGTGTGGGACCGCCCTTTGTGCGGATTATCCCCGATTTCTCGTTTGATGATTTGCTCCACATATTTCGTTCTCTTTCACATGTTGTGTGCGTATGTGATGTTGGTTGACCGGTTTCCAGCGAGTCCACGTCGTGTGTGGGTCCTGCGTCGTGTGTGGCTATGTCCCCGGTTTGTTTCCCCGGTTTGGAATTTCCCCCGGTGGCTCGTCTGATAGTTTGTCCCACATCGCCTACCTCCATTGCCTTTATTTGATGTGTGCAAGCTGGAATCTTTCCCTCCAGCTTGAGGGGGAGTGTTGGAGATTATGAGTTTATTATTATATTATTAGTTGTGTGTGAGTGAGTATTAGTCCCACATTGTCTGTTCGGTTTTAAGTATATATTGCATCAAGTATTTCCTTTCTTATTTTCCAACAGTTTCAAAGGAACAATCACTTACACATCAAAGCATATTCTGATGCGAGCTATGCAGATGACAAGGGAGATCGAAAATCCACTTATGGATTCTGCACATATGTCGGTGGCAATCTGAAAAGCAAGAAACAAGCAATAGTATCCAGGTCAAGTGTTGAAGTTGAGTACAAATGTATGACTCAAACTGCTTGCAAGTTGAAGTGGTTGAGAATACTTCTAAAAGAATTGGAAGAAATCTACAATTATCCTCTACCAACGTTATGTGACAATAAAACTGCTATCCACATCTCTAAAAATCTAGTTTTCTATGAAAGAACAAAACACATTGAGTTGATTGTCACTTCAACATAGAGGAGATTGTCAAGAAACAAATTTGCACTCCGTTTGTGTCTTCAGAACAAGAGTTGGCCGACATCCTCATCAAGCCGATTTCTTCACCATTTTCAAATGTTTGTGACAAGCTGAGAATGATCGATATATATGCTCTATCTTGAGGGGGAGTGTTAAAGCCTGTTGAAAGTCCAAGATCTTAAAGCCCATCTAAGAGGCCCATTGTAAATTCTCATCTTATTGTATTTAATCCCACATCACGAAATGTATTTTTTTTATTCCTCCTCTACTCTATATAAAGAGAGGTGCTCTCATGTAATAACCTAAATAATTTGGAATAATAAAATCTCTTTATTTCAAGTTCTTACAGTTGAAACAAGCTTACTACTCAGCCCTTTCTATCATGATACTTTGAGTATGTTGCACATTTTACTTACATTTCTTTTTAGGGTCAGTTTACTTCACTCTTAGTTCCCGGAAGTGGTACATTCTCATTTATGGGATGTGCATTCGAACATTTAATTTGTCGAAACCTGTTGAAATTAGAAGTGAGTTTCAATTTTGAGAGCTAGGAGGCTACCTTCAAATTTGTATATCGCCTTTTAATAATAATAAAAAGCTATATCAAACTTGTGGAATAATGGGTTGTAAAATTAATTTACTCAAAATAATAATAATTGAGGCTGAGCAAAGTCGAAATCCACTTCATGCCAAATAAGTGCAAAAATTGAGTTCACAAAAAAAAATGAATTCCAGTAAAACAAAGAAGAATCACTATATATCTTACTTTCGGAATTGAGATCCAGAACACTTCCACACACTTGCAGTGAAACAAATTTGTTTGTAATGTCTTACAACTATCATAATTATGGGAATGTTTTTATTATAGATTTTATAACCGGCCACACAAGTGGTCTACGTTATTGTTTTGCTGTACTATATGATGCAGATGTTGATGTCATTTTTCATCTCAAACACATTTTTTATAATGTGATTCTATATTTGTATTCCGTGTTGTGGTTATTTCTTAGCTATCATTGTACATCTTCAGGCTTGGATGGCTGCTTCGTTTCATTAGCCATTCTGTAATATCAGGCTTCACTACTGCCTCAGCTATTGTAATCGCACTATCCCAGGCCAAGTACTTTTTAGGGTACAACATAGAAAGAAGCAGCAAGATTATTCCTCTTATCAGCAGCATAATTGCTGGGGCTAGTGATGTATGAATCTCTGATCCTGGTGATTATTTGATTCCATTATGTTTTCCAAATATGCATATATAGCTGCTTTCTATGTTTTTTTTGTACTAGAAAGTTGCCATTGGTTTATCAAGCATCATATTTTGTTAGGGCGTTGTCACTTATTAAAGTGAAAATAAGCTTCATTTGAGGTCAAAATTCTGCCCTAAGATTAGTTGGCTATTAATGCACCACTTTATTCTAAAGAATGATCAATTCCTTCCGCTACACATCATTTCTTAGTTATATTCTGGATATTGTCACGTTTAGAATTCTTTTGGGTGCATATGTTATTATTTCACTTTTTCTGTTTTTCTTGAACTAATCATCCTGATGAATCTAGTTATGAAACTTTGGAGGCCAATTGAAACAAACTTATTATGTCCTAAAGGAAGTTGCACCAAACCATCTGTGCTTGATTAGGGCATGTATACTTGACACGTAGAAGATATCCATTCCAGGCCACCCTTAGCGTAGTTGAGCTAATATCATGAATTTCTCATCTCCAAATCACGGTGATGTATAAACTTGTAATTTCCCATCCCTAGATCATTGTGTTGTATACACTTGTTATTACCATCTCCACATCATAGTGATGTAAACTAGGGTCACCTCGATCCAATATTAATATTATATTTGCAACTTCGAATTTAGGGATTCAAATAGAACGACTAGAGAGTTGGTACACTTATTAAAGGAAGAATAAACATTTATTGTTTACCAAAAATAAATGGAAAAGAAATAAATTTAAAGATATTGGGAATAATATAAGTTATTATATTTGAAATGTTAATGATAAGAATATGGTTGGGATATTGGTGGATAAAGTGTTAAAAAAGAAAATTATTGATGTTAATAAGTATACCCCGTCTTTTATAGGCCACCCGGAAGCCTGTGTACTCGTTGTCTCTCCTCAGTATTCGCGGAACACATCCCTTCTGCTCGTGTGCTCGCCTTCTTCTACAGGTCTTGCTGTTCCCCTAAGCTACCAGAATCACATCTCCTCTCCAACCTAGGGGCGAATACTTCCACCTTCTGTGCTCGCTTGCCTCCGACTTATGTGCTCACCTTCTGTGCTCGCAACTACTCCGTTGCCTGAGCTCGCGTCGGGATCTTGTTTCAGCAATCGCTGACTCTCGCATCCAGAGCTCGCGTGGGTCCCAAGTCCCAACTTCCGAACTCACACCTCCCTCCCTCCCCGTGCTCGCCGCTACCGTCCTTTCCGCAATTCTGCTCCTTTTCTTCTCTGATTCCAAGATCACCGCCACCCTGCATAGGGGGTATTCTCCCCTTCCCGCTGTACTCGCCTCTCAGTGTCCGAACTCGCAGTTACCTCCCTCCCAATGCTGGCCGCTACCGTCCTTCCCGAAGCCGTTGCTTCTCTTCTTCTTTGATTCCAAGCTCGCCGCCACCCTGCACCGATGGTACTCGCCACTTCTTGCTATACTCGCCAACCCCCCTCTCTGTTGCCTTTCTTCCGTCTATATCTAATCCTATAAGGATAAATGCCGCCTCCGCCTCGTCCAACATTTCGACAACCCTTGCTCCGACATTTATCTCCGATGTCCTCGATGAACTGCGCATTTCCACCATCTCCCTCACTGGGAGGAAAATTATTGCGAATGGGTACACTCAGTGTGCTGTGTCCTTCATACTAAGGGGCTGCTTCATCATCTGACTCGTGATCCGGATGTTGAGCCCATGGTTATCAGGATCGCGATCCGGATCTTAGGATCTTACGATTCTACGATCCAGATTTTGTAAATCGATCCGGATCTTACCTAGGATCTAAATCGCCACATCTACGACTGGGATCGCGATCCGGATCTTAGGATCTCCAGGATCGCGATCCCGACCCGATTCTACCGGTCCGGTCAAAGGGAACTAGAAACATGTCCAACCCTATCCCGACCCTATTCAACCGGTCCAACACCCATAACCCATTGCTTAACCTTATCCCAATCCCACCCACACACCCCATTACAGAATCATATCATGTTGTTTTACCATATCCCAAATGTCGATTGCTGGCTGCAAACGGAGGCCAAAACCGACGTCTTCGGTCGCTTCCAGTCCAGACAATGCCTTCCTTTTCATTCCTTACCAGATTCCATTTCAAGTGGTATCAGTGTCTTATCGTATATTTCTGCGTATGAATAATCCAGTGGTTGGTAATCCAGTGACTTCCTGCTTCCTACTTTCATGCCGACGTCTAATCTTCCTTTCTAGCGTACGAGCAATCTAACGGTTAGAAATCCAGTATACGAGCAATTCAAGCTTCCTTCTTCCAGCATACGAGCAATCCAACAGTCTGGGTTTGTCTTCCTGCTTTTAGGCTTCCACCAATCCAGCAGTCCAGATTTGTTTTTACTGTTAGTAGACATTTGGTGTCCTACCTGAAACTGAAAGTGATTTTAGTATGATATTATCTTTTTTATTTTAGTTATTCATAAAAAATTAATATAATTATTTACATACTGCTCAATTTATTGATTTTTTGCTAATTGAGCATGTAATTGGATGATACAAAATTCAATTTTATATTTTGAGATTAATCTATGAATGTTGTAGGATCTTGCGATCCTCGATCCGATCCTACGATCCGATCCGATCCAACCTCGAAACGATCTTACCTAGGATCTCGATCCTGACAACCTTGGTTGAGCCTACCGAGCAATGACTCCTGGATGATGGACGGGTTCAGTCATGGATTCTGAATTCTATGGAGAGTGAGCCATCTCACATGCCTATGTACCACGAGACTGCTAAAGCCATGTGGGATGAACTCCGGTCTCTATACTCTGTTAAGGACAACCTCCAACATTTGTTCGATAACCTTACAAACCTACAAACATTTGAACTGGTGTGGATGGGGACCTGACTTCCTTTGTTGCAAAGTATAAGACCATTGTCGAGGTGTGGATTTAACACCAACCACCAACTTTGGATTTCACAACACAATGAGCTCAGAAGGAAGCTGTTGGCATAGTCCTAATGATGCAACTGATCCCCCCTCATCTATACAGTATCCGTGCCAACATCTTATCCTCTCCCACCATTCCCTCTCTCTCCGATGCCTGCTTATGATTTTGAAGGGGACACCGCCCACTGATGTCTCCGTGACACCCTCTCTTGCCCTTCTCCAACATTCTACTGAATCTCGCCCTCCACCTATTGGGACTCGTGGTGGCCGCCATGGATCTCAGGGTGGTGGGAGCGATGGTCAGAATCGCTCCAAGGAGCACAACACTCGCCTGTGCACTCATTACGTCCGAAAAAAAATATACTTGTTGCGGGTCGCTTGACGCTCTCGTGGTCCGGTCGAAATGAACCTCTTAGCTTGAGACGAGTTGAGCGCGCAAACAGGCACAAAGAAGACTAACAACTGATAAGGAGGATTTTTACGTGGAAAATCCGAAAAGGGTGAAAAACCACGGGGCCGTATCGGTGCCGACCAAGATGCACTATTTCTCTGAGTGTTACAAGTAGTAGGATTCTCGAGGGTGACAGGTCACCGCTCGTTACAATGAGTGTTTTGTAGAATGCGGAAGTGAGATCTTTGAGTCGCCTTCCAGGGAGATCTTTGAAGAGGAGGGAGATCTCCAAGGTCCGAAGTGAGATCTTCGAGTCGCCTTTGAAGGGGAAGGAGATCTTCAAAGGCTGAAGGAGTGCTTCGAGGGAATCTTTGAACACCGAAGGAGAACTCTGAAAGATCTTCGAAGGAGTTCTCTCTGGTGCTAAATACAGCCTGTCATGTCCTCAAATGAGAGCTCAGAGCTCCTTTTATAGCTTTTGAGAGGGGAGGCTTGGTAATTGCGCCGTTGTAACCATCGTAACCACCATACGAGCGAATTTGTATCCTCGATCTGGAGCTCACGGATCGTCATTTTTGCAGATATGACGGTTTTGTCCCCGGGCAGTTCAGGCAGGACTGACTGCAGTGTTGTTGACGACGACGACGATGAACGCTACAAGTCTTGCAACCTTTGTGGACACAAGAAACAAAGAAGGTAAATTGCGGCGCATGCGCTGAAGGAATTCCGTGCGCTGAAGGAATTCCGCGCGCTCGCGCGCGCAAGAGTAAGTTCTCACGTGGAGGGGCGTACGAGAAAGGCCCGCACTTGGCCGTGCGGAGGCCGTCGAGCTGGTCAGGGCGGTGCGCCCGGGAGCCGCCCGACCTAGGAGGTGGCGGCACGCCCGGGGCCTCGCGGCGAGGGCGCACACGGTGCTGCGCGGCCGGAGTCGAGCGGCCGGGCGGCCGCACGCCGGTCGCGTGGACGGGGAGGCCGCCCGTCCGCTCCTGCCGTGTGGCGAGACCGTGCGTGATGCGGATAGGGGGGCACGCGTTCGTGCGTGTGTGCCTCCCGCGATGGTGTGCGGTTAGGCGGTTTCCTCCTCTATTATGAGCACTAGGCGTTTTCCTCCTCTATTATGAGCACTAGGAGGTTTCCTCCTCCATTATGAGCAGTCCTCATAATGGAGTTTTTTTTGCCATTCACAGCCAAACTCCACTTATAAATAAAGGAGTACCCATAAATACTGAAGCCACTTATTACATGAAACATGGGTCCCGCCGTATCCTTCCAACTCTAAGCACCACGCTTCTCCTGCGGTGGATGTTCCTACTACATCCTGCTTCGACATTGACACCTTGCATTAGGAATTCCAGCATCTCCGGGGCTGGTTACTCAGGTTTCTGATTTCATCACCTCTATCTCCAACGAATGTATATCGTTCTTTTCCCATTGTACCTGTTGGATAGTTGAGCCTGGGGCTACAAATCACATAACTCCGCAGAAGCCTTCTTGGTACATTAACTCTTCTTGTCCTAAGTTTATCCTGGCGGCCCTTGACGACACCACCCCGGTCTGCGGCTTTGGTGATTCGCCTCTCACTCCGTCCCTCTCTTTCCGCTCTATTTTTCATGTTCTTGACTCTCAATTTAATCTCCTTTCTGTCAATCGTCTTACATCACGACTACTCCATCACCTTTTCCTCTTCTTCTTTTGCAATGCAGGATCGACGGACGTGGAATATCATTGGTAGAGAACGGATGTCAAATTGGCTCTACGCTCTGAACCTTCCCACCTCAGTTCTTTCTTCTGTCAACTCTGTTGATTGACGCCGACGTCTTGGCTATGCTCTTCCTATCCAACATAAAGCTTTTCTTAACTTTTCTTTTTCTGGATTTACATGTGAATCTTATATCTACGGAAAACAACATCGCTTTACTTTCTCCCCTCATTGTACTAGGAGCTCTGCTCCATTTAATTTAGTGCATTCAGACATTTGGGGCATGTATAAGACTGCTAGTTTATCGGGATATCGTTATTTTCTTACTTTTATTGATGATCATTCTTGCATGAACTGATTGTATTTGCTGCGTGATCACTCTAAATTACTATGTGTATTTCGCTCTTCATCGTTGAGACCCATACTCAATTCTTGCGCTCCATTAAAATACCACGAACCGATAATGTGCGCGAATATACAAGTCACGACTTTCAAGAAACTTGCACTACATTGGGTATTATCCACCAAAAATTTTGTGGCTATACACTGCAATAAAATGGTGTGGTTGAGCAGAAGAATCGCCACCTCCTCGAGGTTGCCCGCTCCCTTATGTTTCAAATGCAGGCCCCTAAGATCTATTGGTACTTCGCAGTTTTCACCACATGCTATCTAATTAATCATATGCCCTCTTCCATTCTCAACTTTGCAATGCCATTCTCCATCCTCTTTCCTTCAACACCCCTTCCCCTTGACTCACCGTGTCTTCAAAAGTGTTTGCTTTTTTCATTATCTTGGCCCATGCCATTGACAAAATTGCCCCACGCGCTACCAAGTATATGGACTTTCGCACACAGAAAGATATGTGTGTTACTCTTCCCCTGATCAAAAACCTGTTTCATCCACTGATGTCACTTTCCTCGAGAATCAACTTCTACCCCTCGACTCGTGATACCTTCTCACATGCTATCCCGCGTCCTAACACACCTATCGTCATTGATAATTGCATTAACTTGACATCAAGAATGCCTTCTTTAATGATGATTTCGTCGAGTTTGTCTACATGCAACCACGTCCTGGTTATGAAACCAATGGAGTCCCTTATTTGTCACCTCAAGAAATTTCTCTATAACCTCAAACAGTCTCCTTGGATTTGGTTTGATAAGTTCAATCAGGTCGTTCGAGATTTTTTCTTCACTCGGAGCTCGATAGATTTCTCCCTATTTACTCGTCGCCACCTGGATGACACGGTGATACTTCTTGTATATGTTAATGATATTCTCAGCACGGGCGATGATCTGAACAATATAACTATAATCAAGAAGCACTTGACCTCACATTTTCAAACCAAATATTTGGGTTGCCTCCGATATTTCTTGGGTATCGAGGTAGCTCGTCGGCGTGATGGACTCGTCTTGTCTCGATGGAAGTACTGTCTTTGCCTTCTTCACAATGCAGGCTACTCAGGCTGTAAGCCTGCCAACCACATGCACCGTGCTCATGCATCCGACTATGATTTGCTTCGCCCTATTCTGGAGTACCATCATCGCCTTGTTGTCAAACTTATCTATCTGACTGTTACACGTCCTGATATATCCTTTGCTGTTGGGGTGGTCGGCCACTTTATGCATGCTCCTCGGATATCCCACCTCCAGGCTATCGAGGGAATCAGTATCTGAAGAATGCTCCGGAACAAGGGCTTGTGTATAAGCCCTCCTCTTCTTTATCATTAATTTCCTACTCTGATGCAGACTATGCTGGTTCCTTCGATGATCGTCGGTCTACGAGTAACTATTGCACATATTTTTGAGGACACCTGGTTACCTGGCGGAGCAAGAAACAAACGGCGGTGACACGCTCTTCTGCGGAGGTTGAGTATCGTTCAATGGCTTCTACTGCGATAGTTAAGTTGTCATCCATATCGCTGAGAATCCCGTGTTTCATAAACACACCAATCATATCGAAGTCAATTCATATGGGAGAAAGTTCAACTTCGCAAACTGGGCTTGAGACATGCACCTGCTGCCGAGCAAGTTTCTGGTCTTCTCACCAAGTCTTTACCTCGTCCACTATACCGACAGTTCATTTCCAAGCTTGACACCTAGGATTTGTATGCTTCAGCTTGTGAGGGAGTGTAGAAGAACCATGCAAAAAGGCTCATGCAAGACCCATTTTCTCATGTATAGATTAGTCCCACATCTTGGTTTGGAGTTGAGTTTTCACTCCTTCCTATAAATTTGTGTACAAATACTTGTATTATCAGCTTTTTATGTGAAATAATAAAATATTGAAATTTCGCACTCTTTTTCTACAAATACTACCCAGACTTATATGGATTGTAAGAAATGTAAACGGAAAGTCTTGATAAAATGTAGCGAGCAAACAAAAATACTGTATCTTTTGATGTTTATATAATAAACTTGGTACTAAGGAGAGAGAAAATGAGATGTATCGAATTGCTAAGGCTAGAGATGAGATCTAGAAGCTTCGATCACATTTGAGTAAAGTGAATATAATATTAGCTTAAGATGAACATCAGCGAGAGATGACAATATTATTTAAAGAAGTTACTAAATGTAAAGAAGAAAGTATGTTGGAAAAACATAATGAGCATAATATTGAGGTATATCATAAGTTGATTAAAAACATGACATGAAATTAGCTTTAAAGAAAAGCCATAAAGGTAAGGCTCTAGGTCTCAATAAGATTCCAACCGAGGTTTAGAAAGTTATGAGAGATATTTCAGTGAAGTGGCTAACAATTCTTTTCAATGAAAATCAAATGACTAATACTAAATGACTAGAGAAGAAACATCTTGCTGCTAATTTTTAGAATAAATGAGATGTTCGGATTATGCTAATTATTAAGATGTCGTATGTATAAGTTAAGCAATTAAGCTATCAGAAAGAGCTATGCAGCCTAGAATTAGAAAAAAAAGACTTCAATTTTTGAGAATGTATTCGGTATCATACCAGGAAGATTGATTATGGAAATAATTTGTGTTAAGATAATTGATGGAAAAGTATATTGATCAAATAGAAGATTTGCAAATGATTCTTAGTAATATAAAAAGCTAGTGATCGAGCACCATGCAAATTGTTTTTTTGCACTTTAAGGAAGAGAGACTTGTTTTAAAGGTATGTTGAAACCCTTAAACATATATATGATGGATCACTAACAATTATTAGAAGTATCAGTGAAGTGACCAAAAAGTTCCAATGGCAGTGGGTTGACATCAATGATCACCATTGAGCTTTATCTTTTTGTAAGTAATGGAGATGCTTACAAAATATTCAGTACCTTGGTGTATGTTTTTTGCTATTGACATATTTCTAATAAGTGAGACATGTCAAGTTAAGTGAAAAATTAGGACATTGGTTAAAATAGAGCTTCAATTAGTAGAACGCAGTTGACTACACGATTTATAGTTTTATTTGGTTATAAATAGTTATCAGTCTATCTTACTTTATAAAGAGAAAGGGATACTTAAGTATGATAGGTTGTTGGCAGGTCTGATTCTAGCGGGTCCAGCGTGCCGTGTGAGACTGATTTATATTCAGGTTTATCCTCGGCTTGGCCTGTTTGTGTGATTTAGTCTCATATTACCTACCGCACATCACTCGCCTGTGCTTATAGGTCCAAGGACCCTCCTCCTTTCACCCCGGGGTTTTGGGATGGAAGCCGTGGGTTTCCAACATGGTATCAGAGTCCGATACTTAGGTTCTCTCAGTTCGCCCTCCTGTGTGTTGTTTTTGTCATTCAGCCTCGACTGTTTGTCGCCATCTCCACCGATCTTGACCATTGCCTCTCGATCCTCTCGGCCCTTCACCCCGCCTCTTGATCACACCCATGTTGAAGACAATTTTCCCGCTTCGCTTTGCACGTTTCTTGAACCCGCACAGTTAGAACGCTCCGACTGCGCGCCGATCACTACTGGGATTTACTCAGGCCCTCATTTTCTCGAGAATGGCTTGTCACTTACCTCTCTACATTCCTTGTTAATTTCGTTATGATCTAATTGTTACTTCTCTTGAAGCTCTGGATCCAGGGTTCGCTTTCTTGGTTTGAAAACCCATTTCTTGCGTCTTTTTTCTTTCCCCCGCAAGCTCATTTCTATTGAGGCTATCTCAGAAGCAGAAAAATCTCAACTCGCACTACCTTCAATCCTTCCTCTTGTATCACGTCCTCCCGACAACCTAACTTGGGGGAGTCATGATCATAATATGCCCACCACACCCCAAATTACTACCATCTGTTTGGAGCTCTAAGTATATCTCGTGGTATCGGTTGATTAATCTAGCTCTCAAGAGTCGGCGACTGTTCAAATATGTCAACCAGACTACTCCAACACCACCACACGATTCTTCAGGATGGCTATAATGGGATTCAGAGAACTCCTTGGTTATGTCATGACTTATCAACTTAATGCAAGAGACGATAACCCACAACTATCCCTTCCTCGATATTGCAGCGGACATTTGGAAGTGTGTTGAGTCCACCTACTCTTGGGAAGGTCATGTGGCATAAGTTTTTCAGCTTTGTTGTAAAATTGCCCTGCTTCGACACGGTGATCGACCTCCGTCCACCCACTATTTGGAGTTTACACAGTTGTACCTGGAGTATGATCATTTTGATCCTCTGATCATGGCATGCAACCTAGATGAGCTACTTGTCAGAACTCGAGAGGAACACGTCACAAAGGCTTTGAGTAGATTATTATTCACATTCTTGGTCCTCCCCAGCTGCCTACCCTGTGTTTCTGTCTCAGAAGGAGTTGGATGAAGAGTCAGATCAGAGAATATTTGGGAATATACTTCAGAGGATGTGGAATTGATTAGTTGGAACCTGCTAATATTGTTTATGAACTGTTGGGCTCTTAATTATGTGTAGACTGCCTTGGCCTGGTGCAGATTTTGGTATTTTTCCAATATCATATAACAGAACTATAGTTCCTAGCCAGCTAATGCATTTCTATCTATCCTCTCCTTATGATTGATCTTTTATAGCCTAAATCAGGAATTTATTTTTCGGGTACAGGAAGAAGTATATGATACTTCAAAATTTACTGACAGTGCGGTGTAAGGCTTTCAAGTACTTTGTTTCTTCTCTAATTACTTAGTTCATCTCTATTTTGCCTAACTGATCTAAACAGTTTTCTGTATATGCTTATAGAGTAGTTGATAAGAATATTCTTAGTTTCTCTTTCCAGAGTTTTACTAGGTTTAATAAGATGATATCAATATTACTGATTCAATATGACAGTTTCTTCTTTTAGTTCAAGTGGCCCCCTTTTTTGATGGGATTCTTCATTCTTGGAATTCTTCTATTGATGAAGGAGTTGGTACGAATTTGATTTCATTGTACTTTGATGAACTTCACAAACATTTAAGCTTAATAGATTTCATGGATGATGCAGGGAAAAACAAGGAAGAATTTACGCTTTCTTAGAGCGGCAGGCCCCTTAACATCAGTCATACTGGGGATATCTTTTGTGAAAATCTTTCATCCATTTTCAATTTCAGTGGTGAGTGTTGTTTTTCCGTGAAGATAACTTATTTGCATGGCAATCTCCCGCTGTGAGGTAAGAATGATCTGAATCATTCTATTCTGCTGATAAAAATATTAGTTGTTTGCTGTGCAATTACCCAGGTAGTGAAGTTCACACAAATGAAAGCATCAATTTCAAGCATATAATAATCATTAGCATGAATTTCATAAATGTCGTACATAATTTATATCTAACATGTAAAATATTGACCATCTTTCATATGAATCCTAGAATGTTCCACTTACAAGTAATTGGTTTTAGGTTGGATGTTTACATTCTAGCATAATATCAGAGCATGCTAGCATTCAATGACCTTATTACAAATACAACTGAGCGGGAAGCAAGAGAAGAAGGCAGAGTGCTACGTTACACTCGATGACACTTTCGAAGAGCCGCGACACTTTTGAAGAGCCGTGGGAGCGAATTTGGGAACCACCATGAATGTCCGTATAATTAGTATTTTATTAATTAATTAATCGAGTATTATTTTATATACATTAAATTAACAAGTTTCTTCCATAACAAACAGATTAAGCCTGCTAATTAAACAATTAATTAATATTTTAGGTAATTGATTATTAATTAATTAATTAATATTAATTAATTATTTTCTTTATATTATTGTCCCTTTGTGTGAATCCGGTGTAATTATGTTTTCTCTTAACCATTATCTAGGCGTGAGAGGCCATCTATGTCTCCCAATGTTCACGGCGGTGCTAGATTCAATTCACTGGATTCACACAAAGGGACAATAATATAAAGAAAATAAATAATTAATAATAAATCCTAAACCTTAAAACCTTAAACCCTACAACCAATGAAATATATTATGACATGATATTAAATTAAAATTAATTAAAAAATACTTAATTAATTTTAATTAATATTGATTAAATTAATTGTATTATTTACAATATTTTGTAATTTCTTATTGTAGTCTTTTTGTCTTGTAGTGGTCCTTCATCCTATATTAGGAAGCTTTAGGAGTAGTCTTAGATGTCTTTGAATCATTTGTCTTCTGGCTCCCTTGGGAGAGGAGCTCTTTGAAGGACATAACCTCCAAGAGTTGGCGGAAGCTTGTCTCCCAAGTTGTATCGTGAATGTTTGTTTCGTTTAATGCAAATTCATCCTCTTCTAGTGTCCTTTCTCTCTCTATCTCATTGCGTTTGTAGAAGTTTCTTCTCCATAACAATAGTTTGACTACCGCCCATTACTCGACCAGCCGCCGGGTGCCATCGCTTCCGTCCATGAGCACATCCTCACCGACCCGACGATAGCCCGTTATGACGAAATCATGATCGACTTATGTTCTTCATACATATTATTGGTGCTGCCTGATTATTAAAGACCCAGACAAATTTTGCGTTGTTTCAATTATGAAGGATCCGATAGCTGCAACATACAATCATCCACGCCTCGCAAGTCCATCCAACCAATGTATAATCTCATGCATAATTTCTCTTTGGAGCTTGATCTTGGGGACAAGGTCAATTTTCAAGAGCGAAATATTGTTACAGATACAACTGAGCGGGGTGCAAAAGAAGAAGGCAGAGCACCAAGCCTACACTCGAGGCCACTTGCGAAGAGATGTGATATCGTCGAAGAGCTGCATGAGCTATTTGGGAACAGCCATTAATGCTCATATAATCAGTATTTTATTAATTAATTAATCAAGTGTTAATTAATGAATAACATAGGTAATTGATTACTATTAATTAATAGTAATTAGTTAGATAATTTGTTTTATAGTCCTTTTGTCGTGTAGTGAGCCTTCATCCTATATAAGAAGGTGATGTTACCTGAGTGACTGAGTCACATATTTATTTTTACTTTATTTCATGTTTTTTTTATTTGCTTAGCGCATGTCTTCGCACGTGTTTTTCTCATTTATTTTCATGCATGTTATTAGCGTTCGTGTATTTTGTTTCGTGCATGTCACTCGCGCATGTTGTTCGGCGTAGTGGCGTGACTGACCAATAAAACCTGAATACAAAGGCCCGCCAAATTAGGTAATATGGTAATTAGGGCAAGCTTTGAAAAATAATGATTTTTAATTTGCCAATTTAATTTTAAATTTTTTATATTATAATTAAATGTTTTAATTTTTGAAATTAAAATTAATTTCAAAATTTCATATTAATGAAGATTATTAAATAGAAAGTGTAGAGAAAAGCAAAGCTTGTATGTATTGCTTCAATGTCTAAATACAAAGAGAGAGTACATATATATAGGAGGGAGAAAGAGAGAAGAAATCATATACAAGATGTGGGACTAAAGAAAAGAAGACTAAATGGGCCCAAATACGGGCCCTTTACATGGGCTTTTCCAACACTCCCCCGCAAGCTGGAGCGTACAAGTCGTAGGAGCTAAGCTTGGACAGGCATTGATAGAAGAGAGTACTGGATAGGGCCTTTGTGAGGACATCCGCCACTTGTTCGGTACCCGGAACATGCTTTAACTCTAGTTTCTTCATTTGAACTTTCTCCCGGACGAAATAACAATCTACTTCAATGTGCTTTGTTCTTTCGTGGAAGACCGGGTTCTTGGCAATGCGTATAGCAGCTTGACTATCATACAAAAGGAGAGCTGGTGAGGGAAGTTTTACACCAAGGTCAGTCAGGAGGCTCTCAAGCCATGTGAGTTTAGAGACCACAAATGCCATTGCCCGGTATTCTGCTTCAGCTGAGGATCGCGCAACAACAGCTTGTTTCTTACTCCGCCAAGTAATCAGGTGTCCTCCAAAATATGTGCAAAAACCACTGGTTGACCGACGATCGTCCAGGGACCCAGCATAATCAGCATCAGAGTATGCCACCAATTTTGGAGTTGAAGATGATGTTTTATAAACCAGTCCCTGACCAGGAGCTGTTTTGAGATATCGAATAATCCTTTCGACGGCCTGAAGGTGAGATCTTCGAGGGGAGTGCATGTATCTGCTGACCATACCCACGACAAAGGATATATCAGGTTTTGTTATTGCTAGGTAGATTAATTTTCCAACAAGACGATAGTATTCTGGGTTCTGTGGTTGCAGATCTGATTCGGAGGCTTGAGCACACACTTTGTGATTGACATCCATTGGGGTATTAGTTGGTTTACAACCCGAGTATCCCGCATCATGAAGGAGATCGAGGCAGTATTTTCGCTGAGAGAGGACAAGACCATCTGGTTTTCTGGCGACCTCCAGACCCAGGAAGTAGTGCAGGTGACCCAAATCTTTTGTCTGAAAGACAGAGCTAAGATGTTGTTTGACCGCCTGTATTCCTTTTTTGTCGTCTCCAGTAATTATAATGTCATCCACATAAACCAAAAGAATAACTGTTCCTGTTGACTGTTGGCGAGTGAACAAGGAGAAGTCTGTCGAGCTCCGAGTAAAGACAATCTCCCGAAGAGCCTTGCTGAACTTGTCGAACCAGTTTCGAGGTGATTGTTTGAGACCATAAAGCGACTTTAAGAGACGACAGACCAGAGACTCCCTCGTGGTCTCAAACCCAGAAGGTTGCTCCATGTAAACGGTTTCATGGAGATCGCCGTTAAGAAACGCATTCTTAATATCCAGCTGAAATAAGGCACCGACGATGTACATCCACAGAGATCAGCACGTGAACAGTGTTGAGTTTAGCCACCGGAGAGAAGGTTTCTTCATAGTCGATACCTTGTTGTTGAGTGTAGCCACGAGCAACTAAGCGAGCTTTCAGGCGATCAATAGTTCCATCAGAGGCATGCTTGATAACAAAAACCCATTTACACCCAACCGGTTTCTGTCCTGGAGGACGGGGTACCAGAGTTCATGTCTTGTTCGCCCAAAGAGCAGTCATTTCTTCCTCCATGGCTGCGCGCCAGCCAGGATGTTCCAGGGCCTCCTGCACAGAGTTAGGAATAGCAATTATGGACAAAGAGGTAGCAAGTGTCTGAAGTTGAGGAGAGAGACGTTGTAGGGAAACATAGTTCGCCATAGGATGAGCGGTGGATTCTGTTACCGGATCAGTCTGACGCTGAGTACCCGAGGTCGAGGCCGACTGCGTAGGAGCTCCGGGAGTAGGAATGCGGCGGGAGTAGACACGGATAATGAGTGGCTTGTAGGGTTCAGGAGCAGAATGTGAGGAAGGAAGAACCGGTGTGTCAACGGGAATGATAGGTCGTGGGACAGGCTGTGGGATAAGTATTGGTGTAAATGTGGGTACAGGAGTAGAGAAGAATGACTGATCCTCTCAGAAGGTAACATTAGGAGACACAGAGACTTTGCGGGTTGTAGGGGAATAACAAAGGTAGCCCTTCTGTGTACGTGAATAGTCAACGAAGATTTGCTTGGCCGCCCTGGGATCCAGCTTGTCCATGGACGGTCCTAGGATATGAACGTAGCACGTACACCCGAAGATTCGAGGTGTGAGGGGAAAGGCCGGAGTAAAAGGAAAGAGGAGGCTGAAAGGAGTGGCATTGTTGAGGACGGAGGATGGAAGACGGTTAATAAGATAACAGGCCGTGGAGACCGCAAAGTTCCAATAGATTTTGGGGATGTTCATGTGAAGCATGAGAAAGCGGGCGACATCAAGTAAGTGTCGGTTCTTCCATTCAGCCACACCGTTTTGTTGTGGGGTGTAGGGACACGAAGTTTGGTGAATAATCCCGAACTCAGAACATAAACTTGCAAACTCGTTGCTTGTGTATTCACGAGCATTATCGGTGCGGAGAGTTTTGATGTTAATGGAGAATTGCGTTTTGGTTTCTAGGACAAATGCTCGAAAGACACGAGGAAGCTCCGAGCGATCGCGAAGTAAGTATAACCAAGTGACTCATGAATAGTCATCAATAAACGTGAGAAAGTAATGAAAACCAGAAATATTAGTAATTTTATAAGGTCCCCGTACATCAGAATGTAATAGATCAAAAGGAGCAGAGCTCCGAGTACAATGTGCGGGAAAAGAAGAACGTGGATGTTTACCCAAAATACAGGAATCACACTTGAAAGCTGGAAAAGATACATCGGGAAGTGCCTTCTGGAGGACTGGGAGGGGAGCATGTCCGAGACGCTGATGCCACTCAACAGAGGAGACAGATGCGAGGATAGTGGGAGAGTCGTCGAGAAGGTAGAGCCTGTTACGCAGTTGTCCCTTACCAATGTAGTCCGCGTCCGCCGATCCTGTATCAGAAAAGAAGATGATGTAAATGTTAGGGAGCAATCCAGGTCGGTAGTAAGACGGCTAACAGAAAGCAAGTTGAACGGGGATCCCGAAACATGAAGAGCCGAGCGGAGAGAGATGGAGGGGCTAAGAGAGAGGTCAGCCGAGCCTGAGACTGGAACAGTCTCTCCATTGGCCACGGTTATACACTTCGGATGAGGAGCATTCAAATACTTTGTTGGCTGTAGTGAGGTGATATGATGAGTAGCACCCGAGTCCACTATCCAGCGTGGACTCGTTGAGAGACAGGTTATACCTGGATTGGAGACGGAGGCAGGTGGGGACATCATCCCTTGAAGCTGTTGGAACTGTAGGCGAAGTGCGTCGAGATCGGCGTGGGAGGCCGAGGGGCTGTCATCAACAACAACGGCAGTTGGACGAGGAGGATTACCAGGCTTCCGATAGAAGGTCGCCTCAAAGTGGCCATCTCGCCCGCAGAATGAACATTTTGGTCGAGAATGACCACCACGTCCCCTTCCCCGAGAGGCCGAACGTCCACCACGAGCCGGTGGAGGAAAAGGAAGTAAGGGAGCAGGAGTATTCTGAAGCAGGGCCGGTGAGGAAGGAGCAGGAGCGGCCAGAGGTGCTGAGGTTTTGAGGAGCATGGAACACACATCTGAGAGGGAAGGAGTAATGGCCGAGGCCAGAACCTGATTTCGGATGCTTTGTAGGTGGGGTGGAATACGAGCCATGATCATAACAATGATGACAGCTTCCTTCTGAGCCCGTTGAGCAGCATGATCATTGGTGGAGGGTTGATGCTGGATCCATGCTACGGCCAGAGTCTTGGTGCGAGCAACAAAGGAGATCATGTTATCAGCCCCGGTCGTATCTAATGCCTGGAGATCTGTGATGATGTCGTAGAGATGTTGAAGGCTGTCCTTGCCCGAGTATAGCGAGTGAAGCTCATCCCACATAGCTTTAGCAATCTCGTAATACATTATCATTTGGTATGACTCTCCATCCATAGAGTTGAGAAGCCAAGTCTGAACTCGGCCGTCGTTCCGAAGCCAGTTCTCCGTAGGAGGGACTGGAGGTACTTGGGTGAGATGACCCAAAAGTCCCTTAGATTGAAGCACTCGCCGGACCGAGTGTACCCATTGCATGAAGTTGACTTTTCCTGAGAGGGAGATTGTGGTGATCCGCAACTCATCACGAGGTTCTGGAGGCTGACCCAGGTTGTCTGGTTGAGGAGGAGCATGCATCGTGGTGGAGTCCACAGACAATCCCATTGAAGAAACGGAAAAACGGGCTGAGAAGCGGACCGCGCGGTCTCGATGAGCTGCGTCAAGAGGTGAGATCGGCAAGGGCTGTTTGAGACTATAGGAGAGGCCTCTGAAGGGGTACGACTTGCTGAGGAGACCGGCAGGGGTGCGGCTAGCAGGAGGGAGCTCGCAGATCGGCAGAGGTGCGACTAGCAGGGAGCTCGGGGAGATTGCCGCTGGCAGAGGGAAAGCTCGGCAGAAGCAAGCAGGAGCAGTCGCTGATCGACGAGACCGCAGGAAGCTCGGCAGAAGGCGCAGGAGCTCGCCAGAAGGCGCAAGAGCTCGGCAGAAGGCGCAGGAGCTCGACAGAGAGCGCAGAAGCCGTCGCTGATAGACCGCTGGGAAGCGGTATAGACCGCTGGGAAGGCCGCTGAGAAGGCAAGCAGGAGCAGTTGCTGATCGACGAGACCGCAGGAAGTGCGCAGAAGGCGAGCAGAAGACGAGACCGTAGGAGGCGCGCGGGGAGACCGCTGAGCAAGACCGCTGAGTAGGGCTGCGGATAGACGACGCGAGCGGGACCACCTGCCAGAGGAGGGCTATAAGAACTGGAGGAGCACAGAGTGAGGAGAGCTTGCAGGAGGGGGCTCGTAGTTGGTGGTCAGAAAAAACAGACCGCCGGGGCGCGGTTAAAAAAAAATTCCGGTCAGAAAAAGATTCCGGGGGCCACAAATTTGGAACCTAGCTCTGATACCATGTAGAGAAAAACAAAGCTTGTATGTATTGCTGCAATGTCTAAATACAAAGAGAGAGTACATCTATATAAGAGGGAGAAAGAGAGAAGAAATCCTATACAAGATGTGGGACTAAAGAAGAGAAGACTAAATGGGCCCAAATACGGGCCCTTTACATGAGCTTTTCCAACAGAAAGAATAGTAAGTGAATACCTCTTTAAACTCCCCTCTTATTATTTTCAATTAGAACCCCCCCCCCCCCCCACCCCCCCCCCCCCCCCCCCCCCCACCCCCCACCCCCCCAAAGGGGAAACTCCTCTCTAATTTTAATGCAACCGGTTCTTTTTTGAAGTTGGAGTGCCATTGTTATTTTTTCAGTACAATATTAATATAATAATATCAAGCCAAAAGTAAAAGCTCCTTTATCATAACCTCCTTTATCATAACCGGTTCCACCATCGTTATTAAAAAGCTGACTCCACTTGAAAGGAAGCTTGAAAAAACGAAGGAAAAATAGTCTCTCTATGTTTTTTCTTTCATAGCTCTAGCCCAGCCAATCGACGACACTCCATCCCGCCGCATGACGCCTCCTCCCGCCTCGCCGCCGGAGTCCACCTCACGTCCCTGCGACCTCTCCTCCGCCTGTCGCTGGTCTGTTTGACGACCCCTAGACCGACGCGCCCTGCTCCCATCTTCCACAACTACCGCCAAACCAGTCTACCACCTCCAGGTTCCCTGCTATAGCCATCCCAGAGTTTCGACGATCTTCCTGAGCCGAACCAGCAATCCCCAGCACCGTTTGTCACTATCATCCATACTCCTCCCCGATCCTTCTCCTCGGGATCCAGTCAATCCGTTATCCGACACTTCACTGCACCTGTTATCCTACGATATACCCCTCTATCTTGATTTGCCTAAAACATGTTAAATAATTTTATGCTTAGTATTACATGATCCCTAAACTTTGAGAGCTTGCCTTAGTTTTCACTTCACATGTTTCTCGTCAATTGGAATTCCGCTGTTTCATTTCGCTCATATTATTCTCGTGGAATTTAGTGAATCATGTTAAGTCATTGTTGAAATGCTGGGTATTTATGCGTGTTTGCGATTCCTTGGTTGATGGTTGCGTGATATTATGCATGAGCGTCTTACTAGCGCCGCATTATTTTAAAAGAGTTTACACAGATTATTTTTAATTTTAAAATCAAGATTTTAGAATGCATCAGAAGGCCTTAGGAGTAGCCTTGGGTATCTTTGGATCATTTGTCTTTTGCCTCTCTTTGGAGGGCTCAATCTCGAAGAGTTGGTGGGAGCTTGTCTCCCAAGTTTGTATCGTGTATGTTTATTTCGTTTAATGCAAGTTCATCGTCTTTGAGTCCCACTCTCTCGCATCGCGTTTGTAGAAGTTTCTTCTTCTTAACAGACCTACTCTTACATCACCCATTTTAAAAAAAAATTCCACGTGTAGAGGACAAAGCCCACACCCGTGAGGGGTTGTCGAGAATTTAGTCCCACATTGAGAACTCATATATCCTTGCACATTATTATAGATCCTAGGCCCACCTACAAGGCTACAACCAATTGATATTTGGTTGGATGTTTATGTTTTAATAATTTGGACCAAATTTAGATAATTTCTCTAAATTTAATATGAGCAATTTGAATAGTTGCAAATATAAATGAAGTTATGCAACACATTTGCTAGAGTTCCTTTAGTCTTATTTATGCATTCATATTTTTGATATCATTAATTATGTATCTTGTTTACTTTATTTGGTGATGGATCCCGAGTTAGTCAAGAGAGTTTATTTGCACAAAAATCTTGCTTTAATCTCAAGTTTGAACGAGAGCTTGTTAATAACTATCACAAATGCATTTATTGGATGCTCTTATGATAGGAGACGACATGATTGTGGGGCGTAGACACACCGAGATCTATTTTGTTTTTGCACTTATTTATTCTCCGCATCTTGTTTTTTATTTATGTCGTTATTATTTAGGGGCTCGGATTGGTTCGGACCTCACTTTATTTCCTTCATTTGAACTCTATTTTTAGACTCGACTTGGTCTGAGAGCTGGGCATGCTGAAATTTGATTATTCTATTTGACATATTTGTGGTTAGGGCTCTCTCTGTCTCACACACACCCCACCGAAAACCACTTTCCCCCTTAGCCGCTCGCCCGCCCTTGTCGGCGGCTGTCGACAACAAAGGATGCCTCCTGCTTGCGATAGCACTACCAACACCCCCTCTAGAAGTGAACGCCGTTGCCAAGGAGGTTGCCGACTCAACTTCCTAGCGCCATTTCTAACATTCAGCGGCCCATCGCACTCACACCATAGTCATCTGAGAGGAATTTGGACCACAAATGATCTAGTCTCCTTATGGCACTGTCTTCCATCGCATCCCATTCTATGATGATTCGTGGCGCAAGCCTGTGATAAACTAATATTAGAGCCAACCGTGACAGAATCCAAAAATCACATGGAGGCTATATTCGAGTGAATGCACAAATTGGTGATGGATCTACTAGCCGCATCTGAAAACCCGCAATAAGCAACCTTGGGCAATCTTTCAATCTGCATGGAGATCCTTATCTCAACCCACATCGATAGAAGAGACTTTCGCTGTGATGTGCCTGAAAGCAGTTACCATGGAGGCTCCTCCTCCCACTGCCACGAAGATGGATTTCATTGGGATGTTATGAGAACAACGCCCTACCACATTGCGTCAAGCTGAAGCTCCAGACGTATGATGACAAGAGTGACCTATTGGGTTGGGTGACCCGGTTCAGTTAGTTCTTCGCCAACCAGAAGACACTAGCTATCGAGTGGATCTCATTCGCCGTTTATCACTTAATAGAAGCGACCCAGATGTGGTTCTTGCTCCATGACATGGAGAAGCCACACATGACATGGGATGACTTCAAATAGTACTGTCACATGTTCTTCAAGCCTCCAATGCAGGGTAATATCTTGGGGATTTAATTTCTCTCTAGTATACAGGGGTTATTGACGACTATCTAGAGGAGTTCCAGACTCTTCTGTTGCACGTGCATGCCATTTGAGGATCCTCCCAACCTCACTACGACCATGAGTTTGGCGCGGATTTGCGAACATGTCTCCTTCAGCTGGATAAGGCCAGGGGTATACAACATTTGCCAAACCCTCCAAAGCACCATCCCCTGGGATTGACGGGACCATCGTCCGGAGAGGGGGGCCAATGGTGGCCCCTGTACAACCCGGGGTTTGCCTGGCTCCTCCCATGGATCTCGCGGAACATTTTTCGGGATAATATAGGCGAAATCACCAATCAAAAGGTCTCGACAGCTAGGGTGAGGAGAGATCGGTGGCTTGGTCTCGCTCTCTCCGCGCTCGGCAGGAGGGCCTCGTTCCTCAGGTTCAGCGAGACCCTTGAGGTCGCAGAGACAGCAGGGGCTCGCGCATACACTTTTGCGAGACCAAGAGGGCGAGCAGTCCTCGCAGACCCCTCTTCCAGGGGACTGGAAGCTAGAATTACCTTTTTGCCCCTGAGGGTCTGCCAATAGCCACCCCAGATAGCGGAGTTTGGCTGTTAACAGACCAAGTTGGGGTGCGTATAGTAAAACCAAGAGGCGGAATTCTGCTATTTGCAGACCAGTTCAGAAAAACTATAAATAAGACCCAAAGGGCACCTTTGGAGAGGATTCCAGTTTTCAGGCTTCTCTCTCCTCTGGCCATCCTTGCCGAGACTCCTCAGAGCTCTCCAAGGTGCCCGGGCCTCAGCTTTGGCTCTGGAGGGGAAGCAATCTAAAGATCTTCCGGGTGTGTGGTGGGACCTCCCTGCTGAGACTAAGGGTCTGTGTTGAGTTCTGAGACCCCGACTTGCCTTCTCCGAGGGATAAGTAAGTGCTAGTCGCCCCCCAACCTATTGGGGGCCCCGAGCTCCACAAGAAACCAGTTTCTGGTTTCAACATTCTTGGTGCGGTGAGCGTGGAGTGTGGCTAGTTCAGGAAAGTCTTCAGGAGGAAGCATGACGGGCGAGGACGAGCGAGACGCAGGGTTCGGAGGCTCGCCATCCACGGGAACGCCGGTGACGATGGATATGCTGGCCGAGCTCAAAAGGGATATGGTTGGGGCTTTTCAAAGCGCCATCGCCTCGGCGCTGGGTGGTTTCGCGACCCCGGCCCCTCAGATGGCTCCTCCATCTGGGGCTGGCGAGAACGCCCCAGGCCAGCGAGCAGGAAAAGAGACGACGGCCCAGGAGGTAGGCCGAGACCTCGCTGGCCGAGAACTCTTCCCCAGTCCAGCGGGAGCGAGCGAGGTCCCGGTCAGGGTGAACTCGGCAGAAGGGATCCCGGCAGCCGTGTACTCGGCGAATCCAAGGACAACAGGGGAGACGTCGGCAGGAGGTTTTGCAGGAAGAGTGTAACAAGTTCAGAGGGTGAGTGGGGGGAGCCCTTTTTGTGAGTTGGTGCTCTCGGCACCACTCCCCGAGGGGTTCAGGGAGCCGACCATGACATTGTACGTTGGAAACAGCGATCCCGTTCCCCACTTGCAGTGGTTTGAAGATATGGTCTCGATCAGACCTATGTCGGACGCCTTCAAGTGCCGACTTTTCGCCACCACCCTGAAAGAGAAGGCGAGGGACTGGTTCTACCAGTTGCCCTCGGGTTCAATTTATGCCTTCGAAGACTTGCGCAGGGGATTCCTACTGCGTTTCTCTACTTTGAAGAAGAGGAAGAAGGACCCCGAGTCCCTTTTCAGTATCAAGCAAAAGCAGGGGGAGTCCCTAGCTCAGTATCTGGAGCGGTTCAGGGAGGAGGTCCTCCTCATTCAAGAGGTGCCCGGGCATACTCTCCAGCTGGCCTTCACGGTGGGGCTGCGAGAGGGATTCTTCAAGATGGACCTCAAGAGGAGGGCCCCTCTATCCTACGAGGAATTGATGGAAAGAGCGGCGGAGGAGGTGGACGGGGAGGCAGCAAACCCCGAGTTCACGAAGAGGTTGGCACGGCTAAGCGAGCCGGAGAATAGGCAACCGGAAGGAAGGAGAAGGGAGGAAGTCAGGGCCCCGGAGTTGGGGTGGAGGCAGCAAGGTGGTGGGATGCAGGGCCCAGGAAGGGTGTTCCACCATGGAGGAGGTAACTTCCAGGGAGGACAAGGGAGACCTCATCAGCTGGGGTGGAGGCAAGGCCCGAGGCCGCCTCCTCCCCCGCCTCAACAAGCAATGGAGATCGGGAGAGGAAGAGCAGGAAGAGGAAGGGGAGCGGGAGCCGGAGGAGCCGGTCCCAGGAGGAGAAACAGAGGAGCAAGAGGCGAGGGGAGGGTGGCGATGTTGCCATACTGCGACTTCCACCGGGAGGAAGGTCACGCAACAGCCACCTGTCCGGAATTTCTGGAGATGAGGGAAGCAAGGGGCCCAACACCGCAGCCGCAGCAGCGCCCGGTGAGGATCGAGGAGGTCCTAGCCCAGGAAGACGAGGAAGAGAGGTGCGAAGACCGGGTGGATGTGGGAGCCCGAGGGGGGATCGGGGTGATCCATGGGGGAGCGGGGATTGAGGCGACCCGGAAGGCGAGCCTCCACGCTATGTACCGTCGGAGCGTAGCTTCGACATCCCAAGCCCCGCCCCCGGTGGAAAGGATCACCTTCTCCCAGAAAGATATGCCTGGTCAGGAAGATCCATTCTGTGATGCGCTGGTTATCCAAACCGCCATCGAGAATTTTACCGTCTCGCGGATCTTGGTGGACAATGGAAGCTCAGTCAACGTCATCTTCAAGAAGGCGTTCGACGAAATGAAGGTAGAGGCCCGAAGGGTGTTGACCTCGGACGGCCCCCTGTTTGGTTTTTCGGGGGAAAGAAAGGAGGTGGAAGGAGGAGTAGGACTCCATGTGACCCTCGGGGGGCAGTCGCGGAACTGCCACTTCGTGATCGTGGATGCCCCGAGCAGCTATAGTGCCATCTTCGGGCGGCCCCTCATCAACGCGTTCCGATGCGTCCCTTCCACCCTCCACCAGTGCCTTAAGTTCAACACAGGCGGAATCCAGGTCCGGGTCTGGGGGGACCCTAAGGTGGCAAGGCAGTGCTATGTGACGGCGGTCAACACCATCTCCTGGATGGTAGAAGCGGAGGAGTGAGACAAAGCGATGGAAGAGGTGGCCGAGGCCGGAGACGAGAAGGAAGCAGAGGAAGCAGAGGAAGGAGAAGTTCATGCCCAGGAGGAGGTTGCTGAGGGACCCCGGGCGAGGAGAGAAGAAGGAGAAGAAGGAGAAGGGAAGGCCCAAGAGAGAAGGGCGGAGGAGCTGATGGAGATAGAGGAGGAAGAAGAAGGAGCCCAAGAGCTCGCCTGTGGAAGTGAGGAGAGGTCTTGGGGGGAGCAGTCTCGGTTGGAGGCCGTGGACGAGGTCGTGGAGCTGGAGGTCATCACCCGACTGGGGGTGGTGGAGAAGGTCCGGGTCAGCGGAGAGCTCAACCCGGAGGAGAAGGCAGAGATCCTCGCCTGCGTTCAGAAGAACGTGGACGTCTTTGCCTGGAGCGCCGCGGAGATGCCCGGGATAGATGCGGATGTGGCTTGCCACCGCCTCAATCTCGAGCCCGGCACCCGCCCCATCCGTCAGAAGAGGAGGGCCACGACGGACAAGCTGGAGGGGCCCATCCGCGAGGAGGTGGAAAAGCTCTTGAAAGCAGGTTTTGTATCGGAGATCCAGTACCCAGGCTGGGTCTCCAACGTCGTCATGGTAAAGAAGGGTGGAGGTAAATGACGAATGTGTATCGATTTCTCTTTGCTTAATAAATCATGCCCGAAGGATTGTTACCCTCTGCCTAGAATCGACGCGCTGGTTGACTCAGCCGTCGGTTTCCATATGATGTCTTTCTTAGATGCTTTTTCAGGTTATCATCAAATTCGCATGCATCCCCCCGACATCAAGGATGTCTCCTTCATCACGAGGGATGAATGCTACTGTTACAAGATGATGCCCTTCGGGCTCAGGAATGCAGGGGACACATACCAAAGGATGATGGACAGGGTCTTCCGTGAGCAGAAGGGGAGGAACCTAGAGGTCTATGTCGATGACCTCATGGTCAAGAGCCGAGACCTCGAGTCTCACCTCCGAGACCTCGAGGAGACTTTCGGGACCCTACGGAAGTTCAAGATGAGGCTCAACCCTTTGAAGTGTGTCTTCGGAGCCAGTCGGGGGAAATTCTTGGGGCACCTGCTCACCCCGGCTGGGGTAGAGCCTAACCCGGACAAGGTCAAGGCAATCCTTGAACTTGCACCCCCAAGAAACGCTAATGAGATCCAACGCTTGACAGGGAAGCTGGCTGGGTTAAGTAGGTTTCTCTCGAAAGCAGGGGAGAGATGCTCCTTCTTCAAGGTGCTGCGGGGTAATCAAAAATTCGAATGGACCTCCGAGTGCGAGGAGGCTTTTCAAGCGTTGAAAGAACAACTGACCAGGGCTCCACTACTGCAAGGGCCGAGGCCCGGGGAGGACTTATCCCTATACCTAGGGGTAGGATTGGAGGCTGTGAGTTCCGTGTTGGTCCGAGAAGAGGGGAAGAAGCAGCTACCAGTCTACTACGTGAGTAGGGTACTGAGGAAGGCCGAGCTTAGATATCCCATTTTAGAGAAGCTGGCCTTCAATCTGGTGGTGTCGGCCCGGAAGCTCCGACCCTACTTCCAGGCGCACTCCATAAAAGTAGTGACCGACCACCCCCTCCGCAATATCATGGAGGGAGTAGAACACTCGGGAAGGCTGGCCAAGTGGTCGGTGGAGCTAAGCGAATTCAATATCTCTTATGTACCAATGGTGTCCGTGAAGGCACAGGCAGTGGCGGATTTCCTGGCTGACTATGTTACTGAAGTGGAGGAGTCGGAACTACCCCGTCCGGTGTCTTGGAAAATGTTAGTAGATGGCGCGTCCTGAAAGCACTCTTTTGGGGGGGGGTGGTCCTGGTCAGTCCCCAAGGGACCAGGATAGAGCAGGCAATCCTCTTTCACTTCCCTCTCACCAATAACCAGGCAGAATACGAGGCGGTAATAGCGGGCCTCCGCTTGGCTCGGGAGCTAGGAGTGGAAGACGTGGAGGTCTCGACGGACTCCATGGTTGTCGCTTGCCAAGTCAAGGGAGAGTTCGAGATCAAGGAGCCAACTCTCCAGCGGTACTTGGAGAAGGTCAAGGGGGTGGTGGGACAGTTCCGAACTTTTTCTATCAAACATGTCCCCAGGGAAGAAAGCACCCAGGCAGACCTCTTGGCCAAGTTTGGTCCTCAGGTTGGGGGGACCCTGCCAGAACTCTTCCGACCCTCCATTGAGGAGGGAGAGCTGATGGAGGTGGATCAGCGGGCGTCATGGATGGATCCCTTCGTCACTTTCCTAACCTCAGGGAGGTTCCCCGAAGGTGAGTCCGACAAGCGGCGACTCAGGTATAAATCAACTTACTACTCCTTGCATGCAGGGGTGCTGTATAGAAAGACCCTCTCGGGGCTCCTGACCCATTGTGTCTCTGAGGAGGAAGCCCCGAGGGTCCTGGAGGAGATTCACTCAGGAGAGTGTGGCAGCCACTCAGGAAGCAGGACCCTGGAAGGAAGAGTTCTGAGGCAAGGCTACTTTTGGCCCACCCTCAGCAAGGATGCGGCCGAGTTCTCCAGGAGGTGCCCCAAGTGCCAACTCTACGCTCCTCTCCAACTCCTCCCAGCTCAGAGGCTAAGAACGATCACGGCTCCTTGGCCATTTGCAATCTGGGGACTAGACCTGGTGGGACCTTTCCCCCAGGCAAGCGGTCAAAGGAGGTTCTTGCTAGTGATGGTCGACTACTTCTCCAAGTGGATCGAGGCGAAGGCACTGGCCAAGGTAACCTCCCAAGTGGTAAAGAACTTCATTTGGGGTGAGATTATTTGCAGGCACGGGCTTCCTCTAGCCGTTGTCACGGATAACGGGCCGCAGTTCGCCAGTGATGAGTTCGTTAGTTTCTGTACTCAGCTCGGCATAGATCTCAGGTTCGCGTCGGTCCACCACCCAAGGAGCAATGAGCAAGTGGAGGCGGCGAACAAAATTATAGTGAACCTCCTCAAGAAGAAGATCGAGAACCTTAGAGGGAGTTGGGTGGAGCAACTTCCCTCGGTCCTCTGGGCACTGAGGACCACCCCAAACACAGCCACCGGGGAGACCCCCTTCAAGCTATCCCACGGATCCGAGGCTGTCCTCCCGGTTGAGTTTGAAGTCAAGACACCTTGGGTGGTCGCCGCAGGGGAAGGAGGTGAAGAATGGAGAGCGAACAACGAAGAAGGCCAAAGGTTGTCTTTGGACCTAGTGGAGGAACTCCGAGACCTGGCCACCGTTAGGCAGGAGGAAGTGAAAAGGCGGATGGCCAAGTACTTTGACAAATATATCTGAGTAAAACATTTCCAGAAGGGGGACTTGGTACTAAAGAAGGTTGATGCGGCCGGAAGGGGGGCCATGGTAGGTAAGCTCAACCCCAACTGGGAGGGCCCATATATTGTAAGTGAAGTGCTAAAGTCGGGAGGGTACCACCTCCGGGATGTGGAAGGGGTACCCCTCGGTCGGGCCAGAAGTGGGGATGACTTAAAGCGTTTTTATCCATAAAGTTCTTTTTCTATACCCGTTCTAATGTATTATTTCTCATGTGCTGTTTCTTCGACTATGGGTCCCAGGTGATAAATTCTTTATGCTGGATTGCCCCGGACGATCCGCTGCCGGGCTCTCACTAGCTGGTGGGTCCGGTTGATCTCGCGGAGAGGCTGGCGAGGTTGACAGGTTCTTTTATGCTGGATTGCCCCGGACGATCCCGCTGCCGGGCTCTCACTAGCCGGTGGGTCAGGTTGATCTCGCGGAGAGGCTGGCGAGGTTGACAGGTTCTTTTATGCTGGATTGCTCCAGACGATCCCGCTGCCGGGCTCTCACTAGCCGGTGGATCCGGTTGATCTCGCGGAGAGGATGGCGAGGTTGACAGGTTCTTTTATGCTGGATTGCCCCGGACGATCCCTCTGCCGGGCTCTCACTAGCCGGTGGGTCTGGTTGATCTCGCGGAGAGGCTGGCGAGGTTGACAGGTTCTTTTATGCTGGATTGCCCCGGACGATCCCGCTGCCGGGCTCTCACTAGCCGTTGGGTCAGGTTGATCTCGCGGAGAGGCTGGCGAGGTTGACAGGTTCTTTTATGCTGGATTGCCCCGGACGATCCCGCTGCCGGGCTCTCACTAGCCGGTGGATCCGGTTGATCTCGCGGAGAGGCTGGCGAGGTTGACAGGTTCTTTTATGCTGGATTGCCCCGGACGATCCCGCTGCCGGGCTCTCACTAGCCGGTGGGTCAGGTTGATCTCGCGGAGAGGCTGGCGAGGTTGACAGGTTCTTTTATGCTGGATTTCCCCGCACGATCCCGCTGCCGGTGGATCCGGTTGATCTCGCGGAGAGGCTGGCGAGGTTGACAGGTTCTTTTATGCTGGATTGCCCCGGACGATTCTGCTGCCGGGCTCTCACTAGCCGGTGGGTCCGGTTGATCTCGCGGAGAGGCTGACGAGGTTGACAGGTTCTTTTATGCTGGATTGCCCCGGACGATCCCGCTGCCGGGCTCTCACTAGCCGGTGGGTCAGGTTGATCTCGCGGAGAGGTTGGCGAGGTTGACAGGTTCTTTTATGCTCGATTGCCCCGGACGATCCCGCTGCTGGGCTCTCACTAGCCGGTGGATCCGGTTGATCTCGCGGAGAGGCTGGCGAGGTTGACAGGTTCTTTTATGCTGGATTGCCCCGGACGATCCCGCTGCCGGGCTCTCACTAGCCGGTGAGTCAGGTTGATCTCGCGGAGAGGCTGGCGAGGTTGACAGGTTCTTTTACGCTGGATTGCCCCGGACGATCCCGCTGCCGGGCTCTCACTAGCCGGTGGGTCAGGTTGATCTCGCGGAGAGGCTGGCGAGGTTGACAGGTTCTTTTATGCTGGATTGCCCCGGACGATCCCGCTGCCGGGCTCTCACTAGCCGGTGGGTCAGGTTGATCTCGCGGAGAGGCTGGCGAGGTTGACAGGTTCTTTTATGCTGGATTGCCCCGGACGATCCCGCTGCCGGGCTCTCACTAGCCGGTGGGTCAGGTTGATCTCGCGGAGAGGCTGACAATGGAGGGGAGTTTGGTCCCTAAGAGAGTTCGAAAGCGAGGACAACTTCTCGTTTTGGCGAGAAGGGGGGTCCTCGGCACAAGATAATAATGAGAAAAGGGGGTTTGGTCCCTAAGAAATATTGTCGGAAATTTAGGGCAACTTCTCGCTGGGCGAGAAGCGGAATTCTCGGCATATATAAAATAAGCGAGACGGCAAGGAGCGAGTACGATACACAAACTAGTGAATAAAAATAAAATCAAAGAAAATACCGAGCAAGAAAGAGCAGTGCACAAAATTTCCATTCCAATGTAAGAGTTTAGTTACATTAGGCGGCGATCTCGCCAGCCCCAAAAATATACATTAAAAACAAAATAAAAATTGTCTCCTAAGCCTCGCTCAGAGACTCCTCGTCGTCGCTGTCCTTCACCGGCGGGAGCGGCTTGAAGAGCTCTGGGACGATGTCCTCGACCGTCGCGCTCTCGGCCTCGGCAACCAACAGTTCAGCTCCTTTCATGGCCTGGAAGACGAAACGAGCCGCATTCGTCGACTCTACGCGAAGCGCCTCGTCGCGGTCTCGCCTCTCTTCCTTTAAACAGTGGGGAGAAGGGGGGACGGCGACGCGAGCAAGGTCGCGGTTGAGTGCCTTCAGCCCGGCGACCTCGCCCTCCAGGCTCAGGACCCGAGCATCCGAAAGCCTGGCCATCTCGGCATCCTGCGAACAAGAAACGCGTAAGACAAGACAAGTTGGGGAGAAAGGAGATGCTGTAGATAAATGACTCACCACCCCGGTCTTGGCGGCAGCTAGCTCTTCCTTCAACTCGTCGACTTTCGCCTGGGAGGCCTTGTAGGCCTCGGCAAGCTCTGCATACTCGCGCTCCAGCTGCAGGCATCTTCTCCCCGTCATGTGGGCGAGCTCCATAGCCCGCAACTGGGACCTCGCGCTTTCATAGGCGAGGCCTCTCGCGGTTTCTTCCTTATAAGCCGTGGCGTCCTCACGACCGTACATGATGAAGGATAAGTTGAAGGCGTGGGAGGTTGCGACGTCCTTCTCCACCCAAGTGGGAAGTATGGAGGAGACGTCGATCCAGTTGACCTCTTCTCTCCAGCGCACTAGGCGCTCGCCGGTTTCATCCCGGGCTCGTTCGCCGAGGCCGAAGTGCAGGTGGTTCGACGGAAGTGGCGGTGCCGAGGTCCTGACGGTGACCTCGGTTGGCTCCTCGGCTTCCAGATCCTCGGGGAGCGCGGAAGTGCCGGCCTCACGACCCGAGAGCTCGATAGGGCGCTTCCCCTTCACGGAAGCGCGCGAGCTCTCGCCCTTCTTGGGTTTCTTTGGAGTTGGCTGGCGGGAGGGTTTGCTACTCGAGGCCTCCGCCCTCTTCTTGGAAGTGGTAGCGGTCGCGGGGGTAACCTCTCGGCATGCCGCCGCCCCCATGGTAGCGAGAGCGAGGTCGGCGGAGGGTTTTATGTTGCTCGCATAAGGAGGGTGGAGGGGGATGTCTCGCTCGCCTGACAAGAGTCGTGTTAGAAAGAATGCCGAGAACTAAAGAGAAACCGAGTGGTGGGGCGAGATCCTTACCTTCCCCGGGGAGCACCGGTAGTAGCTTGTCAACGTTGCGGCGGAGATGGCCCACCTCGAAGTTCTTCTTCTGAAAGAACTGACAGAGGTCGGCATCGTGGCCGCCGAGAACTGGAGGGCGGTAGACGCTGTCGTTGTACTGGATAAGCGAGGTGGGGATATTGCCGAAGTTCCCCTTTACAAGGAGGAACTTATGGGCCCAGAAGTGGGCCTTGTTGACGGTCTCGACGACCTTACACCCCGAGCCTACAAAGTAGACGGTGCCCTCTGTGTAGGCGCGGAATGAGAACAGTTTCCGGAAGACCGGAAGGCTAAACTCGATGCGCTCCTCGCGCAGGAAGCAAGCGAAACCCACGATCACCGCCATCGCGTTAGGGGTGAGTTGGGCGAGAACTACACCATAGTGCCTAAGCACCTGGAAAACCACAAACGATGAAAATTGTTGCGAGCGAGACTAATCCCGCGAGAAGAATGAAGAGGAAAAGGGAACGTACCTGGCGAATCTCGGGCCAGAGGGGAAGTCGCAGGCCCACCGTGAAATGTGCGATGGGGATGGCGATCTCGTCGGGCCGGAGGGTGTTAATCACCTCGTCTTCCCCCGGCCGGCGAGCAGTGAACTCGGGGGGGGGGGGGGGGGGACGAAGTCGGCCAGGGAAGTGAGGTATTCGTCCTCGCTCATGTTGCAGCAAAAGAAGTCGTGTTCGCAGAAAGCCCAGGCGCATTTTAGCCGACCTTCGGCCTCGCGGTCGTCCTTCCCGGTTTTCACCATCTGGAATACTTGCGGGAACTAGAATGGAGTAATGCGAGAACAGACTGGCGAGAGCTCTGCAACTGAGAGGAAGGAATGATCTGAGGGAGACGGTAGATAAACGACATTAATGAGAAGCTATTTATAGAAAAATGAAAATGGCGGGAAGAAGCCCAAGCGCTAGGGGTACGGTTAGTCAAAACGTCACATCATGGTGACGCGCGAAAACGAAAATCATTCCGCCAATGACCGGCGAGCGAGATCAATCTGCAGGGTTAGTCCAAATAAACGATTCGCGAGCAGAAACAGTACTAGCAGGCGAAAACAAGATAAAGGATAGGCAGCAGTATAGAAGCCGCAAGCAATATCACATTTAATGATTGTCCACAGTTCTTAGTGAGCAAAAGCTAATAGAGGCCACAGCCATGCGAGATTGTTCGGAATAATAATACAAAAATAACAGAAATGTTTCACGAAGAAAAAACTAAAGTCGCGAGATCAGTAAGGCAGCCACTGCCATCTGCCGCCGCCTCGCGGTCCCATCCTCGGCGGCCTCCTGGGGTTATGGAATTCAGCGGCAGCGCGGGCGTCGCGATCAATCAGGTGGGCGAAATCTTTGATCCTCGCTATGAGCATCTCCTCGGAGGTCGCGGACTCATCGGGATCGCGAGGCATCGCAGCACGAAGTTTATCGCACTCATCCATCAGAGAAGCATATCTCTCCTCGGCGGCCCGCCTGTCCACTCTCGCCTGGATGTTGAGGTCCTGCAGCATCTGGTTTTGCTTTTGGAATAACTCCGCGGTTCGCTGTTTTATCACCTCGGGTTCTCGCGAATCGCCCAGGAAGTCCTCCACCTGCTCAGGAAAGGGGGACATTTCCTCATCCCCGAATTCGGAGTCGGTGTGTTGGGTCTCGCAGTCCGCTGAAGAGGGTTGCACGCGAGGTTAGGAGGGACAAATATCAGGGTAAATATCGGAGATGCGAGAAGGCTTACCCGGGGGAGGGCGAAAAGAACCAGGCGGAGGATCGAAGGCGGTGCCATAGTAAGGGATGTGAGTCTTCCCCTTTCCAGGGGGGTATTTCGCTGTACCTACGAGGGGACCTTTCGGCCGGCGCGAGCCGCCTGAGTCCTCATTGGCGAGAAGGCTAAAGTTCGGTGTCGGGATGGTCGCGTTCAGGCATTTAGGGGAAGGAGTTCGTTGACCCTGTTGCCCCGGGCTCGCAGGTGGCGGAGCTGGAGAAGAAAAATAAAGAGGTAAGAAACATCATCGGGTAACACGATTTAAGTAAAATTGGCGAGATCAAGTAATGTACCGTCAGGATTCTCGCCAACGGTATTCGCATTTTCCCGAGGAGTAGTGGGGGGTTCGTTCGAGGGCCCGCCAGCATCCTTGTTGGTCTTAATGACCTACAGAGGCGAAGCTTAGAAACAGTAATCGAGTATTCTCGCGTGACGGGTAATCCTTACCTTGTCGACGGATTTGTCGCTAAGGGAAGACTCCAGGTCGACAGTATCGTCTCCCAGTCGGCGAGCGGCCTTCGCCTTCTTCGTTTTCGGCACAGGAGAGGGGGACGGGCGACTCATCCACGCCGGGGGCTTTATCATCATCGACACCTCGCGAGCCTTGGAAGCCTTCAGGCGAGCCTCCATTTCTTTGGAGAGAGGCATCGGAGGACAGCTACAGTGGGGAGAAGAATAAGGGGGAGAAGAAAGTGAAGACACCCTTCAGCTCGAGTGGTATTTATAGTCTAACGGTGGGACCCACAGAAAGATTCCCGACAAGACAGCTGTCGCCAAGCGAACACCCAGGGTTGGATGATTCTTTGCGAGCTTAGGACAACCTCGCAAAGAGCGGGGATTGTGTACAACCCGGGGTTCGCCTGGCTCCTCCCATGGATCTCGCGGAACATTTTTCGGGATAATATAGGCGAAATCACCAATCAAAAGGTCTCGGCAGCTAGGGTGAGGAGAGATCGGTGGCTTGGTCTCGCTCTCTCCGCGCTCGGCAGGAGGGCCTCGTTCCTCAGGTTCAGCGAGACCATTGAGGTCGCAGAGACAGCAGGGGCTCGCGCATACACTTTTGCGAGACCAAGAGGGCGAGCAGTCCTCGCAGACCCCTCTTCCAGGGGACTGGAAGCTAGAATTACCTTTTTGCCCCAGAGGGTCTGCCAATAGCTACCCCGGATAGCGGAGTTTGGCTGTTAGCAGACCAAGTTAGGGTGCGTATAGTAAAACCAAGAGGCGGATTTCTGTTATTTGCAGACCAGTTCAGAAAAACTATAAATAAGACCCAAAGGGCACCTTTGGAGAGGATTCCAGTTTTCAGGCTTCTCTCTCCTCTGGCCATCCTTGTCGAGACTCCTCAGAGCTCTCCAAGGTGCCCGGGCCTCAACTTTGGCTCTGGAGGGGAAGCAATCTAAAGATCTTCCGGGTGTGTGGTGGGACCTCCCTGCTGAGACTAAGGGTCTGTGTTGAGTTCTGAGACCCCGACTTGCCTTCTCCGAGGGATAAGTAAGTGCTAATCTCCCCCCAACCTGTTGGGGGCCCCGAGCTCCACAAGAAACCAGTTTCTGGTTTCAACAACCCCCCTTTTATCCGCGGCTACCACTGGCGGAGATGGCGAAGTGCCGCGTAATGGGACTCTGCTTCAATTGCAATGAGGCTTATTCACCCGAGCACTGGTGCAAGAAGCTATTCTTGTTAGAGGTGGAATATGCGGGGACATAGTCCCTACTGAGGAGGACAAGCCAGAGATCTCTCTCCATGCCATGACGGGAGCATAGAGCCTGCATGTTGATGCCGAAAATGTCACCAACTCCACGTCGATTGAACTGAAGGGTAGGAGGTAACTGTTGAGTGGACAACTACTTCGGGTCATGAATGAACAAGCTGGAGAAGGCGTGCCGCGGACGGCAAGACCAAGACTTACCGCAATTGCAACTCATTGTTGCAGGTGATTTTATTAATTGAATGCTCAGATTACATCAAGTTCAGATTATATGTAGAAAATAGTAAAAAACAGCGTGCTGAGGAGAGCTCGCGGTCTCGGAGGAGAGGTCACCCAAGCTGTTCTCACGACCTCAAATGGAGTGTTCGCCCACACTCTTGCTCAGAGCTCGCCCGGACATGTATAGAGCTCGCTGCTCTTTGCCCCCTCGTCTCTGCTTCCTAATGGTCTGGATCTGACCACTTTTTGTAGAAATCAGGGGCTGCCCGGACGGGTAAGCTCAGGAATCTCGGGTTGCTTGTAAGGGAGGCCGAGCGGTCACCAAAGCGAGTCTGCGCCAACTCTTGGACGGGAGATTGCGCCGGCACGGCGAACACCAGAACGTGTCCGCGGGCACTCCCGGAGGGGAGGTCTCGCGGACACGGAGGACACCAAAACATGTCCTTGAGCACTCTCGGAGTGGAGGTCTCGAGGAAACTGAAACATGTCTGCGAGTACTCCCGGAGGGGAGGTCTCGCGGACATGGCTGACACCGGAACGTGTCCGCAAGCACTCCCGGAGGGGAGGTCTCGCGGATACGACAGACACTATAATGTGTCCGCGAGCACTCCCAGAGGGGAGTTCTTGCGAACATGGCGGACAACAGAACGTGTCCGCGGGCACTCCCGGAGGGGAGGTCACGTGGACACGGCGGACACCTGAACGTGTTCGCAACCACCCCCGGAGGGGAAGGTCTTGCAGACACGGCGGACACCGGAAAGTGTCCACGAATACTCCCGGAGGGGAGGTCTCGCGAACACGACGGACAATGGAATGTGTCCGCTAGCACTTCCGGAGGGGAGGTCTCGTGATACACTACAGTCGATTCAAGATCGAAGAAATGAAATTACATTGCATTAAACAACAAAAGATACAATCAAGAAACAAGTTCTCGCAAAGCATCCGGAGACCGGTCCTCCTTGACACCACTCTCCAAGAGAGCCAAACCCTAAGGCTCCAAAAAGTGCTCATCTAAGGATACTACCACTCCTATATATAGGCGAGTGGGGGAAAATACAAAGTGCAATAATGTCCATAGGCTACATAGACTAATATCAGTGTGTGTCGGCCGCATCGTATCAACACGCCCAACCCGAAAAACGACATTGTCCTCAAGGTCAAGGGCCAAAGGGGTCGTCAGAAAGCGTCAGCGGATCCAATTCTTCGGAGTCCGGATCAGTATTTTCAGACCCCAACAACACACATAGATTCCTGAGAGGGCAGACATGGGTGGGCGAGAAGGGTTACTCGCAGCGAAAGCAGAGGCCCTTGCGACAAAGCTCGGCTTGTTGTTGGTAAGACAGATGATAGGGGCCTTCAGGGGGCCTGTGGAGGTGGAGCTGGTGGCTACAGATGCGGAATCAGTAGCTGAGGCCCAGGTGGGGGCAGAGGGTGAATGTGCGGAAGCGGTGGCGGTAATGGCCGTGACGGTTGGGCGGTCGGGTCGAGGAGGATGGTGGAGCTGGGTGGAGTTCCTCATCGAGATACCTAGCCTGCTCCATTGCGCGGGAAAGAGTAGTCGGGTTGTGGACCCGAAGGCGTGAACGGAGGTGGGGGTGCAGACCCGCCAGGAAATAGCCCAAGTAGTGGTCGAGGGCCAGGCCAGAAACATGCGTAGTTATCGCGATGAATTCGTCGATGCAGGTGGCCACAAAGTCAGACTGGCGGACGGAGCTAAGGCGCTCAAAGGCATTACCCGCCTGGTAGCTGTCGTAGTGTCGGAGGAGTTCCTCCTTCAATGTGGGCCAGGGAATGTCAGGTACCTGCTGGCGCTTCCAACGCACCCAATGGAGCGCCGAGCCTTCCATATAGATGGTGGCGAGGGGGACCTTCTGGTTGGCGGGGGTGGATTGCAGGTCGAAGAACTGCTCGGCGCGAGCGATCCCCTCGAGAGGGTCGGTGCCATCGAACACATGAATCTCAATCCGACAGAGATGCGTCGGTGCATTGTTCGATGCAGGGTGCAAAAACCCCATGTGGTCTGGAACGGTGTAAATTGGTGGCGGTGGAGGAGGGGCCTGAGGGCGATTAACTGTCGTGGTAAGTCCTCGAAGGAGGAGCGTGAGATCCGCCAGCTGGCCTTCGATGTGATCCATGCACTGAGAGTCCGAGATGGCCGTGGTGGAGGTGTTCTCGCCGGCATGGAGGGCCATTGCCCGAGTCGTGGCAAAGAGCATCGGAAGGCAGCAAATAGCTGTAGGAGGGCGGTCTGACACAGGCACACAACGGAAGGCAACGAGAAGGAGAAACGACTGCTTGAAGGCCGCCGAAGCCGCATAAGGGACTCCAGAAAGCGGTGAAGAAGCGGGAGGGTCACCGGTAGCCGATGTAAACTCCAGGAATCGTTTGAAGGAGCCGGCTGGAGGCATAGCAGGGTGGAGAAGGCGCTGACGGAGGTTGACGGCGCTGGACTCGGCGGAAACGCTGCTGGAAGCATCCGGCGATGCTGGAGTAGCTGAAGCAGTCGACGGAAATGAAGATCGGGGCCTCGGAGACGATGCATGGTGTGCAGAACAACGAAGCGGGCCAGAGCAGCGACGATGCGGGCGAACGACGGATCAAGCGGATCGAGCAGAGGCGCTGCTGGAAGCGATGCGCAGCTGGATCGCGGGATTGGGTGCTAGCGGAAGCCGCACTCGTGGAAACGGAAGGAGGCGAGGCAGCGGAATTAGGGCTTGGTAGAACCCTAATCCAGGGCAGGTCAGACCAGTTGATACACTGCAGTCGATTCAAGATCGAAGAAATGAAATTGCATTGCATTAAACAACAAAAGATACAATCGAGAAACACGTTCTCGCCAAGCATCCAGAGGTTGGGTCCTCCTTGACACTCCACTCTCCAAGAGAGCCAAACCCTAAGACTCCAAAAAGTGCTCATCTAAGAATACTACCTGTTGGAATGAAAAACATCATAATATTTCAATACTAAGCCCTCTATATATAGAGGGGTTACACTTATTTTACAACCAAATAAAGATAATATTCTAACACTCCCCCTCAAGTTGGGCGGACGATATCAATCATGCCCAACTTGTCCACAATCTTGCTAAATATGTTCTCACTCAGTCCTTTGGTGAGAATGTCTGCTAGCTGCCTGTTGGAGGGCACAAAGGGAGTACACACAATTCTTCTTTCAATGTTTTCCTTGATAAAGTGTTGATCCACCTCAATGTGTTTCGTCCGGTCATGTTGAACGGGATTGTGTGCGATACTTATGGCTGACTTGTTGTCACAATACAGCCGGATGGGCTCTTCTTCCACAAGTCCTAGATCCCTCAGTAAAGCCCGAAGCCATAAACCTTCACAGACCCCCTGGGCCATAGCTCTAAACTCGGCCTCAACACTAGATTGCGCCACAACTTGTTGCTTCTTGCTCCTCCAGGTAACAAGGTTGCCTCCAACAAGAGAGCAGTATCCAGAAGTAGATCGCCTATCGTCAACAGACCCGGCCCAATCAGCATCAGTATAGACTTCAATCTTTAGATCAGTATTTTGAGCAAACAGGATACCCCTTCCTGGTGAAGACTTGAGGTACCGTAGAATCCTATGTGCAACATCCATATGTCGGGTTTTAGGAGCGTGCATGTACTGGCTCACCACACTCACCGCATAGGAGATATCTGGGCGAGTATGGGACATGTATATCAACCTCCCCACTAATCTCTGGAATCCTGAGATATCTTCAATATCCCCTCCATCATCACGCCCCAGTCGGTGATTTGTTTCAATCGGAGTGTCAGCTGGTCTGCATCCACTCATCCCCATTTTTTCAAGATCTAACGTGTATTTCCGCTGAGAGACAAATATCCCCTGCTTAGATCTAACAACTTCAATTCCCAAGAAGTACCTGAGTTTTCCCAGGTCCTTGACCTCAAACTCTCTAGCTAGCTTTGCCTTCAAATTCTGAATTTCCTCCACATCACCTGTTATGACGATATCATCAACATACACAATGAGAACAGTAGTTTTCCCAAGCCTATGTTTGATGAACAGCGTATGATCTGCGTTGCTCTGAATATATCCAAACGACACCATAGCCTTGTGGAAGCGACCAAACCATGCTCTCTGGGACTGCTTCAGCCCATATAGAGCCTTTAACACCCTTCATACTTTTCCTGCAGCATTAACTGGAGTAAGACCTGGAGGGGGAGACATATAGACCTCCTCTTCCAAGTCACCATGGAGAAAGACATTCTTCACATCCAGCTGTAATAGGTCCCAATTTTTGCAAGCAGCAACGGATAGTAAGACTCTGACTGTATTCATCTTGGCCACCGGGGCAAACGTCTCCTGGTAGTCGATGTCATGGGTTTGTGTATAACCCCTTGCAACCAACCTCGCTTTACATCTCTCAACAATCCCTTGGGGGTTCTGTTTCACAGAGAACACCCACTTGCACCCAACAAGTTTTTTTCCGTGGGGAAGAGTAACTAAATCCCAAGTATGGTTCTTCTCTAGAGCCTTCATTTCCTCAACCATCGCCTCACGCCACATAGGGACCTCAAGAGCCTGCTGCCACAATACATGTATGGAAAAAGCAGCAAGGGAAGAGACAAAGGTCTTGTAGGAGGTAGAAAGAAAATCATAAGATACATAATTTGATAGAGGATGGCGAGTACAAGACCGGATACCTTTTCGAATGGCAATTGAAGGATCAGAAGGCCCTGAGTCAGGATCCACTGACTGTTTTGGTAGCATAGCTGGATCTTGTGTGCTTGTCCTCTTTACACGCCGAGTATATACCTGCAAGGGCGGAGGTGAAGGTGGACTCACTTCCACTGGAGTCTCAGCCAGTATAGGAGGACTCACTTCCACTGGAGTCTCCCCCTGAAGTGAGGGGTACGATGGAGGTATAGGGAGAGGAACAGAGGAGACACCCGAAGGGGGGATACGGTGGTGAAGGTGGCATCAGCTGGAGGGTAATAGGGATCGGATTCACGGAATGTGACATCCATACTGACAAACACTTTCCTGGTAGGAGGATGAAAACACTTGTACCCCTTTTGCGTCGGTGAGTAACCAATGAAGACACACTTGAGAGCACGAGGATCAAGTTTGGATGAGCGAGGGTGGTGTATATGAATAAAACAAACACAACCAAACACCCTAGAGGGAAGTCGGGTAGGGGGACATGGAGAGTAGCGAGGGGTGTAGAATTCCCAAGGACACGTGTGGGCATACGATTGATGAGGTATGCAGCAGTAAGAACAACATCGCCCCAATAAAATTTTGGGAGATGCATGGTGGACAACAGACACCGAGCAACCTCCAGGAGATGACGATTTTTCCGCTCAGCAACACCATTTTGTGCTGGGGAATAGGCACAGGTAGTCTGGTGGAGAATGCCATGATCAGCAAGATAATGCTCAAACTGCGAATCAATGTATTCGCGGCCATTGTCACTACGAAGTATTTTAATTGCGGATTGAAACTGGGTGGAGATCATATTATGAAATCGACGAAAAATAGAAAAAATATCACTTTTGTGACGCATCAAATACAACCATGTAGTACGAGAGAAGCAATCAATGAACGTAACAAACCACACAACCAGAAATTGAAGGGACCTGACATGGACCCCAGACATCCGTATGAATAATAGCAAAAGGAATAGAAGTAGGTAACGAAACATGCTTAAATGAAGTACAAATATGTTTGTTTAAACTACAAACATCACACATAAAAGTTTCAAAAATAGCAGTAGGCATAGTAGGAAACAACAACTTCATAATAGGGATAGAGGGGTGTCCTAGGCGACAGTGCCAGGAGTATAAAGGATGGACAGTGCTGGAGTGGAGAGCGAGAGTAGGAGGAGGTGCGCCAGAGTCGAGCACATAGAGACCATTCACCATGCTACCAGAGCCAATCACCTTCCCCGTCGTCTGGTCCTGAAAAACACAAGAAGACGGAAGAAAACATCATAATATTTCAATACTAAGCCTTCTATATATAGAGGGGTTACACTTATTTTACAACCAAATAAAGATAATATTCTAACACTACCACTCCTATATATAGGCGAGGGGGAAAATACAAAGTGCAATAATGCTCATGGGCTACATAGACTAATATCAGTGTGTGGCGGCCGCATCGTATCATCTCGCGGATACAGCGGACTCCAACACGAGTCCGCGAGCACTCCCGGAGGAGAGGACTCGCGTCCTCGGCGGTCACTGGGAGCGGACGCCTTGGAGGAAGTGATCATAGACATATAATTAAACAGATCCCCGCATGTTTTCAAGTTTCTAAAAGGGAAGCCCGGTGCACAGAGCATCCCCAGACAACGAGGGTCCAGGGAAGGGTCCCACCACAAGGGTGAAATGTAGGCAATCCTTACCCTGCATTTTTGCAAAAAACTTCGAAAAAGTAAAACTACCCAGGAATGTCGCGACCCACCTCCTTTGAAGTCAGAAAAAATAGGTAAAAAGAGTACGCAAGTACCTGATGAGACTTGCTGGTATCTACATATCCTTGCACTAGAGGGTGCATAAGCAGTAGATGAAAAATAGAGAAAATATGTTAGTACCTCAAGAGAGAACTTACGGACACCTGTTTTATATATGCAGAGAAGAAATGTCAAAACAGGTATACTAGAAACGTAAAGCGCGAGTATCTGAGGAAGACTCGCGGACACCTGTTTTTTTTTTCCTGCAAATGAGAAATGTCAAAACAGATATAATAGAGACGTAAGAAGCGAGTACCTGAAAAGAACTCGCGGACACCTGTTTTATTCCTGCAGAGGAGAGGAATGCTAAAATATGTATAATGGAATTGTAAAACGTGAGTACCTGAGGAGGAATCACAGACATCTACTTATTTCTGCAAGAGATGAGAAATGCCAAAATAGGTATAATGGAAACGTAAGACGCGAGCACTGAAAAGAACTCGCAGACACCTGTTTTATTCCTACAGAGGAGAGGAATGCTAGAACATGTATTAATAAAAACACAATGCGCAAGTACCTGAAGAAAACTTGCGGACACCTGTTTTTTCATGCATTTAGGAAACACAAAGAAGCAACAAGTGTGTATGTACAAAAAAGATGTCAGTTAACTGAGGGAACTTGCTTGTACCTGTTTACTAAAAGGTACAAGAGATATACATATATAAAATAGGAGGTATGAGTACCTTAGGAAGACTTGTTGATTCTTGCTTCATCCATACACTTAAAGAATTATGAGATAACATATACCAATAGAGGATATGCAAATACCACTCGCGATTGCTGATCTTAGATGATAGCTTTGATCTTGGGCGCATGATATCTTTATGTAAATACTACAATAATATCTGTGGATACTATAGTGGAAACCAGAACGATTCAATGATCATATATTTGCATACTCACAGAATAATGAAGGATGTGAATCCAATCTGATTATGTAATCCTGACTTGCAGATGAAGACAATTTTGCTTGCTGATGATTATTCGCCAATTGATGTCAAGAAATCCAGAACAATATACGTGTGCGTATATATGAGGTCGGTTGGGAATCCGAAACGATAATATATATATCGGACTGAGTAGAAATCCAAAATAATATATAAGAGTTCTGAATAACGGATCATGATTAAAAGTGATCCATATTTCCTGAAACGTTTGTGCTGAACAAACAATCAACATCTAAAGGGTCTCGAATGTCTGCAACTAAGAACATCCAGAGAGGTTCTTAGTGACCAGCAATATCTATGTTGATGCACGACAGAGCTGGTCGGTCACCTCTAGAAGATCAACAAACCACCTATGTGAATCGTGAGCATTTCCAGCGAAGCCAATTGTAGTGGATGTTATAAAAATCGATCTTATGGCGAGGTGTGACAGATGTTAGCGAGAGATCCAGGTAACTATAAGCCATCACTCGAGATTGGATCAGGGCGACCACTATACATCCATGAGCAGTTCTAGCATATGTGGTCATTGTGGGTTTACAACCCAACGATACGTCAATCTGAGGATGTCTGTAGTTACTAGTGAGAGCCTTTAGGAAATATAATGCTTTAAATCCTCGACAAGATTAGGATCGGAGCGACGCTATATGGTGGGTTTACAGCTCAACGATCTCCATTTAAAGTTGACTTTGATTCCTGTAGACATTTGAGAGGAATACTAGTATAAGAGTAATTGAAATAGAGTTTTGGGTAGATGAATCTAACCACCGAAAAACCTCGCGAGCAGTTCTAGCTTTGAGCGAGTGTTTTCCCTTACTATAGAAGATTTACAGTCAGATTTCTAAGCAATGTATTCTTGTAGTTTGCCTTCCTTTAGCCATGTATTCTCGTAGATTGCCTTTAACAATTTCTCCACAAGGCTCCGACGAGCTCGACACTTCTCTGTATAATGGCCAATGCTCATATGCTATTGAGAAAAGAAATCCTTGTGTCGGCTTCCATGATCAGGTCGTAGAAGGGGAAGTTTTATAAAATTAGGCTCCTTCTGAATAATTTAAAGAACTTCCTCCATAGAGAGAATCAGATTCGTATACTCTTTTTGAGAGTTATTTCACTTGTATGCATGAGGAGGAGCATATGACCTGCTAGAATGAGCCCGAGTAGATGCAGATGACCCATCTTGTAATGGAGGTAGTGGAGATATATTCGAAGTAAAAGAACAAGATTCTGACTGTCTTGTTTGTTAGAAATGTTGATGGACGTCTATGATGAGAGTACATCCATGTTGGGGTATTGGCGGATGAGGCTCTTGACGACATTCAAAAATATGGTTTACATAACCAGCAGAAGGACAATCATGAAGAAAATTCTCTTTATGTTGACGTATCACTTGGGTAAGAGAGGAGATGAAACACGAGTTTGTATTCTCTCCTTCGATGAAACGGTTGGCCATATTGATAAAGTATCCATAGGGCTTAGGCGGCTCGCGGTTCACTTCAAATTTGAACAATCGTTCTTGCAGTCCGCATACTAAAGCAATTTGATACATCTTTTGATCAACGTCGTCGATGCCAAGAATTTTTTCTTGGAATCTATCAATATAGTGACAAAGTGACTCAAATTTGTCTTGTTTGATTTGGAAAAGTGCTGGAGGGCCTCTCTTTTGTTTCTTCGAGATGACAAATTGTAGCAGAAGTTCCCTTTGGAAGCTTGCAAAAGAGTTGATGACAATAGTTTGTGGCGGATGCTATCAAATGTGTTTCGAAGAAGGATGACAGACTCGAAATCCTGTAAATGACAGGGTGGATCTTCTTTTTCTGTGAACTGAGGAAGATGAGGCACTTTAAACCCAAGTGGAGCTTGTTCCCAACTGATGGTATCTGAAAAGGGCAATGGATCTTCTTCGTCTTTTGAAGGATATGATATGCAAGTTCACCAACTCTCCGAAGATGAGTACTCGCTATCACCTTACGGAGCTCGCGAGTAGGGTTGGATAACCCCTCTTCATCAGGTCGCAACATATGCTCAACATGGTCATCAAATGGCTTATCTCCAGTATTCACTGCACCCTTAGTTATGGAATCAACTTGTCTCGAGAGACGAGTAACCTCGGCTAGTAAGAAGTCAAAGTCGCTCCTTTTGAAAGGTATTTCTGGATCATTGGAAGGGATTTCAGATGACTTCCATGACATATCCATTAGGACAACCTGTTTCTTGAGATTGCTAAAAGATAAAAACTGCGATAACTTCTAAACATAGTTGAATTTTGGTGATCTGAGAGCGCCAAACGAACTCGAACAAGTTCACCCGGTTCGCCAACGGATAGACAACTCCGAGGCCTTTTCGAAAATGCATTATGAGCAAAAATTGGACGGTCGGATCAAAAGTTATGGCCGCTTGAAGTTCAGCTGTAATTTTGAGCTAAATCCCACATGTCTGTTGCAACTCATTGTTCATCGACCACTCAAAATCAGAAGGTCGCGTGTTTTCTGTTGATGCTGAAAATGTCATCAACTCCACGTCGCTTGAACTGAAGGGTAGGGGTAAGTGTTGAGTGGACGGCTACTTCGGGTCACAGATGAACAAATAAGAGAAAGAGTGGCGCGGACGGCAAGACTAAGACTTCCCGCAACTGCAACAAGTTGTTGCGGGTGATTTTATTAATTGAATGCTCAGATTACATCAAGTTCAGATTACATGTAGAGAATAGTAAAAAACAGCCTACTAAGGAGAGATAGTGGTCTCGGAGGAGAGGTCGTTCAAGCTGTTCTCCCGACCTCAAATGGAGTGTTCGTCCACTCTTGCACAGAGCTTGCCCGGACATGTATTGAGCTCGCTGCTCCTTGCCCTCTTGTCTCTGCTTCCTCCTGGTCTGGATCTGCCACTATTTATAAAAATCAGGGGCTGCCTGGATAGGCAGGCTCAGGAATCTCGGGCTGGCCGTAAGGGAGGCCAAGCAGTCACCGAAAGCGAGTCTGCACGAACTCTTGGACGGGAGATCGCGTGGACACGGTGGACGCCGGAACGTGTCCGCGAGCACTCCCGGAGGGGAGGTCTCGCGGACACTGAGGACACCAAAACGTGTCCGCGAGCACTCCCGAAGGGGAGGTCTCGCAAACACGCCAGACACCGAAACATGTCTGCGAGTACTCTCAAAGGGGTGGTCTCGCGGACACGACGAACACCAAAACGTGTCTGCGAGCACTTCCAGAGGGGAGGTCTCGCGAACACGACAAACACCGGAACGTGACCGCAAACACTTCCGGAGAGGAGGTCTCGCGGAGACGGAGGACACCAGAATGTGTCCGCGAGCACTCCCGGAGGGGAGGTCTCGCGGACACGACGGACACCGGAATGTGTCTGCGATCACTCCTGTAGGGGAGGTCTCGCGAACACGGAAGACACTTGAACGTGTCCGCGAACACTCCCGGAGGGGAGGTCTCGCGGACACCAGAACGTGTCCGCAAGCACTCCCGGAAGGGAGGTCTCGCGGACACTGCGGACTCCGACACGAGTCTGTGAGCACTCTCGGAGGAGAGGTCTCGCGACCTTGACGGTCACCGGGAGCGGCCGCCTAGTAGGAGGTGATCACAGACATCTAGGTAAACACTGCATACGATGCAGTTGAAGGCAAGAGTGGTCGACCGCCCCATTAGGGTACTGGTCGATTTAGGTAGCGCCCACAACTTCATTGGGGAGTCCGTCACCCAAGCTCTGGGGATGCCCATTTTGCCCAAGAGGGCATGCACGTGGTCATCGCCAATGACGAGTTGTTCCTGGTCCGGCTTATGCGCAGTCGTACAGTCAGACGTTCACACAGATGTTATCACGATAGATTTCTACTTCATTCCACTAGCCATGTTCGACATCGTATTCAGAGTCCATTAACTCCCAACTTTGGGCCCGATCGTGGGGGCTTCACTGCTTTCACACTTTCTTGTTACAATCTCGCTTAGCGTGTTGGTTGGGTGAGGAATGTAACAACTCAGATTTTTAACCCTTAAAATAGAAAAATAAAAATCTGATGATAAGATTATTTTATACCCCCCTTCCTATTATTGATTTCTGCTAACCGCAGCCCCCCTCTTTAAACCTAAACCGAGTCAGCCCCCCTCTCCTGATAAAAACTCGGTCCAGGATTTTGATCCCGCACGCTGCAAGCGCCGTCTCCAGCTCCCGATCGCGTATCCCGCGCGTCTCCTGCTCCAGGCCCCGACGTCGCCTCTTCCTGCTCCAGGCGCCGGCGTTCCCTGCTTCTTCTCCTCCAAGGATCGGCAGTAGGCAACCCTATTCCTGTAGTGGCCGGCGTCTCCTCCTCCTGCTCCTGCCGTCGACGCCCCCTGCGCCTCCTCCTGCCCTAGTTGGTAGCCTCCTGCTCTTCCTCCTCTAAGGGTTTGTCAGCCTCCTTCTTTTCCTCAGGACGACAATAGTGCCTCCTCATGTGGCCGGCTACAGCTTTCCTTCCTCTCTTAGGGCTGGCAGCCCGCTTCCTCGTCGTCTTGGCCGAGAGTTTGTGGGAGGGATGCCTGGGGTTCGCTCGTTTCCCCCTCTACTCGGATTTAGAGCCTGGATATGACTTCCTTTGGTAAGATTTCTTCCTCCTCCACCCTCTATTCAGATTTTCCTTGAATCCCTTGCAATTTTTGTGCCCTAAGTTGCAGATATTTGTGATCCAACATTTTTGCCACCGTTATAACTATCTAATTTCTAGGTTTCCGTGCTCCTCGGTGCCATTCGTCGCTCCAATTGGCGGGATCTCTTGGAGACCCCTCCCAATTAGGGTTTCCCTAGCCTGAAGCGCCGCCAAATCTCCGGTTTCTGTGTGAGAAGCTCTTCTCCCCTCACTTACGAGGGAGGTAATTCGCTAACCCTCTCTTGTTGTGTCGTGCGAATAGCAAATGCTTGCTTTAGCGTAGAAAACTTCGTTAAGTCGAATATTATAAATATTGTTCTTGAACAGGTTTGAAAATAGGATTTCTGTTCTTGCTTGCGCCGCTTCGCCGCCGCCGTCAGATTTAGCCTCATTTAAGGCAAGTAGAGATCCCTCTCTCTTGCAATCATTCAATTTATTTAGTCTGCCTGTTCTTATGATTTTGACTTCGCTTTGAATACGTGTTTCATCAAATAAGCTCAGTTCTTGAATGCCTGATTAGACTTGTTAATAAATTGAGGTTTTACGCGTTGGAATAATACGAGCTGTGATTGAGATTGGTGGTCACTTGGATATTCACTTAGATAAATTTCTTCTCAGTTGATGAATAAATGGAAGTCTAGTAGTTCGTTTTGATTATGAGCATTAATTATTATAATGATAAATGTTAATATTCTTGCTGGTAACTAGATGAATTATGTTTGATATAAAATATTCGGCTCGAACACATGCTTACTTGGAGGATAATCGTTTGTTGGAATGGATCAAACTAAATGAATACTTGGTATCCTAGAAAATGATGTATAATAATCTAATTACTCGTGAATACTCGAATCTGCAAGTTTCAAAACTCTCTTTTGAGTTCTTTGAGTCATCGAATCCTGTTTCTTATACCTGTTTGGTTGAAAGACTTGGATAAAGTTTATTTCTTGAATTGATATTCTTCTTCAGCGTGAGTCTGTTCCAATTAGAATCACCAATCTATGAATCTTGTAATCTCTTTAATAACACAAGTAAACATTGAAAGGTAGGGTTTAACTGACGCATCTCCTTGACTTGGGTTCCCTCTTGAATCCCTAATGGGAGCAAAGGACCGGTCATAGCGAGCATAAATTTCTGAATCTCCTGAATCCGTACTTGAATCTGTCTGAATCATGAATCCTGTGCGTCAAACAAAAACACCTACACTTTCACTTGTTACAACTTATGTTATTACATGATCATCTTTGTATGCCTCACTCCTGAACCTCTGACAAGTCTTGAATCTGAATTTGAATCCTTTTGAATCATGAATCCTCCAGTTCATTAATGTGATAAGCAATAATTGAAAGGTAGTGTTAAATTGATGTGACGCCTTGAATCGAGTTTCCGCTTACCTTGTAACGGGAACCAATAATGTTATAGCAAGCCCAATTACTTTGATAAGCCTTGCATTTAGACTCCTGCTAGAATCTCGTGCATCAGATAAAAACACTTGCACCTTTCAATGACTACTAATGACATTTCATGACTGAATCTATGTTGTGTTTCAGAGTAGTCTAATAATTCTAATTATTTCTACTCGTCTTGTTTACTGTCTGCCTTGCTAGCTTTGCTCCTGATAAAACTGGTACTTATACATTGTTATTTCCCTTGCTAGTTTGTAATTTACTTTACTAATGTTATCAATGTTCTGAGGCTTTTCCTTCTTGTTTTGGATTTGCCTTAGTGTTTGTGCCTGCGCCGCCTGCTCTCTGAGGCCGTTCTGCGTCAAGTTTCAGGTTCTATGTTTATGTTTCATTTCATTACCTGTTGGATATTTCTTTTATGTAATAATTACGATCAGCCATTTTCTCCTGTTTCATGGACAACTGCTAGGATAAATATTATATGTACTAGAATTTGACATGTTTGCATGTTCATTCATCTGAGATGATCACTGCATAAAAATCTGTTTCAAAACTTGTATCATAAGTTTTTCTGCAAAAATGCATGTGCACCTGTTTCAAATTTATCATATTTATGAGCTTCCGCATAAAAACAATCTGTTTTACTCCAAAGTAACTATTTTTAAACTATTTATTAGTATCTCTGCTTGCGCCTTAGCAGACATGGATTTCTTTTCGCCCATGTCTGTGGCATCACGGCCTGCCCCGAAGCGCACTCTGACTCTTGCCGAGACGGGTAGTGACAGTTGGTATAAGAGATAGGTTTGTTTCTAAAGATAAAGTATTTTGCAATTATCAAATATTTTGAATCTTATTCTATAAATATTTATGCATGCATCATTTCTTCACGCACCTTATCATTATCTGTTGTTCGCGGCTGAAACACGCACACACTCACTCATAAGCATGAGTAGTATGCACCCGAATGTTAAGGGGTTATGGGCAAACTTAACATTCTTGTGCATATGAATTCCCCTAGGATATACACCGCTTGCGAATATTAAATGGTTATGGGCAGTTTAATATTTTCAAGTGCGTTGACATTAGAGTCTTAATATGCATGACATGTTAAGTGATATGGGCGCTTAACATGGCATGTGTATCCATTCATTTGCATTCATATCATAAATCATTGCACAAGTGTGAAGCCAAGAACAACAATAATGATTGTACACGCATTTTACTACTTGCTTGACATCGCACGTGATTCCAATTTGCACTTGCATGATCATTACCTAGAGTTGTCCAATGGAAATGCTGTAATTATTACATAATTTATGTACCTAACAGTAGGAAATGTGTTAGAATCTCTAGATTCAAATCTCTGATATTCGTAATCAGTGCTTCCTGTTCTGCTTGTCTATCGATCTCATCTGATTCTCCAGTATCCCCTTTCTAGTTAGCTCTTAAGCGTCAACATCGCAAGTAAGTTACCTCTTCGTGCAAAAATTTTTCGCTCCCGAATTCTCGAGTCTTGCCACTCAATTTTGAGCTATTTGAAGAAAACTCTGTGATCCCTGAAATCAATCCCGCGTGTTCCTCCGAACCCGCTAATATTTGAAGAGTTCCCTTGAGAACTTGAATCTGATATGCGAAGCAATTATCCGCAAATTTTCTCTTGATCTCGGTAAGTCTCCGCGCTTGTCTTCCTCTCTGTTTCAACATATTCATAGTTAACTTCCATGTCTTGACCTGCAAATCTTGTTTGGAATAAATAATATCTGAATCTTCGCCATAAGTTCCCCCATTCGGAGAATCCTCAGAAAGTTTCGGGATGAAACTTCCTAAGTAGGGGAGATTGTAACAACTCAGATTTTTAACCCTTAAAATAGAAAAATAAAAATCTGATGATAAGATTATTTTATACCCCCCTTCCTATTATTGATTTTTGCTAACCGCAGCCCCCTCTTTAAACCTAAACCGAGTCAGCCCCCCTCTCCTGATAAAAACTCGGTCCAGGGTTTTGATCCCGCACGCTGCAAGCGCCGTCTCCCGCTCCCGATCGTGTATCCCGTGCGTCTCCTGCTCCAGGCCCCGACGTCGCCTCTTCCTGCTCCAGGCGCCGGCGTTCCCTGCTTCTTCTCCTCCAAGGATCGGCAGTAGGCAACCCTATTCCTGCAGTGGCCGGCGTCTCCTCCTCCTGCTCCTGCCGTCGACGCCCCCTGCGCCTCCTCCTGCCCTAGTCGGCAGCCTCCTGCTCTTCCTCCTCTAAGGGTTTGTCAGCCTCCTTCTTTTCCTCAGGACGACAGTAGTGCCTCCTCATGTGGCCGGCTACAGCTTTCCTTCCTCTCTTAGGGCTGGCAGCCCGCTTCCTCGTCGTCTTGGCCGAGAGTTTGTGGGAGGGATGCCTGGGGTTCGCTCGTTTCCCCCTCTACTCGGATTTAGTGCCTGGATATGACTTCCTTTGGTAAGATTTCTTCCTCCTCCCCCCTCTATTCAGATTTTCCTTGAATCCCTTGCAATTTTTGTGCCCTAAGTTGCAGATATTTGTGATCCAACATTTTTGCCACCGTTATAACTATCTAATTTCTAGGTTTCCGTGCTCCCCGGTGCCATTCGTCGCTCTAATTGGCGGGATCTCTTGGAGACCCCTCCGAATTAGGGTTTCCCTAGCCTGAAGCGCCGCCAAATCTCCGATTTCCGTGTGAGAAGCTCTTCTCCCCTCACTTACGAGGGAGGTAATTCGCTAACCCTCTCTTGTTGTGTCGTGCGAATAGCAAATGCTTGCTTTAGCGTAGAAAACTTCGTTAAGTCGAATATTATAAATATTGTTCTTGAACATGTTTGAAAATAGGATTTCTGTTCCACATACTTTGGACGTTCGAACACGTACGTATTCTACGACAAGGGTCGTAAGATTACATTGACACCATCCCGAGGAGAAATCCAAGGGGAATGTTACACCCTCCACTGACGCGAGTTCATCCAGGCCGCTACACATGCTACGTCACAACGAGTGTATGAGAGAGAGCGTTGACACCGTCATATTTGATGTAGAGGCCGACACTATGGCTATTAAAGGCCCTACAGAGATTTTCGAACCTAGCATTAAGTATTTAGAGTCAGACTCTTTTACACTTGAGATCACCCCTGATATTTCGGGAACCTATATTGGTACTCGTTGCATGCGCAACGAAACTCTTTATGCCCCTCCTGGTGACTCCTTTGTTGAGCCACCTGTTGAGTCATCATTCATGCGGGATGTACCTATTATTAGTAGGGCAATCGAGTTTGATGGCGCACTCGATGCCTCATTCATTTTATGCATTATTATCCGCATTTGTGGAGACATTCAACATACTATATTGACATGTCTTATTATTGATGCCTCTGGTGTTCAGTTGAGTGTTCATCGCACCCGTGATGTATTTTTCTATACCCCACCTTACGAGACTCCTGATCATGTACCCACCTTAGGAGTTTCTTATAGTACCCAAAACCCCCGATTTAACGAGTTGGTCGTGTCAATTGTTCATCTTTTGTATTTGTTGCATGATCATTACATTTAGTGCATGACTCATTTGTGTTGCATGATTCACATCTGATGTATGCTTTGTATCATTTGCATGAATTAATCCGGAAGAAAATTACTAGTAGTATTGAATTATATAAGGCACAAACAGATATACGCAGATGTGAATATCATTTTCTGGTGGGCGAGCATGCCATGGTCAGAATTTGCATGTAGTTGTTACTAAACTACAACTTAAGTGAATGAGTTTTTATAGGATTATAAAAAAAATTTGGAGCAAATGCCTACGAGATCAATCTCCCTACAAATATGAGTATTCATCTCATATTTAATACAAAACGCTTTGAGCCTCTCGAGCATAGGGACCCATACCTTGATCCACTTTCGACACCCTCCCAACTACAGCTTGAACCTTCCCCTGATCGCCCTGGACGAGCACCCGCGGACTTGCCCGCACCCTCTATTACTCCACCGGTTCTCCTGGATCCACCAGCACAAGAGGTGAGAGCTGAGAGTAGTAGTGACATTGTGGTACACGAGTGTACCACCACCCAAGACGACCCATCTTACCGTTACCTAGTGCACTTGAGTGGATGCCCCACCTTTGGCGACACTTGCCTATCGACAACAAAGCTTGTTAGACTTGCCCCCAATCTTCGATTACAACTCGATCATCTCAATTCATCGGAGATGAATACTTTTCAGTCGGGGGGAGTTGATGGGGATTAGCCGCATGATCGTGATCGACAGAGGAGATCGAGACACCACTCGACGGGACCCGCATTTGCGTACTTGCATAGGATACATTGATCGGATCGGCGATCCAAGACTGCGAGCGCGTCCGGAGCGTCGTTTTATTATTTGTATGCATTTTATTTTATTTTTTTGGACATTATTTAGCATTATTAGGACACCGGACGTAACAACCAATCACAGTCGTTCACGTCAGGTGCCCAACCGCCCCTCGTTATAAATAGGGACAGATGATTTCATTTTCGGGCATTGTTGATTTTTTGAGCGAATCCAGAACCGGCAATCTTATCATGCTGTGATGCCGCGAGACCCCGGGGTGCGATGTCCTGATTTATTTCCTACATTATCTCATTTCCCTCTTTATATTCCTGTAGCTCCTCGTTCCCACGATTTCAGCCAAAATCATAAACTGTTGTTCATCGTCTTCTCTTAGCGCTTGTAACTGCACACATTCCTTCCTAACTCCTCCCAGTCTCATGTCCATCTTCCCTCGCCTACAGAAAACCGCCATTGCACGATTACTGTGCTTCTTCGATCGACATTTCTTCTTCCTAGCGTTCCCGGTTCACCTTCTTCCTCACCGATCTTTTGTTCTCCTTCCCTTTTCCCTGCTGCAAACAGACCTCTCCATCACCCGCTCGGTTTCCTACTGGGAACAACATCTCCATCTCCCACCTGCTGCATGCCCTAACCCTTCCCCATCCGCTCGACATTTTTCTCAGCCGCACAACCCAAAGTTTCTCCTCCGACCTCAGCTCCAGCAAATCAAGGACCATCCAACAGCTACAACCACCGCACGCTTTGTTCCTCCATTCCATCCGGTCGCAGATTTCTACTATTACCCGATCCCATCTATAAGCCCCATCTCTTTATTCTACAACCTGCTGCAAATCTGAAGCCTAAAATCAACATACATTGTTGCCAGCCTTTCTTTATCCCTAGTTTCCTGCCACCACGATCATTTCAGACTCGCAACGGCTGCTCGCCAACACCTCCCACCGACAGTTCTTATTGCTCGCGAGTTAATTTGTATTGTATGTTATTTTCTTCTTTATTGAATATGGGATACACCACATACTTGTCTGGATAGTTTGATTCGTTTGTGTAATTGCTTTTCATTTTCTTTGATTCTATTATCTATAAAACTTACTCGTGAAATTTGTAGTAGTAAAGCATCTTGTGTGAAGGCGTTTATGACTTGCTTGTGCACCGGACAATCTTCGTTCACGTTGTGTTGTCTTGCTAAATTATTAAATTTTATTTGCTAAAATTTTGTTTCCGGATTAAAATTAAAATTCTCACACATCATATATCCTAGGTGTGCCTAAATCATTTCTGCACATTCACTTAGGATTAGATTAGTGTCGGCAAGCCCCACACAGCCTACCCTGTCACACATGCCTTCTTTGAACACATCGTGTGCCTCCACGGGATATTCGAGGCCATCTTGTCATACCGTGGTGCTATCTTTATAGGTCGTTTTGGCGCGAATTTTTCCATCTTAGCAGAGTCACGCAAAAACCTTTTGTCGTCGGTGTCAGCAGTAAAATTAGCCTTCTTGGTAAGCTTTCCATCATAGATTGAAGAGGTTCCCCCTTTGAGAAGGTAATATTCATGTCAAAAGCTAGTATCATTTTCTTATGACTATTTAAACTAGACTATGACAAGCCACCTAAAAACAATGCAACCATTAAATTTTAAATGTGTTTCACGAGTAACTGATCGATGAAGGGAGATTGAGCCTTTTGTCTTGGAGCCCTATGCGAGAACTTTTGATGTAGAGTTTACAACTCTAGAAAATAATTAGGAGAGAAAATCTAAGAGTGAGAATGCGAGAATATTTTCTTGCTTACCATTCCAAGGGCCCTAAAGCCCCATTTAATGCAAAACACAATATATGCAAATTAGTCCACACAACCCGACTACTTGTAAAAATAAGACGACATAGATAAAATGATTATTAAAAACCACAAAAAGAAACATAAAGTACAAATGATAATTAAAAATACAAATAAGGAGTCATCTCAATTGCAACCATAACTTCTCTCCACCCTCCACTTTGAGCTTTTCCTCGAGCTGAAATGAGGGGTATGTTGCATTGTGTGAGAATTTGAAATATAAAATAATAATTATTCTTAAAAAACTAAAGAATTACATAAGAACTCTCCTCTTTATATAGAGTAAAAGAGGAGAGAGAATTTCCATTTTTTTAGATGTAAGACTAAATACAAGAAAGAGAGAAAATATACAATGAGCTCCCTTTTGGGCTTTTTATAAATGAGCTTTAACACACTCCTCAGGCTAGAGCATATATATCTATCATTTCCAACTTGGTACAAATATTTTAAAAAGATTAAGAAATCAGCTTGATGAAAATGTCGGCAAACCCTTTATTTGAAGCTACAAATGGAGTGCATATTCGCCTGCTAATAATTCCTCTATGATGAAATGACAATATACTTTTATATGCTTTGGTTTTTCATGGAACACGAGATTTTCAGATATGTAAATGACATCTTTATTACACAAAATATTGGTAGATAATTATAAATTTCACCAAAAAATTTCAGAAGTGTCCTTAACCACTTCAACTCACATGCACTTTGAGTCATACTTCTGTATTATGCTTTTGCACTTGACCTGGACACAACTATTTATTTTTTGTTTCTCTAGGTGGCAAGGTCTCCTTCGACATACGTGCAGTATCCCGAAGTGGGTTTTTGATCTCCCTTATCATCTGCATAGCTTGCATCTGAATACGTTTCAATATGTAAGCGATTATTTCTTTTAAATAATATTCCTTTGCCAGGAGATCCTTTGATATATTCTAATATTTTTAATGCATTTTCAAGATGACACCCTCCGGAGCATTGCATAAACTGACTGACTTTTCCAGCGGTGAAAGAGATGTTAGTTGTGGTTCTGGTGAGATAAATGAGTTTGCCGACCAGACGCCTGTAATGAGTGATATCTTTAAAGGATGCCTTATCCCAAAGTCTATCAGTGCCGATAGACATTGGATTCAGATTAGGCTTCGTACCTAGAAGACCTATTTCTTCAAGTAAATTAAGGGCATACTTTTGTTGCGAAAGAACTATGTTGTTATTGCGTCTCATTTCCCAAGAAGTATATGAGAGTACCCATATATTTTATAAAAAAAATGTGTTTTAAGATGTTTCTTTTTTATTTTTATGTTAGAAGAATCATCTCTCGTAAGAAGAATGTCATCCACATGTACATCAAGAATAAAGCCCTTGGCTGATCTTCCGTATGAAGAGAGTGTGATTTGCATTGCTTCTAGAATGACATTGGTCGAAACGACCTGATTGAACTTGTCAAACTATGATCTGAGATATTGTTTAAGATTATATATGACCTTCGGCAGCTTATACATTTGAGACTCCTCCCTAAGCAACAAAACTGGGCGGTTTATCCATATAGGCTGCTTCATGCATATTGCCATCTAAGAAGACATTTTTGTCGTCTAGCTTGAACATTTGTCAATTCTGATTGATGACAGTGGAGGAGAGTACCCGGATAGTACTGATATGATCAACCTGAGAGAATATGTCAAAGAAATCAACACCATATGTCTTAGTGTGCCCTTTGGCAACCAGGCATGCTTTGCATGACCAAAGTGCTGTTAGGGAGAAATTTGATGACAAAGACCCATCAACAACCAACAATATCGTCTATAGGTGGGGTAGGAATAAGATTCCAAGTACCCGGGATGCCAAGACAGAGATTTTCATCCATAGCCGCTTTCCAGCAAGGTATACGAAGAGCTTCATGGTATGAAGTAAAGACGATGGTGGTAAATATTGCCAAGGAAAATTGGTTGCATGAAGGACTGAGATTTGCATACGACACAATATTAGTAATAGAATTTGAGTGTACTTCTCCGTACCCCATTCTATAGAGCAATGGGCACATCTTGATTTGAGTTTACTGTCGTGAAGGAACCGTTTGAAGAGAAGAGAGTTGCCTTGAGAGCTGATGTCGGGGACCCTAGAGTGGATGGAGCAATGAGAATGGGAGTAGTAGGACGTTGATTATAATGATAAGGAAAATTTATGAGGTGAGGAAGAGGTATCTGTCTAAGAAGTGGTGCAAGATGTGTGATATCTGGTGGATGAGCGTGAATGATATGAAAGGACACAGGTAAGGGGAGGAGAGGAAGTAGAGATAGAATGAGTGATCTCAATGGTAAGAGAATTGTTGTATTTGGAGAAATATGGGGTATACTCGATAAAAGGTGACATAAGCAAAGATATATTGATTTTTGGAGATAAGGTCAAAGCAGCTAACTCTTCTGAGCAGCAGAAAATCCCACAAAACATACTTGGTGGCACGTCGGAGAGTTTGTCTCGACCAGCCGCATGAGTTTGAATGAAGGGAACACTACCAAATACACGGGTGAGGGAAAAATAGTCTATCCAGACGAGGAAGAGAAAATAGTGTCTTACCCTGAAGAGTAGAAGGCATATGATTAACGATAAAACAAGAAATGAGGATCGTATGACCTTAGTAGGATCAGGGAATATTCATTTGACATGAGTGTTCGAGCAATATCTAGGAGATATCATTTTTTTCCTCTTTGACACTTCATTATGTTGGCATGTATGCACTCAACTGGTTTGATGAATGATACCTTTAGAGGTACAAATAAGGAGAATTGGTGAATCATATATTCTTTCACAGTATCTGTTTGTGGAATTTGTAGAGCAAGAACAAATTGAGTGTGAATTTATTATAAAATTTATAAAAAATAGAAAAAAATTCAGATCGTTCTTTTAAGAGATACATCTAGAGTGATCTTCAATAAAAGTAACGAAATACAAAATTCCTCCGCCAACAGGTTCGAAAAGAATAGGACCCCAGATGTCTGAATGCATAAGGTCAAAAGCACGTACAAAATTCTTACAAAGTTTTGCAGGAAAACTAGTACGATGTTGCTTGTCTTATTGGTTGGCTTGACATGCTAAAATAGACTCAGACCGAAAAGACGACATGAGCTAGTGAAGAAGACGAAGTGGAGGATGACCAAGATGGTGATGCAACTGAAGTAGAGAATTCATTACAGTAGATGCTGAGAAAGTGGGAAGATCATCTAGGTAGTAGATGCCCCCTCGTTCAGTCCCAGTAGTAATCATCCTCTTCGATTGAAGGTTTTGAAAATAAAAATTAGTTGGAGAAATGAGACAAAGCTGTGTAATTTTTTTGAAAGTGCACTGACCGATAATATATTGCAAGGAAAATTTGGGACAAGTGTTGTCCAATTTGAGAAGAGAGGTGGTAGTAACAACTCTAGCTTCACGAACTATTGCAGGAGAGTCGTTAACCACAAACACCGGTGGTAACCAACTACACTTCTCAAGGTGAGAGAAGGCAAGAGAATTCTCAGTCATATAATTAATGCACCGAAGTCGATGAGCCAGAGTAGCAACATGCGTGCAACTAAAGAAGTTACAATGGAGGCAAATTACTTGGAAGCTAACCAGAACTTCAATATCTGTTGAAGAGAACCATTGGCCGGATTCAAATGATATATTGGAGGTGGTCTAAGAAGAAGGCTCAGACTCAGTATCACTGATATGAGCCTAAGGTCGGAGATGAGGGTGCTTCATAAAGCACCGCTCGACAAGATGATCAAGGCTTCTACAATATGGGCAAAGAGGGCGATTCCCCCTACATCCTCTAGTGTGGCCCGCACGATCACGTTATGCTCCACAACCAGCCGCACGAGCACAATTCTCAGAGGGTGGAAGTGTTACTATTAGAGTTCATCGCAGAAGGTTTATCACATCAAAGATTCGAGTTGCAGTAGATCCAACGTGGTAATACCATGTTCTCTCAAGATCTGTTGACGTGTCATCTTGTAGGAATTAGGAAGATGTCAAAAATAATGAACAACAAGTAGTTCCTAAAAATCTTTCTGCTGAGTTGCAAGGTCAATAGAGAAAAGACGATGTTAAACAAGTTCTGCTTCGAGATACCGAACTTCGTGATACGCAACATTAGTAGAGAGAGTTGGTCGAGCAAAGAGATCCGAATACTTTGTATAGATGCAAGATGTTTTGACACCTTTGGAGTAAAGAGCTGCAAGCAGGGGTGAATCTATATTAGGTCCAATGTGGGCGGCTGCCCACATTAGAAAAAATAGCATGGTCTTCACTTTTCGAACATAGACCCACACGTCACGCGAGACAGGTGATTCACGAGCCATATTCTTCTTCCATTCGGGGCACACTGACACGCGCAATAAGACTTCAATTTCGATGGTTTTTGGAAGGTTTATGCAAGATAGGGCATCGATCCGTCGTCTGCTTCTCGATCCGCCGTCTGCTACTCGATCCACTGTTAGCTCCTCGATCCGCCGTCTGCTCCTCGATCCGCTGTCTACTTCTCGATCCGCCATTTTCTCCTCGATCCGTCGTTTGCTCTTAAAGCTTCAATCCGCCATCTGCTCTTCGATCTTTGATCTGCCATCTGCTCTTCGAGCTTCGATCCACCATCTGCTCTTCGAGCTTCGATCCGCCATCTGCTCTTCGAGCTTCGATCCGCCATCTGCTCTTCGAGCTTCGATCCGCTATCTGCTCTTCGAGCTTCGATCCGCCATCTGCTCTTCGAGCTTCGATCCGCCATCTGCTCTTCGAGCTTCGATCCGCCGTTTGCTCTTCGAGCTTCGATCCGCCATCTTCTCTATGAGCTTCAATCCACCATCTGCTCTTTCTATATTCACCATTCATTTGTTCTTCTTGACTTCCTCTGGCCTCATTGGCCCATCCGCTTCTTCTTCTGGCAGCACACTGATGTGCAAGATATGGTTTTGATTTTGCTGGTTTTTTGGAAGCTTTACACGAGGATCTTTGCCTCTTCTGGTCGGTGATAGATGAGTTTCATATAGTGTTTTATGCATTCTTTGCTCTCTTTATCATGTTTATAGCTCATTTTTATTATGATTTAACTGCTTTACTCTTAGTTAAAGTTGACATAGGAGCACAACTTGAGCAAAAATTAGGACTTTCACTCAATTAAGAGCCTTGGGGAGACAAATCCCATATTCTGAACATGTGCACGTTTCCTGCGCTAGCCTTAGCACAGACGTGCACCCCGGTAATCTCCTCATATCCTCTATTAATCTCTCATGCTTAAAGTCTATTTTTTGTTTCTAACTTGCTCTTGTGATCCCTGGATGCTGTATCATTTTACTCTGAAACCCGGTCGAGGAAGGGAGATTGGAGCTTTGATCGTGGTGGCATATGCGGGAGCTCTTGATGAGGAGAACCCTAGAAGATTAATAGAAGAGACTATTTTCTTGCTTTACATTCCAAGGCCCTTTGGATCCCTTTAATACAAAACACAATTTTTGCAGTCCACACCAACTAAACTAATTGTAAAACTAAGTCGGCATAGACAAATTGATAATTAAAAAATCACAGAAGGATACATAGCGTACAAATGTTAATTAAAATGTAAAATAAAATTTGACGAGCCCGCCCTTAATTGCGGCCATAACAATCATCATCCCCCATCTTCTCCTCTGAGCATGAATTTGGCAAGTCACACTAAGATCATCACCGTAGGTCTGGCCGAACATGAAGCCAATTTAGTGCATACTTAATTGTAAAAATCTAATGATTAGACTTAATGTAATTTTTTGTATTTGGGAAGGGTCATTAATCACGGGGGTTTACCCCCATAAGAAGTGTAGAGTCAGAAATATGAAGTCCTTGAAAGAGGATAAAATATCCGGGCAGTCTTTATCATATACATAATAAGCCTCCTGAAGAATGTTCTTTCCTCAACTCACAAAACTGAGGGATGAGCCTTTTAGAGCCTATTTTGTTCCATGTCTTCATCCTCATGGGTGGAAAAGTAGCGGTTGCAAGTGAAAAGTTGCAATATCTTGATGACAAGATTTAATCACTATTTTACCATTTTAAAGGAAAGATCTTATAGCCATTGTTTTATATTAAAATTGTTTGTAAGCTGTTGGAATCGAATATGATTGAGCATCAAAGTTGAAGTGGCTATAACCATTGAAGACCACCATTTCTTGTCGAAGGTTAAAATATTCCGTCTGCCATTGTTTTTGCAAAAAAAAAAAACTAAAGCAGCCTTGGAGATGAGATTTATAGTTTTTTAAACCATTTAAGTTGCATAATGATTCCTATTTTGGTTAAATAGACTACATAGCTCTTGAGTTTATAGTGCTGATGAAGTTGATACCCCTTCACAAGCTTATCTTTTTGTATGTTTCAGATTTTTCACTGTTATATGAACTGTGATGCACTTTTTAAATGTTGAATCCAGGTTCACATGAATTATTTATGGATTTATTGATTTTTTAGGTTGGTGATGTTCCCCGGGGACTACCTAAGTTCTCTGTCCCAAGAGACTTCGAGCATGCAAAATCTTTGATACCAACAGCAGTTCTCATTACCGGTGTGGCCATCATGGTATTAATTGTCTTGACTTCTTCATTTATTGGATCATCCCTTTGTTTTTAGCTCCATACCATCAGCACTTATGTTCGGTATTAGGAATCTGTGGGAATCGCTAAAGCACTAGCAGCAAAGCATGGCTATGAATTGGACTCAAACCAAGAGGTAATTTCTTGATCTCTTATGGATGAAGGAATTCATACATTTAAATAAGACTAATAGTCATGTTTAAATTAATTTGTTAGAATCGTGTTCAAACATCCATGTTTATTTGTTGCGTGCCTTCATGGTCATGATCTATAAGTACATGTGTCTCTATTTAATTATTAGTGCATTGCACTGATTTAGGATGTTTAATGAAAATAATAACTAAAAAGAATGCATGTGAAGCCAAATGATTTCTAAAGAAGTGTTTGCTATTAAGTGCTCTTTTTTTTTACTTAATAGAACAATATATTTCACTTTGTTTTCTTCACTATTTTTCCTTTTGTTATTAGAGTTATTGTCGCCTTTCTGAACTTGGTAATTGGAACATTGACAAAGCTCTATGGAACTGTGCGTTATCTTAAATGAAGATGAACATATTGACTGAAATATGTATGACAATAAGGAATGTGTGACTTAAATTAGTCCCACATCAAGTTGTCTTGAGTAATTTATAGATTTTGAGCCCCTCCACCTACAACCTATTGACTTTAGCTTGGATTCTTAGATTATAACAACACATAACATGGAGTGGCTCGCATAGGAGTGCGAATGATGAATGATCGATGTCAGCTAGAGGTAGTGCATCAAGCTCAAAAGTATGTGTTTGACATTATATTCAGAAATAATTTTATCAATTGAACTTATTAGGCCCTGCTTGGCGCGGCGTTCGCTTTCTAGTACGACGCCTCCAAACAAAAGACGGGCTTTGCTGTTTTGTATGGAACGCCGAAGCATAGTTTGGTGTTCCCGTGCGATTTTTTGAGCTTGATGCACTACCTCTAGCTGACATCGATCATTCATCATTCGCACTCCTATGCGAGCCACTCCACCAAACTAAGCCATTGTTTATTTCATGAAATGAAGCTAGTAAATAATTTTGTATCTAGATTAAAATATTATAATTATCAAATTATCAAATTATCATTACTAAATAATAACTACTACTTTATATTTTGATAGTTCAACAAGTTTGGATATTAAGAAAGTTGATATTCGCTGATTATTTTTGAGTAATTAAATATCTTGGGCCACCCTCTATAATGATGCTATTTCTGAAAGTGAGTCTTATATAAAGTTAACAAAAATTAAATTAGTTTACTATTGATTTTTAATATCTAGAATATGTATTCTAATTGTCATATTTTCCCTTCTCGACGACTTTTACTGGATACTGTCACTGTTGGTGACGCAGGAGGCATCATTTTGATTAGCTGCTATTGGTGACGTGGGAGGCATCGTACCAATTAGCTATTGTTGACGACATAATGTATCATCCATTTCGGGTTCTATTCAAAGTTCGCCATCCCCTTACCAATCAAATACTCCATACGTCTAGAGTTTTCCATCCAACTTCCTCGCTTAACGATGATAGTTCTGATAGGATTTTCCCTTTGCTTTTTTCAAAGGTAATTGTTCATATACGACCATTCTTTGCCACGTTTTATTTCTTTTCATCGCTTGGCTACCCTTCATAGATTTTCTTGGTTTCTCCCCCTCTCTCTCTCTTTGTGATTACCATTTCCTCTTGTGCCCATGAGGCATTACAACATTTGAGGTGGCATTCTGCGATATTGGAGGATATGCAAGCTCTCTGGGACAATCGTACTTGGGAATTAGTGCCCTTAGCTCTAGGACAGTCTCGTATTGGTTGTCGTTGAGTGTTCACGGTGAAGCATAAAATGAATGGTACTGCTAGGAGCCTCAACTCGTGACTAATGGATCGGAGATTCACTCAACATCAGTGTATTGATTATGAAGATACTATATCTCCAATGGTTAAATTGAACACAGTTAAAGCTTGGTATCCCTAGTTCTTCATCGCTAGTGGAAGATGCATTAATTTGATATTAAGGATGTTTTCCTAAACGATGATTTATTTGAGACTATCTGCATGCAATGATCACTTGTCTATGAGACTATGAGGTTGTTTCTTGTTTGTCATCTAAGGAAATCTTTACATGGATTTGAGCAGTCTCCTCGAGCTTGATTTAAGAAGTTTAGACAAGTGGTTCATTGACAGCTTCCACTATCGTCAAAGGAAAATAACTAGATTAATACGAAGTGAGATACAAGATTTCGAGATAAGCTCAGCCTAATCTCTTGAGGCAGGATCTATCTAAGAGCCTTCTTTTTAAAGAGATGCTAAGATCAAATGACCTAAGATCCTCTAAAAGACTCAATACCACTCCCTTATATAGACGGGAGTAACATACACATAATTATGGAAAAAGCACTAAGGTACATAGGTAGATATGAGGACATGTGGCTAGCCTGGGAAGCCGTGTTCGTATCAACACCCCTCCCAAAAATCAGCTTTGTCCTTAAGGCCGAGGCACGCATGGGTCATCAGTGAGCGTTAAAGGATCGAAGTCAATGAAGTCGGAATCGTCGTCTTCAACTTCGATCAACAAGCACAAGTCCTTGAGAGGTCATTTGTGGATGTGCGAGTGCGACTTGTGGCAGCGAAAACAGAGGTCCTTTCGGTGAAGCTCAAGGTATTGCTAGTGAAATAAGCACTGAGGTGGTGGGGTTACTAGCGGAGGTAGGATCGTCAGAACTGGTGGCGGCAGCGGGCCAATCAATGGGAGTCCAAGTAGATGTGGGTGATCCAGGCAATAAATAGGTGGTTGAGGTTTCAATGGTGGCAACAACTGCTTATTGGTAGGGTGCGAGTAGAGGAGGATGTCTGGGCCGCGTAGAGTTCCTCATCGAATCATCAAGGTTGCTCCAAGGCACGGGAGAAAGTGGACAGGTTGTGAACACGAAGGTGTACCCGAATGTGAGGTTGCAGACTCATGAGAAAATACCCTTGATAATGGTCAGGAGATAGTCTCATGACATGAGTGGCGGACTTGATGAACTCGGTGATATAAGTGGCGACGACATCGTACTGGCGAACAGAACTGCGGGGCTCGTAGGCATTGCCCACTTGGCGCGTGTCATAGTGGCAGAGGAGTCCATCCTTCAAGGTGGGCCAAGAGAGATCAAGGACATGGTGGCGCGTCCAACGCATCCAGTGGAGTGCAAAGCTTTCCATATAGATTGTCTCTATTAGAACTTTCTAGTTGGCGGAGGTGGACTGGAGGTCAAAAAATTGCTCGGCGCGGGAAATCCAACTGAGCGGGTCATGTGTATCGAACACTAAAATCTCAATCCGACGGAGGTGGGTCGGGTGGATGTCCTCGACTGGGTTTAGGAACCCATTTAGTCAATGGTAGACCGATTATGGGGCGGTAGAGGTGCTGGTGGATGGTTGACAACTGTGGTCACAAGTCCACGTAGAAGAAGCTTGAGATCCTCTAATCGAGCTTTTAAGTGATCTAAGTGGTTGGAATCAGTGGAAGTCGATGCGAAAGATGTCCTTGTCTGCGCGGAGGGCCATGAAATGGGTTCAATGGATAAATTGGAGGAACCGAAGAGAGATGGTGGACGATGACGATGTGCCGAACTATTGGCGTTTGTTGGGGAGTGTCGTGCAGTTGTAAGATTCAGTGCCAAGGAAGAGGGTTGGCGACTGTGCGGGACCCGCCGACAGAAGGAAGGAGGAGAAGCTGGAGTGGTGTGTATGTGGGATGGGGAGGGGGCGTGGAAGGTGGTAGAATATCATGGCATGGAAATTGGAGCTCGGGGACGAAGGTCTGTCGATCACGCATATGTGCGCGATGTGGTTGTGGGCTGAATCTTTGGCTAGGAGGCGGACGTAGTTTGATCAGGTGTGGAGAGCGAGGTGAAGGAGAAATTAAGGTTCTAATGTAACCCAATTGACCTGCAGGTTGGACCAATTGATAGATTTCACTATCATCAAAGGAAAATAAGTAGATTAATCCAAAGTGAGATACAAGATTTCGAGACAAACTCGGCCTAATCTTTTCAGGGCAGGATCTCTCTAAGTCCCTTCTCAAAAGAGAGCCTAAGATCAAATGACCTAAGATCCTCTAAAAGACTCATTACCACTCCCTTATATAGACTTGGGTGACATACGCCTGATTACTGAATAAGCCCTAAGGTATATAGGTAGATAGAAGGACATGTGGTTGCTTGGGAAGTCATGTTCATATCATTCAGACCGTTGGTTTCAAATACATTCCATATATGTTGATGACATTATTATCATGGCGACAACGAAGAATTCCAAGGTTAAACTTCATATTGTTAAACATTGTCATACCAAAGTTCTTGGTCTCTACTGGTTTTTAGGGATTGAGGTAGCTTCTCTTGGTGATTCATTCATTCTTTCTCAGTGTTCCCAATAAGAACAACAAGCATCACGATAACGCCAGCCGAGACCGAGGATCTCGCCAACATCAGGACTACACTCCCTTGAACACTACCAGAACTAACGTTCTTCTTGCCATCCGTGATAGCAACACGCTTCACAGGCCCGAGCCGCTTGCGCCAAACAGAGGAAACCAGTCGCAATATTGCGACTTCCATCGCGGGCATGGACACAGTACTGAAGGCTGCAACCTGTTGAAGGAGGAAATCGAGCGTCTTGTCCGGCAGGGCCTCCTCGGAAGGTTTTTTACTAAACCAAGTCCCGAACCAACACGGACCTCAGGCTGACAATCTAGTGGAGGACAACTTCGTACCCCGCCGCGGATGATTCAGAGGAACCAGGCAGGAGAACTTTCCCCCTAGTAGAGCGCATACATCCTGCGCTCCATCTATCGTCAATTTCTATTTTTTGCTTCTTCCAGTTCTTTGCTTCTAAAAACAGTAAGCCGCAAGATTGTACTTGCGCGCATGTACCCATCGTGTATTTAAAATTACTACTGCTACTCCCTGACTCCATTAGTGATACAGATCTCCTGAAGTAAGGCTATGAACGTTAAAGCCATGACTTTCAGTACTAACACCAAGCAGCTAACTCGCCAAACTTGGTGATGAGAAAAGGCCTCCTACGAGTAGAGGATTGGCGTCGAGGACAACAATCTTAATTAAGTTTGCCTGAAAGACAATCTCACCCCAGCGCTGCTTGGGCACCTCGCCTCAGCGCTGCTTGGGCACCTCGCCTCAACGCTGCTTGGGCACCTCGCCGCAGCGCTGCTTGGGCACCTCGCCGCAGCGCTGCTTGGGCACCTCGCCGCAGCTCTGCTTGGGCATCTCGCCACCGCGCTGCTTGGGCATCTCGCCTCCGCGCTGCTTGGGCATCTCGCCACCGCGCTGCTTGGGCATCTCGCCTCCGGGCTGCTGGGGCATCTCGCCACCGCGCTGCTTGGGCATCTCGCCTCCGCGCTGGGCATCTCGCCACCGCGCTGCTTGGGCATCTCGCCTCCGGGCTGCTGGGGCATCTCGCCTCCGCGCTACTTGGGCATCTCGCCACCGCGCTGCTTGGGCATCTCGCCTCCACGCTGCTTGGGCATCTCGCCACCGCGCTGCTTGGGCATCTCGCCACCGCGCTGCTTGGGCATCTCGCCTCCGCGCTACTTGGGCATCTCGCCACCGCGCCGCTTGGGCACAGGGCCTTCGCGCCGCTTGGGCACAGGGCCTTCGCGCCGCTTGGGCAACTTACCTTCGCGCTGCTTGGGCAACTTACCTCCGCACTGCTTGGGTAGCTCGCCTCCGCGCTGCTCAGGAATCTCGCCACCGCGTTTCTCGGGCATCTCGCCTCCGCGCTGCTTAGGCCCCTCACCATCGCGTTGCTTATGCACCTCACCACCAAGCTCATCGGGCCTCAACGCTAAACGACAAGCTCGTCATGATCTCCGACACACAATCCAGACACATCGCAACCTCGTATTCGCGCAACCAAGCGGAGGGCTTTCCCCATCCCGCGAGTGAAAGCCACAAACACATGTATAGGACAGCTTTATGGAAGGAGAGCATGACGGCGGCGTGTAGGCACATCTCGATCATTTTATATATGAATTTATTTCATTTATACATGTTTTTTGTTATATTAGTGTTGTCACATTTAGTTTTGGTTCGCTTTGGTCTGATCTTATGCATTTTGGGTTTATTTTCGGTCTCTTGTATTTGTACGTGAGTTGTTTAGAAACCAAGGCATCAAGAAATTAATCTAGTCTTCTTAATTTGAGTTTTAGGGCTCCCTTTTACCATTTGTCCCCCCTCCCCCTCTCTATGTTCTCATCTGGTAACCGAATAGAGGAATAAAAGGGTGCTACATACGCATTAGTCTCACGCAAACTTCATACAGAGCATCCGTCGCTGCTCTGTTAATCAACATTGCCAGCAACTAGTAAGAGCCCACGTCAGGCGTCCAAGTCCTATTCTATCAGCCTTCCTCTACACCAACGTTCATACCCCCACTCATCTTTCGACACCATGCTTAGGGCGCCACAGAAAGTCTCCATCCCTTATCTTATAATAGGTCGACCTGTTGTAATCTGATCTAGAAATGATCAAGAGATTAGTCTTACTGTCAATGTAATATGAACATATAAGATCGCATGTTAAGAACGTACGGAAATGGGAGAAATGATCGTGTTGATTTTTATTTATATTAGATATAAATGAAATTTAAATTAAAAAATTGTGTATTGATGGTATTTAATTAATTCATCATAGATTGTTGCTTGTCTAATTGGATTCGAAGTGACTTCAATACATCGAGTAGAACTCGACGCACGTGGACTTGGAGAACTCGACGCGCGTGGACTTGGAGAACTCGACGCGCGTGGACTTGGAGAACTCGACGCACATCAACTTGGAGAACACGACGCACATCGACTTGGAGAACACGACGCACGTCGGCTTGGAGAAATCGACGCATATCGACTTGGAGAAATCGACGCATATCGACTTGGAGAAATCGACGCATATCGACTTGGAGAAATCGACGCATATCGACTTGGAGAAATGACACACGTCGACTTGGAGAATCGACGCATGTCGACTTGGAGAATCGACGCACGTCGACTTGGAGAATCGACGCACGTCGACTTGGAGAATCGACGCTCGTCGACTTGGAGAATCGACACGCGTTGACTTGGAGACTAGACGCGCGTCGACTTGGAGAATTGGAAGCGCGTCGACTTGGAAAATTGGACGCGCGTCGACTTGGAGAACTCGAATCTCGCCGACTTGGAGAACTCGAATCTTGTCGACTTGGAGAACTCAACGCACGTCGACTTGGAGAACTCGACCCAGGTCGACTTGGAGAACTCGATGCACGTCGACTTGGAGAACTCGACGCACGTCGACTCGCAGAACTCGACGCACGTCGACTCGCAGAACTCGACGCACGTCGACTCGCAGAACTCGACGCACGTCGACTCGCAGAACTCGACGCACGTCGACTTGCAGAACTCGACGCACGTCGACTTGCAGAACTCGACGCACGTCGACTTGCAGAACTCGACGCACGTCGACTTGCAGAACTCGACGCACGTCGACTTGCAGAACTCGACGCACGTCGACTTGCAGAACTCGGCGCACGTCGACTTGCAGAACTCGACGCACGTCGACTTGCAGAACTCAACGCACGTCGACTAGAGAACTCGATGCACGTCGACTAGAGAAATCGACGTATGTTGAATTGGACCGAATTCAGCAATTTGACGGGTTATTCCTATTTTCGGTTTTGAACTAAAAATGGTTATCCCAGTTCCATAACTTCCACTCCTCAGAGTTTTTCGATATCTCTCCTCTCTCTGATATAACAATGACAGTTTGAGAAACCGCGGTGTGCAAAATTAATCGATTGACAAAAATTGTTCTGCGAAGGGAGGAATCAAAAAGAATCTCTCCAGGGAAATAAAAAAAGTATTTCATTGCAGAGAAGGGTTATAATCTTCCAACCCCGAGATCGTTGGACGGATTGCGTGGTGTTTACGACGTTCGTGTGGATACCAATAAAGACCCGGATTTTGTTCTGTGTTTGGTTCTCAAATGCCTAAGTACATCATGTCTCACTAATGCCTAGGCGTCCAGTCGCCCAATTGAAAACAAAGCGACGGCCGCCTTATTTTTTTAAAAAAAATAGGAGAATAGACAGTGGTTTATATAACAACCGTTGTCTATACTCACATAGACAACGGTTTATATATAAACCGCTGTTTATTGTACACGGAACCATAAAATAGACAACGGTTTATATAAACCGCTGTCTATTGTATGGTTCCGTGTAAAATAAACAGCGGTTCATATATAAACCGCTGTCTATTGTATCATTCCGTGTACAATGGACAGCGGTTGTTATATAAACCGCTGTCTATTGTACACGGGACCATACAGTAGACAGCGGTTTATATAACAACCGCTGTCTAATAGGGTTATAAACAATTTATTTTACCTCGACATTTTACTTTTTACCGTCGCTGGATCGCTGCTGCTCTGTGCGAAAACCCTAAAGGCGATTTTACCTCGACAAGTCGACTTTTTCCTCTGGTTCGTTTTTGCGTTTTTTTTCTTGCTCATATAATTTTCAAGTTGAATGGTCATTTCATATTTTCCTACTTCCAACTGCTTCTATAGTTTTTTTATTTATATGTGTGATTGACTGATTGTGTGGTAGACTGGTAGTACCTCAATATCATTGCGGTTTTTTATGAATTTTGTTTAGGTTTTTTGGATGGTTTAGGTTTTTTTAGGGTTTTCTTATTACAGGAAAATGGCTGATAAAGGATCCTCATCAAAGTCAACAAGAGACTTCACTAAAATGATGAGATTGAATAAAATTAGAGCAGAGGGGAAGAAGTGTTTTATTTCTGTTAATGATGATGGCCACATTATTCCAGGGCCTGAGTCTAATAAATTGATGAGTTTAATTGGTTCTCTTGTGAGGATTTATGTTCCAATTACATGTGTTAGATGGAAGGAAGTTGATAAAGAAATTAAAGATCGTATATGGGAAGAAGTAAATGTACGTAATTTTGTTATTAATGATTTGATAACTGTGTGTTTTTAGTTAATTATTAATTAATATTGTCTATTTTTTCAGAATTATTTTGATAATGTTGATGGTGTTCGCCATGAATTAATGAAAAGCATGGGTGAAAGTTGGAGGTCGTAGAAATCCAAACTTTATGTCACTTACGTAAAGGATGTTGATTTGGAGCATCGTTACAATGTTCCTGTCAAGTATAATTATATAACTCCTGCCGATTGAAAAGTTTTTGTCGACAATCGCACCACTCCGAAATCTACGGTTATGTGTTCTTAATAAACTCAATGTTTTATAGCATCTACTAACTTTGTAAGCATTCTACTCTAAGTATTAACAAATATTTATTTGTGTAGGAGAAAATTAAAGTTAATACAGAGAGAGCAAAAACACAGAAGTCGTTTCATACTACTTCCAGAATGGGTTATTTTGGATTAGAAAAAAGGATGATATTAGTATTTAGTTCTCTACTTCTCTCTCATATATTTTGTTTTAAAAATTGGTTTTCTCAATAATTTAAATGATAATTTATTTGCATTTTATTGTCAAGATTGAACAAGGTGCAAATGCACCAATTTCACGTGCGGAGCTATGGAAAGTCGGTCACAAAAGAAAGACTGGTGAATACATTAGTCAAGATGCAGCTGATTTGACAGCTAAAATTGTATGTTTAAATTATCATTTCATCATTTGTAAATTTTTATTTCATCATTTGCATTAATATTTATTGATTTCACTTAGGATGAGGTCTCGAGCCAAGAGTTCCAGACTGCTGCAACAGTGTCACAAGGAAGAGATGACATCTTTGCATCTGTTTTAGGCAAGGAACATCCGGGCAAAGTAAGAGCTGGTGGCAAGTTTTCCACCATTACAAGTTTTTTCAAGAATGATAAGCGGAGCGAGAGAACAATAGCTCGTGATTGTCTTTATATATATTGATTCTGAATATATTGATTCTATTTGATTCTGAATTTACATATTTCACTAATTGATATTCCTCAATGTGTGATTGTTCATGCCATTATTCCTCAATGTGTGTCATGATACTTATAAAAAACTGAAAAGTGATTTATATTAATAATGATTCATGTTGGTTGTCTGGTTCATTTTGGATGTATTAATGAAAAAAACCTGTGTATCTGAATGCTGAATGACTTCTGACATGTGTTGGTAAATTCTCTTTCAGAGTTGTAAAAAAAATTGGGACTATAGACAACGGTTGTTATAATAACCGTTGTCTATAGTGACTGTCAGGGGACTATAGACAGCGGTTATTATAAAAACTGTTGTCTATAGTGACTGTCAAGGGACTATAGACAGCGGTTATTATATAAACCGCTATCTATAGTGACTGCCAAGGGACTATAGACAGCGGTTATTATATAAACCGCTATCTATAGTGACTGCCAAGGGACTATAGACAACGGTTTTTTTATAATAACCACTGTCTATAGTCCCCTGGCAGTCACTATAGACAACGGTTATTAATAACCGTTGTCTATAAACTTCATTTGTTTTAAAAAAAAAAAATTGTCGCCTTGCATTTGCCCGCCTTATTGTCGCCTAGGCGTCCGCCTTGTCGCCTAAGCGTCAAGGCGCCCGGCGCTTGCCTTGGTACGCCTTGACGCCATGAAAAGAATGACGGCGACAGAGGATCCATATAGCCGACCCCACTATGGTGGGATAAAGGCTTGAGTGTTGTTGTTGTATGTTGACGGCAGGATGTTGTAAGTTTATAAATTTCAAACTTGATGAAGTACAGACTTGAGCATTATGCACAACACCAAAAATAGCCTTCATAACTTAAAAGCAAAATTGCACTACATAAAGCTTCAAGATCATTGCCTCAGATGTGGCACATAGATATAAGCTGTGAAGTTATTTCTTAAAAAACAATCATAGTATACCATAGTTAATCAGATATTGGAAGGATTATGATATGAAAATAGCTCAAGTAACGATTAACAAACAGAAAATAAGAGCTTTGATGACTGTCATAATATTAGTTTTTTCTTAAATGTTTTTGAATGGGGAAACTTTTCTTATATTGTTACGTACCCTGCAGCTATTTGGTCTAGGTGTGGCAAATATTTGTGGCTCATTTTTCTCTTCATACCCTACAACAGGTATGAAAGCTCAAACAATTCTTGTTAGATTGTAAGTTATTTATTTCTTCGTTGCGGACAATTCTCACTGGTCTTTGAGCCTTTTCTATCTAAAAATGATGCAGGCTCCTTCTCTAGATCAGCTGTAAATCATGAAAGTGGGGCCAGAACTGGATTATCTGGAATTACTATGGGAATTATTATGGGGTGCGCTCTATTATTTATGACATCATTGTTCAGAGATATACCTCAGGTATATGGATGCCTTTTTAACCATCAATAATTTTTTTGGGGAAACCACCTTTTAGTAGCTATAGTTTGTTCTGGTTCCATTTTGAATTAAAATTCAATTATCCCAATGAAGTGTTTATAATTTAAAATTCTTGCAATCTGATCAAAACTCAAGTTTACATTATGAAGAAAAGTTAATTTCCATTTAAAATAGCTGGCTGCTTTTGATGTGGGACTCGCCACTTTTCTTTATTAAGCTTAATCCATTATCTTCTTAAAAAATTCAACTCTGCCAATTTTTCACATGTTTGACATAATTGAATTTGCAAAGAAAAGATGTACCAGGAAAATTAATTTCTCTACAATCATTGGGAAATATATGTATATCATTTTGGAGATAAGTCTAATATGTCGAAAGTGATACCTCCCATCAAACTGCTGTGTCAATATTCAGTTTTTGCTGCAAAGAAGAAATGACGTTTGGGAAAATATTTAATAAAAATAATCTTGATTTGCATGGTCTGAAAGGAGCCACATGTAGTGTCTTCATCTTCGACCATCTTCTTTGACATTAGTTGTGCAGTCATGTTTCTTCCTTCAACGGGAGCTTTCATGATCCCCTGTTGCCAACCACAGGAAGTTCTCTCTTGAATGCATCAACCTTTGTGGTTGAACATCAACTGCTGTGGCGAGCCTTGATCTATTGCTAGTGTCTGCAATTTGTCATCATCGATCCCTACCATTTTCTTTGTCACTTGCGACAATGGCATGGTCACATGACTATTGTAAATGTTCTCTGGCATGTCCAACATGTCGTTTTTGAGGAAAACGACATTTTTTTCTAAACAAAGATAGATTATATTCTTTAGTAAAATAGAAACAACATATATGATTTTTCCTATATATCCACCAACACGACTTTTGAACATATTGTTCACTATTTTATTTTATGGTAAATTAGCAATCTTGCAGTGTATGTTTAAATCACTTATATGAGAGCCTAAGCCTAAACAATGATCCAAGATGTCTCTCTCACCTACTAAGGGCCCCTTATATAGATGGAATCCCGCTACACGACAAATAATAATTAAAGACACAAATTCCACTAGGGTTACATACTATTAGGGGAGGCACATGGCAGACCCAGGGAGTCTTCTTCGTATCATATCTATTATAATATATATGCTTAAATTTATTGAACTTATTATTTCATTTTCTTTAATATGTGTTATTTTTACAATTAATTTTGCATAATTATTCTACACTATATTTTTCTTATTTCATTTTACAAAAGTATTAAAATATTCAACACATTTATTAATTGATTGTTCTTATGCTTTTAACATAAATTAATAGAGCTTGGAAAGATTAATAATCAATCAAAGATATTTATCTTTTAAATCTTATTTATATACTATAAAGCTTAGTGTTATTACAATAAAATTATTGTATAGTATTAAATATATTTTACAATGTATCTATTTGTACTTGTTAATAATATTTTATTTTGAATACTATTCAAATTTATTTTTGGATATGCATGACTCATTGTTTCGTGTACTTATTATGTTAATTTTTTTGCTTTTATTATTATTCTGACCATACATAAAAATATTTTTTTTATTTATAAGATATAAAAATCCGTTATTTTAAAACATCTCTGACATATCTTCAATTTCTGCATTTAAAAACTATATCTGACATGTCACTGGCATATGATATTTACAACCTTAGTCGCAGTCTTCTTCTTTGACAACAAGGTCGTTGACATCTAGATGTCATTGTCAATGTCGTTGACCATTATGTACAACCAATGGTCTTTTTCTTCAGTTATAACGGCTAGCTTCTTCCTGCTGAACTTTAATCGTGCCCAAGAATTCAAATTGCTTAGATTGACATATTGATTCAGGCAGTGTCCTTCAATATTTTGGAGGCCAAAGATTTTTGGAGCGACTTGTTCTGATGACATTTTTCAACGGAATGTCAAATGCTCTTCTTCGTTTTGCTCGGCGATTTTTGTAGTCATATTGTTGTATTATTGTTAATTTGAGATGGCTGAAACCACTATCTTTACCATTTCCTGATCTTCATGTCACTCGTGATAGAGGAGAGTATACTAGTTTTCCTCGAAGTTAGTTTCAGTCAGTCGATTTAGTTTCTACTTATGTTCAATTGTTCATTCAGGTAATCCTACAGCTTACATTTCTTTGACCTCACAAACATGGATCATCGACTATAGCGCCTTAGACAATGACATGTAACTCAAATATTTCCTCTAAAATGCTACCAATGTTTCTCCTTGACCTGTTCAACTTGATGATGGTTCCACTACATATATGAAGGGAATGTAATTATTAGAGCTGAAATTAGGCCACGATTATTAGCATTGGGAACCCCTAGGGCTCTCGTGGCAAGAAATTCTCCTCATTCTTCTTTGATTCTTCCCTTAGCAGACACATGACGAATGACGAGATCCTTTGCTAGGGTTCATAACATATTGGTATCAGAACCTGGCATGGAAAATCATGTTGACAGTTTGGAACATGTTATGGAAAAGTTTATGAAGGTTACAATCGATTTCACTGTCGTCGAGACACAACACCACACGATACTATTGCCGATGCACCTCAGGATTGGCGGTTTTGTGGATTCACTCCTTGCACTAAACATAACACCTCTCCGCTCGACCAGAGGGCCATTCCAACCCCAGACATTGCTGATGGGGGCCCTCCATGCCACCAAGGGACGTCCATAATTCAACTAATTTTGAGAAACTCTTTCTATGTACTTACCCGAAGTACCATAATACCCAACCAAGCCGTTTCGTCGTAGAAGCCAATCATGGCGGGTACTCTCCCAACCGCATGGACTGCACTAGTGGGGAAAAAAGAGGTTATGCCCCATTTATTTCTAAGTTAAATTTTGTCATATTCGGCGATCGAAATGATTCTTGAGGTTGGATAATGAAGTGTGAGCATTTCTTCATACACTGAAGGACACAGTGGGGGATGGATAGGTCTTGCATCCTTCCATCTCATCAATATAGCCCCAACTTTGGTTTTTACAATTGGAAACCGAACGCTGGGGATTTTTCCATATGCGCTTTGGATCCTGGTTGTGTACTAACCCTTTGGGAGAGCTAATATCCTTGAAACAAATTGGATTTGTGGAAGACTACTGGTGTGGTTCCAAGCGCTCTTAGCAAAAGCAACATTAGTATGCCTCAAACAACGCATGTTGATTTCCAACGCCAGATTACAAGACCGTTTGCGACTAGTTGTGAGTTAAAAAACCGGACTGATCTCATCATTGCGATGAGCCTGGCTCTGATTTCTAAGTGGCATCTTGGACGAGCATATAGAAGGATATAAAACCGTGCAGCTTGTAGGTCCCCCCAATCAACGTGGGGTCGAAGAATGTTATGCCCCCGAACGATCTACGCTTTCGTGGGTTTAAATACGCGCGAAGACCGAAGGAGAAGGAGAATGAAAACCGGGCTGAACCATCCGGTTCAGCCCGAACCCAACAATAAAGCAGAATGGGGGCTGAACCACATGGGTTCGGCCCCAATGGGGCCGGCCGGCCCTAGGGGTTGGGTGGGAGCATAAATACCCAACCCCTCCTCCTTGGTTCATCATGAAATCTATTAGCAAGGTTCTTCCTCTCTTCTTTCTCTCTCAAACCCTAATTCTCTAGCCGTTTTCCTACTTCCTTCCCTTCTCCTAGTTAGGTCATAACATTTGGTATTAGAGGCTCTCTCCTCCAACCATGGTGACACGCACCGAAGCGGAGAATGCGCGCTTGGCCACCATCGAAGAAAACTATGTATGGTTGGCGGATTCGGTGGCAGCGATCGAAGAACAAGTCAAAACCTCCACGAAAAATCTGGAAGAGCGCATGGAAGGACGCATGGATGAACTCAAGGTGTTGTTAACGCAAACCCTACGAGGGAAAACGACCGAACAAGGAGAATACGCGGGGGGATCGTCACATGCGACACCATCAGCCACCGGAGGCACCACGGGAGGCTCGGGTATGATGCCCTACAGCGGCCCCAGCCCGGAACCAAGCCGGACAGCCGGCCACGGTGGGCCGTCGGCACAGCCGAGCCCTACAGGGCCGACGGCCCTGTTTTCTCCTAATCCAGGGGCGGGCGTTCCTGCCGCCAGGCATTGGGTCGGACCGGGACCAAACCCCCACCAGCAGGTCGCCGGGGTGTGGACCGGCCCAGGAGGGGTGGCCGCCGGCGGTGGAGTCGCCGGAGTGGCTGCCGGCCGCCCTTTCGGAGCCCAGGAGCAGATTTTTCGACCGCCGCCGCACATGGGTGGTCCAAATGGTGTTGGAAATGGGATCCTTCCCAGGCCGCCGACACTAGGGGCTCCGAGGAGGATGGGGCAAGGCGAACACTGGCGGGGATATCCTCCCAGGCACGTTTTTGACGAGGTGGGTCCTCCTATGGGAGGGGGATACGACGGAGGACATTATCAAGACTACTTTTGGCGGCCGAATCGATTGGCGGAACCAATCAGACCAGCAGGGCTAGATCCAGAGTATGGCAGGAATGGAGGAGCGAACCAGCGAGCCTTTATGCAGCCAAAACGAACGCGGATGAATTTTCCGACATTCCGGGGTGGCGACGCGCTGGAATGGGTACAAAAAAGCCGAGTTGTTCTTCACATACCAAGAGATCCCCAATGATCAATGGGTGCAGTTGGCGTCGTTTTACTTGGAGGATGACGCGTACCAGTGGGCACAATGGTTCGTCCGAAACTATGGTTACGCGTCGTGGGCGCACTTTGTAGAGGGATTCTCGGCCCGCTTCGGGCCCTTGGAGTATGAGGACGTGGAGGCCACATTGCAGAAACTCCGACAGAAAGAGACAGTGATGGAATATCGCACGGAGTTCGAGCGGCTAGCAAATCGGGTCAATTGGGGGGAAAAGACCCTCCTCAGTTGTTTCATTTCGGGGCTGAAGGATCACCTGAGAGATGAGGTCCATGCCTACATGCCGTACAGTCTGAGCTACGCCATCAGTCTTGCCAGGATACAGGAGGAGCGGTTCAACCGCCAGCGAAATCGAGGGGTAGCACGCGCTCCCGCAGCACCAGTAACAGGACGACGTGAACCGCCGCAGGCAGGAAGACCAACAGTGACACGCCTGACTTGGCCCGAGCTACATGCCAGGAAGGACAAGGGGCTATGTTTTAACTGTGACGAAAAGTATACACCGGGGCACCGATGCCAAAAGGTGCAAGTATTCATGTTAAGGGAGGAGGACGAGGAGGAGGAGCCCATTAGCTGTGATGAGGTGGATGGTTTGGACCTTGCGGAGTTTGGGGTGTCCCTCCAGGCCATGGAAGGATGTTCAGCCCCTCTTACGTTACGGATTGCTGGGAAGTTGGGACATGAGCGGGTGACTATTTTGATAGATAGTGGGAGTACCCATAATTTTATCACCCCCGCAGCAGCACAGAAGGCGGGACATGCAGTCGACAAGGAGGCTTCTTTCCAGGTTATGGTGGCTGACGGCAGCAAGTTGAGGTGTGATGGGGTCCTGAAAGGGGTGGAGCTGCGAATTCAAGGCTATATGTGCCAGACGGATGTCTACCTTTTACCAATTCGGGGGTCGGACATGGTGCTGGGCGTGCAGTGGCTCCGCCAGCTCAAGCGGGTAACCACTGATTGGGAGAAGATGACATTGGAGTTTTCGCACCTGGGGACAGAGCATTGCCTACGTGGGATACGGTCGTCTCCGCTCAAGGAGATATCCCTCAGGAGCCTGCAAAGGATGGAGGAGGAGGGCAGTATGATGGCCCTGGTGTTGGGGATAGAGACTCCTGAGCCGACATCAGAACCAAAGCAGCTGCGGGATCTATTGGCCCAGTTTGATGACATCTTCCAGGAACCACATTCTTTACCACCCGTACGGTTCAGAGATCATCAGATTCAGCTGAAGACAGGGGCAGATCCGACGAATATTTGTCCATACCGGTACCCCCACATTCAGAAGACGGAGATAGAACGCAGCGTACGTGAGATGCTGGCCGCCGACATCATCTGACCCAGCACCAGCGCGTTCTCCTCTCCGATCATCTTGGTCAAGAAGAAAGATGGTTCATGGCGGTTTTGTGTCGACTACCGGGGACTGAATCACTCAACCATCAAAGACAAATTCCCCATTCCGATGATCGAGGAGCTGCTAGACGAGTTGCATGGGGCAAGCCTCTTCACCAAGCTGGATCTCCGATCCGGCTACCATCAGATACGAATGAGGGACGAGGATATCCACAAGACGGCGTTCCACACTCACGACGGTCACTATGAGTTTCTGGTGATGCCGTTCGGGTTGGCTAACGCCCCATCTACCTTCCAAGCTGTCATGAACGAGATTTTTCGACCACTGCTTCGCCGGTACGTGCTAGTTTTCTTTGATGATATTTTGATCTATAACAGGAGCTGGGATGAGCATCGGGAGCACGTTCGGCATGTATTTCACATTTTGCGGGAGCACCAGTTGTATGCCAAGCGATCCAAATGCTCTTTCGGGCAGACGGAGGTCGAGTACTGGGACATTTGGTCTCCGCTCAAGGGGTCCGGGCGGACCCGAGGAAGATTGAAAGCATGGTGACTTGGCCGCAGCCCACGACAATCCGGGCCTTACGAGGCTTCCTCGGGCTGACCGGCTATTATCGCCGGTTCGTGAAGGACTACGGGAAGATAGCGCGGCTACTTACCCAGTTGCTGCAGAAGGATTCCTTCTGATGGCATGCGGAGGCCGAAGAAGCATTCCAGGGCCTCAAAAGGGCCATGACTACCACTCCAGTGCTAGCACTTCCGGATTTCTCCAAGGACTTTGTGGTGGAGACGGACGCATCTGGCGTCGGCATCGGCGCGGTCCTCCTGCAGGAGGGCCGGCCACTTGCTTATTTCAGCAAAGCTCTCGCTCCCAGGACCTTGGGGCTCTCTACGTACGAGAAGGAGATGCTCGCCATCCTCCATGCGATCACCTTGTGGCGTCCCTATCTTCTGGGACGGCATTTCCAGGTTCGCACAGACCACCAGAGTTTGAAGCATTTCCTTGAGCAGCGGTTGGCATCCCCGCTACAGCAGAAGTGGCTGACGAAGCTTCTGGGTATGATTATGAGATTGTCTACAAAAAGGGGAAGGAGAATGTGGTGGCTGATGCGTTGTCTCGGATACCTGAAAGCTCCCTTACTCACATCTCTGGATCGGTGATTGACGCCTTAGACGACATACAAGCGGAGGTTCTCCAGGACCTAGTTCTTCGCGCCATTGTTGAAGCACTGCAGCAAGGACGAACCACGGAGGATGGCTATCACTTACATGGCACGCGGCTTTACTACCAGGGTCGGCTCGTTCTACCTGCCACGTCCCCTTGGCGGACTATCATGATTCGGGAGTTTCATGCCTCACCGGCCGGTGGTCATGCCGGTATCCTTCGGACCTTACAGCGGGTCCGGGCCAACGTCTTTTGGAAAGGGATGCAGCGGGACGTTCAACAGTTCGTGAGGGAATGCGATGTTTGTCAGCGGCAAAAGTATGAGACGACTTCCCCAGTTGGTCTTCTTACTCCGTTGGAGATCCCACACCAGATTTGGGACACCGTCTCCATGGACTTCATCGAGGGCCTTCCTAAATCGCAGGGCAAGTCGGTCATCCTAGTGGTGGTCGATAAACTGTCCAAGTACGGCCACTTCCTGGCTTTGATCCATCCTTATTCCGGAGAGACAGTGGCTGATCTCTTCGCCAAAGAGATAGTTCGACTCCACGGGGTTCCTCGTTCCATCATATCTGATAGGGACCCAGTTTTTGTCAGCCACTTTTGGACGGAGCTTTTTCGGCTTCAGGGTACCACATTACGCATGAGCACGGCCAATCACCCCCAGACCGACGGGCAGACGGAGGTGCTAAACAGAGGAGTAGAGACCTACTTACGGTGCTTTGTCATGGATGAACCCCGCACGTGGACTCGGTGGTTACATTGGGCCGAGTACTGCAACAACACCTCCTTTCACACGGACAGCAAGCTCACTCCGTTCGAGGCGGTCTACGGACGTCCGCCACCCACGTTGTGCTCCTATGAACCGGCCAGCAGTGCCCTTCCGGCGGTTGATCGGACTCTCCAGGATCGGGATCAGACCTTGGCTCTCCTCCGAGACAATTTACGTGCAGCTCAAGACCGAATGAAGGTCCAAGCGGACAAGCACCGTACGGAATGGGAATTTGCGGTAGGCGACGAGGTGTTTCTCAACCTCCAACCATATCGTCAGCTATCAGTCTCCCGTCGGGCCAATCAGAAACTGGCCCCACGCTACTATGGGTCGTACAGGATTATTCGGCGGGTGGGACCCGTAGCCTATACTTTGGCGCTTCCGGAGGGGTCCCGCATTCACCCTACTTTTCATGTTTCGGTGCTCAAAAAGAAGCTGGGGAACGCTGTTCACGTCACTCCTACCCTACCTGAGGCCACCAGTAGCGGCGAATTGAGGCCCTTACCTGAAGAAATTCTCCTGACCAAGTGGACAAAACAAGGCACTGAGTACCGGCCAGCGGTCCTCGTCAAATGGAAACAGATGCCAGAGACGCACAATTCTTGGGTTGACTTCTTGGAGTTCCGGGAGCGCTATCCTGATTTTCACCTTGAGGACAAGGCGCATCTTGATGGGGAGGGGAATGTTATGCCCCCGAACGATCTACGCTTCCGTGGGTTTAAATACGCGCGAAGACCGAAGGAGAAGGAGAATGAAAACCGGGCTGAACCATCCGGTTCATCCCGAATCCAACAATAAAGCAAAATGGGGGCTGAACCACATGAGTTCAGCCCCAATGGGGCCGGCCGGCCCTAGGGGTTGGGTGGGAGCATAAATACCCAACCCCTCCTCCTTGGTTCATCATGAAATCTATTATCAAGGTACTTCCTCTCTTCTTTCTCTCTCAAACCCTAATTCTCTAGCCGTCTTCCTACTTCCTTCCTTTCTCCTAGTTAGGTCATAACAAAGACACTATGATATGTGCAATTACGGAAAGGGAACCGATCATGGCACTCTTTGTTAGGCAACTCATCTGAGACAAATGGTTGATATGGGTGTGCGAGTTTTGTGTTTCATTTGTGACGAACCTTTTAATCGAGACATTGCTATTAGAAGTTATTCCTTGTCGTGCTATAAGAAGCTATTTTGGTTGAAAATGAATGATGTCGACGAGAGAGCGACCAAAGAGTTGATCGACTCAATAATCTCCTTGCCATCATGGGGCGCACAACTCACAGACCATGCAAATTAAGGCCTTAATGTGTGGGCAGCCAGTCTAGTATCGTTCGATTCAGGTAATACTGATAATATTATGAGTGAGACTAAAACTTGACAGTTTGTTGTGCCAATATAGGCCAATCGGGGGATGCAAGTGGCGGTTGCCAACATCGATGAGGATTCGTGCGGGTATTCAATTGCAAGCCAAACAAAATTTCTTCTCAACTGAACTTTATGTCATCCCCTTGGAGGAATTTAATGTGGTCCTTGTTGTCAAATGAGTGAGTACATTAGAGTTGACCATGTGAAATTTTACATCTTTCACCATGACATTTCAACCAGTTCAGTTGAAAGGAAAAGACCAAAAACATTCACACTGGCTCCCCAAGTTGTGGGGTGATGTCATTCCTTGTAACCTCATGGAAAATTTCTTGGGTGACTACGTGGATTTTTGGTGCACCCAAGAGCCTTCCTTCCTCGCAACACCATGATCATTGCATTATACTCATTCATAAAACCGTTAGAGACACATTTTTGGGGTGCTCAATGCAAGAGGTAGAATCAACCCATTGTGTGTCAAGAGGGACATTTGCACTGAGTTGTTAGGGAACTGGTTATCTACTTTTATTTTCATCCTTTGCAACTTTTAATTATTGGTATTTTTAATGTTTGTACGGAATATTTGAACTTTGATTTTGGGAGAGGGACATATTCCTCTCATGCATTGAATTAGAGTTGTTCTTATCCTTACCTTTACTTTTATTTCTTAAGCTTTATCGATTTTGGAATCTCTCGTTGCCGTCTCTCGGCACTATGAGCTCTTCGCACTGGAAGATTTGGTTAGGGATCCAATATCATCAGTGAGGACTCCCGAAGCTCCTATGACAAGATTAAGTTATTCTTAGTCTTCTTTGGTTCCTCCCTTAGTGAGCCTATGATGGGATTCTTTGCAAATGCTCATAACAAAAACCTTTAGCCACAAGATGAGACTTTAAACATTCAACAGTACCATCCAAATTTTACTTCACCGTAAATGCTCAACAATAACCAATAACCTTACAATTGAATGGATGACTAATTAGCTTCAAGTGTCATTCTGTTGAAGAGCATATATAGTAATTCAGGGTTTAATGTTAAATTGTTAACCCAGCTTCTGAACCATCCAGCTCAGAAAATCAGCTAGACCAAAAACATCCAGCCAGCAAATGTACAAATGTAAAGGCCACCCATTCAAAGCCTCGAGAACATCATGCCGGCGAAATAAATAAGTATCAGCAAATCAAATACCCGGCACAAAATATTCATCGAAAAAAGTACCGTTGAAACAAATGTGTAAAAATGAACGATAATAATTGCCGAAAAAATCTCACACTGATTTTATTTTCTCATCATCGGGGATATTATTTAATTATTTTAACTTTTATTTTAATTCGAGTTAGTTTTGGGTGGCGATTTGGGTCTTTACATCTGGCACTGGAGGGGAGGGGGATCTTTAAATTTGCTCGTCAAAAATTTAGTACGTAAGATGCTATGCAGGGATCTACATTGGTACCAGTGTTACAGTCAAGTGAATTCATGATTCTTCCATCAACTAGATATTTCTTTTCATTTTTCTTTCTTTTTTCCTTATTTTGACCAGCATTTTTCAAAATTTTTTGTTTTGATCATTTAGAAGCCTGTTTTTTTCTGGATTTCAACCAGCAGTGAGTTGTCTCACATTGTAATAATAGTCAATCAACTTCTTACTTTGCATGATTACTTGCTTCTTCTGTGATAGTCTACTTTATTATCTTTGTGAACTTTAAAGATTTCTCGGCTAAAATAGAATACTTGTCTGTTTCAGTGTGTGCTGGCTGCAATTGTGGTATCTGCCGTGATGGGCTTGGTAAGAGTACACAATTGGACCCTTCCCACTAACATATATTCTACATGTTCATGTGTTATCATTTGAAGTTAAATTTTTTCAGTGCACTCGTTTGAATTTTGTTCTTCATTTTATGTAGTACTACTCTCTTCCCAATATAATAAAGTAAATGAACTTTCATGTGTCATCGGATTATTTGATTTCTTTATGAAATTTATCTTAATTGTTTGTTCCATCAATCATTTCTGTAGATAAAGCTTAAGCTTGTATGTATTGCTTACATGTATAAATACAAAGAGAGAGAACATATATATAGGAGGGAGAAAGAGAGAAGGATTCCTATACAAGATGTGGGACTAAAGAAGAGAAGCATAAATGGGCCCAAATACGGGCCCTCTACATGGGCTTTTCCAACACTCCCCCGCAAGCTGGAGCGTACAAGTTGTAGGAGTCAAGCTTGGACAGGCATTGATAGAAGAGAGTACTGGATAGGGCCTTTGTGAGGACATCCGCCACTTGTTCGGTACCCGGAACATGCTTTAACTCTAGCTTCTTCATTTGAACTTTCTCCCGGACGAAATGGCAATCTACTTCAATGTGCTTTTTTCTTTCGTGGAAGACCGGGTTCTTGGCAATGTGTATAGCAGCTTGACTATCACACAAGAGAAGAACTGGTGAAGGAAGTTTTACACCAAGGTCAGTCAGGAGGCTCTCAAGCCATGTGAGTTCAGACCACATATGTCATTGCCCGGTATTCTGCTTCAGCTGAGGATCGCGCAACAACAGCTTGTTTCTTACTCCGCCAGGTAATCAGGTGTCCTCCAAAGTATGTGCAAAAACCACTGGTTGACCGTCGATCGTCCAGGGACCCAGCATAATTAGCATCTGAGTATGCCACCAATTTTGGAGTTGAAGATGATGTTTTATAAACCAGTCCCTGACCAGGAGCTGTTTTGAGATATCTAAGAATCCTTTCGACGGCCTGAAGGTGAGATCTTCGAGGGGAGTGCATGTATCTGCTGACCATACCCAAGGCGAAGGATATATCAGGTCTTGTTACCGTTAGGTAGATTAATTTTCCAACAAGACGACGATAGTATTCTGGATTCTGCAGTTGCAGATCTGAGTCGGAGGCTTGAGCACACAGTTTGTGATTAACATCCATTGGGGTGTTAGTTGGCTTGCAGCCTGAGTATCCCGCATCATGAAGGAGATCGAGACAGTACTTTCGTTGAGAGAGGACAAGGCCATCTGGTCTTCTGGCGACCTCCAGACCCAGGAAGTAGTGAAGGTGACCCAGATCTTTTGTCTGAAAGACAGAGCTAAGATGTAGTTTGACCACCTGTATTCCTTTTGCGTCGTCTCCAGTAATTATGATGTCATCCACATAAACCAAAAGAATAACTGTTCCTGTTGCATGTTGGCGAGTGAACAAGGAGAAGTCTGCCGAGCTCCGAGTAAAGCCAATCTCCCGAAGAGCCTTGCTGAACTTGTCGAACCAGTTTCGAGGTGATTGTTTGAGACCATAAAGAGACTGCAATAGACGACAGACCAGAGACTCCCCCGTGGTCTCAAACCCGGGAGGTTGCTCCATGTAAACAGTTTCATGGAGATCGCCGTTAAGAAACGCATTCTTAATATCCAGCTGAAATAAGGGCCACTGACGATGTACAACTACGGAGATAAGCACGCGAACAGTGTTTAGTTTAGCCACCAGAGAGAAGGTCTCTTCATAGTCGATACCCTGTTGTTGAGTGTAGCCACGAGAAACCAAGCGAGCTTTTAGACGGTCAATTGTTCCATCAGGAGCATGCTTGATAACAAAAACCCATTTACACCCAACGGGTTTCTGTCCTGGAGGACGGGTACCAGAGTCCATGTCTTGTTAGCCCAAAGAGCAGTCATTTCTTTCTCTATGGCGGCGCGCCAGCCAGGATGTTGCAGAGCCTCCTGCACAGAGTTAGGAATAGCAATTGTGGACAAAGAGGTAGCAAGTGTCTGAAGTTGAGGAGAGAGGCGATGTAGGGAAACATAGTTCGCCATAGGATGAGTGGTTTTCTGTTACCGGATCAGCCAGACGCTGAGTACCCGAGGTCGAGGCCGGCTGTTTAGGGGCAACGGGAGTGGGAGTGCGGCGAGAGTAGACATGTATAAGAGGTGTCTTGTAGGGGGCAGGAGCAGAATTTGGGAAAGGAAGAACCGGTGTGTGAACGGGACTGATAGGTCGTAGGATAGGCTGTGAGAGAGGTATTGGTGTAAGTGTGGCTACTGGAGCAGAGAAGAATGGATGATCCTCCCGGAAGGTAACATCAGGCGACACAGAGACTTTGCGGGTGGTAGGGGAATAGCAAACGTAGCCCTTCTGTGTTCGTGAATAGCCAACGAAAATTTGCTTGGCCGCCCTGGGATCCAGCTTGTCCGTAGACAATCCCAGGATATGAACGTAGCACGTACACCCGAAGATTCGAGGTGTGAGGGGAAAGGCCGGAGTAGAAGGAAAGATGAGGCTGAAAGGAGCGACATTGTTGAGGACGGAGGATGGAAGTCGGTTAATAAGAAAACAGGCTGTGGAAACCGCAAAGTTCCAATAAACTTTGGGGACGTTCATGTGAAGCATGAGAGAGCGGGCGACATCAAGCAAGTGTCGGTTCTTCCGTTCAGCCACACCATTTTGTTGTGGGGTGTAGGGACATGAAGTCTGGTGAATAATCCCGAACTCAGAACATAAATTTGCAAACTTGTTGCTTGTGTATTCGCGAGCATTATCGGTTCGTAGAGTTTTGATGGCAGTGGAGAATTGTGTGCGGGTTTCAAGGACAAACGCTCGAAAGACACGAGGGAGCTCCGAGCTATCGCGAAGTAAGTATAACCAAGTGACCCGTGAATAGTCATCAATAAACGTGAGAAAATATCGAAACCCAGAAATACTAGTAATTTTATAAGGTCCCCATACATCAGAATATAATAGATCAAAAGGAGCAGAGCTCCGAGTACAATGTGCGGAAAAGGAAGAACGCGGCTGTTTGCCCAAAATACATGAATCACACTTGAAAGCTGGAAAAGATACATCGGGAAGTGCCTTCTGGAGGGCTGGGAGGGGAGCATGTCCAAGACGCTGATGCCACTCGGCAGAGGAGACAGATGAGAGGATAGTGGGAGAGTCGTCGAGAAGGTAGAGCCCGTTACGCAGTTGCCCCTTACCAATGGTAGTCCGCGTCCGCCGATCCTGTATCAGAAAAGAAGAGGATGTAAATGTTAGGGAGCAATCCAGGTCAGTAGTAAGACGGCTAACAGAAAGCAAGTTGAACGGAGATCCCGGAACATGAAGAGCCGAGCGGAGAGAGATGGAGGGGCTAAGAGAGAGGTCAGCCGAGCCTGAGACCGGAACAGTCTCCCCATTGGCCACGGTGATACACTTCGGATGAGGAGTATTCAAGTACTTTGGTGGCTGGAGCGAGGTGATATGATGAGTAGCACCAGAGTCCACTATCCAGCGTGGACTCGTTGAGAGACAGGTTATACCTGGATTGGAGACGGAGGTGACGGAGGCAGGTGGGGATATCACCCCTTGAAGTTGTTGGAACTGTAGGCGGAGTGCGTCAAGATCGGCGCGGGAGGTCGGGGAGCTGTCATCAGCAACAGCGGCAGTCGGACGAGGAGGATTATCAGGCTTCCTATAGCAGGTCGCCTCACAGTGGCCATCTCGCCCACAAAATGAACATTTTGGTCGAGAACGACCACCACGCCCCCTTCCCCGAGAGGCCGAACGTCCACCACGAGCCGGTGGAGGCAAAGAAAGTAAGTGAGCAGGAGTATTCTGAAGAAGGGCCGATGAGGAAAGAGCAGGAACCGCCAGAGGTGCTGAGGTTTTGAGGAGCATGGAACACACATCTGAGAGGGAAGGAGTAATGGCCGCGGCCAGAACCTGATTTCGGATGCTTTGCAGGTGTGGTGGAACACAAGCCATGATCATAGCAATGATGACAGCTTCCTTCTGAGCTCGTTAAGCAGCATGATCATTGGTGGAAGGTTGATGCTGGATCCATGCTTCGGCCAGAGTCTTGGTGCGAGCAACGAAGGAGATCATGTTAGCAGCCCCGACCGTATCTAACGCCTGGAGATCTGTGATGTCGTAGAGATGTTGAAGGTTGTCCTTGCCCGAGTATAGAGAATGAAGCTCATCTCACATAGCTTTAGCAGTCTCGTGATACATCACCATTTGGTATGACTCTCCATCCATAGAGTTGAGAAGCCAAGTCTGAACTCGGCCGTCATTCCTGAGCCAGTTCTCTGTAGGAGGGACTGGAGGTACTTGGGTGAGATGATCCAGAAGTCCCTTAGACTGAAGAACTCGCCGAACCGAGTGTACCCATTGCATGAAGTTTACTTTTCCGGAGATGGAGATTGTGGTGATCCGCAACTCATCACGAAGTTCTGGAGGCTGACCCAGACGGTCTGGCTGAGGAGGAGCATGCATCGTGGTGGAGTCCACAGACGATCCCATTGAAGGAAAAAAACGGGAAGGGCGGCCTGACCAAGGAAGACCGCACGGTCTGCTTTAGGTAGACCGCTGGGAGGTCGCGGGGAGAGGCCGCAGCGAGCAGGAGGAGACCGACAGGGAAAGCTGCGAGCAGGAGGAGATCGCTGCTGAGAGACCGCGGCTAGAGAGCAGCACCGCCGAGAGACCGCGGCTAGAGATGCGAGTAGAGGAGAGCTCGGTAGAGGGAGAGCGCGGGCGGTCTATGAGATCGGCAGAGTGCGGCCAGGCGGTCTGTGAGATCGGCAGAGGGCGCGGCAGTCTGCAAGTTCGGCAGAGGGAGAGTGCGGTGTGCGAGTTCGGCAAAGGGTGCGGCTAGAGCTGTCTGCGAGTTCGGCAGAGGGCGCGGCTAGAGCTGCGACTAGAGGAGAGCTCGACGGAGGGAGAGCGCGGGCGGTCTGCGAAGGAGATTCCAGAGCGAGAGAGGCCGCAGGTGGTGGGGCCCACTTGATAGGCTGAGAAACTTATAAAAGCGATAAGGAGGAGCAGATGATGGAGAGGAGATCTCACAGGAGGGCGGGCTGCGGTCTGAAAAGGAGAGACCGCAGGGAAGGCGGGGAGGTCTGCGGTCAGAGACAGGAGAGACCGTTTCCCTCTGATACCATGTTGTTAAAAGTCTAAGCTTGTATGTATTGCTTACTTGTATAAATACAAAAAGAGAGAACATATATATAGGAGGGAGAAAGAGAGAAGGATTCCTATACAAGATGTGGGACTAAAGAAGAGAAGCATAAATGGGCCCAAATACGAGCCCTCTACATGGGCTTTTCCAACAATTTCTAATCCAGCGTTGTCCAATAAAATTGAATAACAATGAAGTCACCGCAGTGGTTTAATGTATATAAATTAGCTAAATCATATGATCTTTGTCTCAAATTAATATTTTTCTGTCGATCTATTCTTATGCCCCTTCGTCTAGATAGTGGGAAGATTAAGACTAGAATGTTAATTATTAAATAGCTTTAAAACAATGCTTGTCACGGTTAAAGATTTATATTCTTTCTTGAGGAAATTGATGGCCTGAATTCTCGAAGGTATAAAAAATTTATTTCAATTACTTTTGCTCTCATTTCTTTCTATTTTAATGTTGTAAGGCTTCAGAAATCTAATTTTATAGAAACATTTGTCATTTTTATTGGAGCAAAGTAAACAGGTAGTTATTCTCATTGTTAGCTATTTTTTGATCTTTCTCTGCCACTCGTTCTTTCTGTATTCAGAAGTTGATAGATGCCATGTCAAACCATGTTACACTATATTAGCTTTGAAAGGAATAACCATACCGTTAGAGTTATTATATTTAGGTATTTAATATGTCCGATGTTTAGTCCCACACCGTGGGTTAAGTTTGTTTGTCTTGTTGTACTCCTATAAAGTGTCCCCTATATGGATGAATAAATTGCATCAAATATTTCTTATCTCCTGATTTCTACATGGTATCAGAGCTACCGATTCTGAAAACCTAAACAATCATTTTTTTTTTGCTTCCGGCTCATCCCGCGACCTAGCCCCCCCCCCCCCCCCCCCCGACCCGTTCGTCTTCCGCTTCCGGCTCGGCTGCTAGGGCTTCAGCAACTCCCTCTCCCCCTCGCTCTCGTCGATGGGATCGTATCTTGATTCCAAAGACGGGAGCGGGGCCATTTCTTGTCGACGCGTGCTTCCGTCTGCGTGCGGCTCTCTCTCCGACGGTTCCGTCGGCGTCTTTCTCCTTCCACGGCGCCGTTTTCTTTTCTTCTCCCGTCTGTGTGAGCTGCTGCTCCCGGCATCTTCTCCGGCTGCTCTCATGTGCCGCTGCTGTTCTGTCGCTTCTCTTCTTCTCCGGCTGCTCTCCGTGGCGCTGCTGCTCTGTCGCTGCTCTTCTTCTCCTGCGCTTCTTTTCTACTCCAGATCTGCAGTGTCGTGCCCCTCTTCTGCTGGGCTGCTGCTATGTCGTGCCCTCTCCATTTTTTTAAGTGTCGTTGTAGTTTTTGTGTTATCATACCAAATCCCATCAATCGAATCATTTTTTCGAGAAATACGAGACATCTAAGTCGTACAAGTAAAGAGATCTATTCATTGATAAGAAAAAGAAAAAACGTGAACGGTGATTGGATTGATGAGAAAATAGAATTCTGGGTCGACTTATTGTGTTGGTAGTGTCTTCTAGTCGCGTTCTATGGACGATGGTTTCCGTGCTGCTGTTCTTTGGGTGCCGAGCTCTTCTCTTCCTCCCTTCTCACTCGCCGCTGCTTGAGCCTTTTTTGCTCGCCGCTGCTTGACCACTCTGCTTGCAGCCGCTTGAGCCTTCTGCTCGCAGCTGGCTTGTGCTTTGCTCGCTGCATCTCAGATCGTGGTCTTGCCGACAACCGTTATCCATAGTTGTTTTATGTTATGTGTGTTGTTCTAATTGTTTTCGTCTGTGTCTCCATGTGAGTCTATGCCTTCATGCACGTGTTCCACGTGAGGGGGAGTGTTTGTGATAACGGCGACTCGGATGCCTCTTTCCCGACTCCTGCCTTAGTTACACACGGCCTCCAGGCATATTTCGTATGTTGTGTGTGTCTCCCCATCTTTTTCTTCTATGTTAGGTAGGGTGGTTTGGCCTTTGTTGGTTGACCTGGTTTCAGCTCCGGGAGCATCCAGCGTGATCATGGTCGGTTTGTGGACCAACGTCGTGTGGCCTTTGCCCGGTTGAAGTATCCCCGGTGACACGCGGTTGGGCCTCGTTGGCTGTTGTTTTGTACCACATTGTCAACCACCTTTTACCTCTCCTTTTATGTTGTGTTCAAGCTGAAGGTTTCACCTCCAGCTTGAGGGGGAGTGTTAGAGTTATTATATTTAGGTATTTAATATGTCCGATGTTTAGTCCCACACCGTGGGTTAAGTTTGTTTGTCTTGTTGTACTCCTATAAAGTGTCCCCTATATGGATGAATAAATTGCATCAAATATTTCTTATCTCCTGATTTCTACACATACTATATATATACATACATGAGACGGTATTATGTTTATATTTACATTTAACAAGTTTCTTATGGAGTATGCTTCAATTTACACATGCAATATTGTAACTTAGATTAAATCGCACATCCTTTCTTGGTTCGTGTTGACAACACAATGTTACATCCAACAAATTTTGTTGCACTTTAAGCATCAAACTTAAACTAATTGGTTGTAGGTAGATGCCTGATGATTTATGGTAAGTGCACGAGAATATATGAGTTTCTTGATGCGGAACTTTAACTCTCAACACATACTCACTTGTATGGTCTTTGACTTCTAACACATGAATTTTTTTTAATTGGGTGTCATTGAAGTAGCCATTGAGCATAGTGTGCTCTGATACTATATTAGAACTTAAGCACTCAACTCAACCAAATGGTTTTAGGTGACGGAACTCAGGATCTATATTAAGTGCACATGATGATTGTGATCACTCATCACATGTGGGCCATTGTCCCATGGGGCTCACACATTTCTATTCTCATAGAATACATTGATCTAATCGTTGTTTTGACGATCCGAGTTCATCGTTGCATGCAGAGTGCCGTTTGGACATTTTTAAGTGGTTTTTTGTATTATTTATCTAGATCGAACACTTACCTTAATCACTCATCACGTGAGGGCCATTGCCCAATGGGGCGAGTAGAGAGAGGGAGAGGGAACGAGAACGAGAGAGAGAGAGAGAGAGAGAGAGAGAGAGAGAGGAGGAAGAAGGGGAGCAGCCCCAATTAACTCTAATGATCAAAAGATGGCAATTAGGTTTTTAGGAAGACCTCTTATACTATAAGGTCTCCCCAATACATTACTAAAATACCCACAAACAAAATAATAAATTACTAAGCCTGCTCATCTCCAATGCCAGCGCCGGTCCTGCTGTCGCCGTTGCTACCGCCGGGCGGTAGTCCCATGTTGCCGCCTGTCCCGCTATCGCCTGCAATGGTATCGCCGGTAGTACCGCCCGACGATACCAATTCGCGCGCTGCTCCTGTGTCAACCGCTCCGCGAGCTCGCCGCGCGTACACCCTCCACGGTGGTTCTTCCTCCCGCAAGTCGGTAACAATGCCGTCGTCTGGGAAATTGGCCTTGTCCTCAAGGCAGTAGTCTGGAAACTGACGGCGGAAGTCGTCGCGAATTTGCCACGTGCTCTCGGACTGGGGCCGGTGTCGCCATGCTACCCGGACTTCCTCGGGGAAGTGCGTCCCGGAATGAGATGAGCGGCGATCGATGATCGCGGCCGGATATAGGGGTGCGGTGCTGGAATAGTCCAAGTCGGCGGGGATGTGATCCACGGCCGGGTGGTCGCCGATGACTCGACGAAGTTGTGATACGTGGAATACGGGATGGATCCGGCTGTCGTCCGGTAGTCGAAGGCGGTAGGCCACCGCTCCAATGCGGCCGATCACCTCGAAGGGGCCGAAGAAACGTGGGGCCAATTTTGGGCATGTTCGGCGAGCTACGGACAGTTGCCGGTAAGGTTGCAGCTTGATGAATACTTTCTCTCCAATTGCGAGTTGGAGGTCCCGGCGTTTGCGATTCGCAAAAGATGTCATCTTGGCTTGAGCGCGCCGTAGGTGATGCTTTAAACTGTCCAAAATAGTGTCACGATCTTGCAAGTACATCGCGAGACCGTCCACATTGCACTCGCCGGGCAGATACCGCACGATCGAAGGGGGTGGACGGCCGTAAACCACTGCGAAGGGGGAGGTGTTGGCTGCATAGTGATAAGCCGTATTGTACGAATATTCCGCCCACGGGGGCCACTTGGCCCAAGTCCCCGGTCTTTCGCCAATGAAGCACTGTAGGTAGGTTTCAAGGCACCGATTGAGAACTTCTGACTGCCCGTCCGGCTGCGGATGGTAGGCGGTGCTCATGCGAAGTTGAGTTCCTTGTAGACGGAATAAAGAGGTCCAAAAACTGCTCAAAAAGAGGGGGTCTCGGTCGCTCACGATGGAGCGCGGAAACCCGTGAAGGCGCACGATGCCGGAAATGAAACTGTCCGCGACCGTCTTTGCCGTGTACGGATGGCGAAGGGGAATGAAATGGCCATACTTTGAGAGGCGGTCCACCACCACCAAGATACAGTCGAACCCGTCAGACCGGGGAAGTCGGGTGATGAAATCCATGGCAATGTCCTCCCATATACGCTCCGGTACCGGAAGGGGTTGTAGGAGGCCGCCCGGAAACAGTGCTTCATACTTGGCCTTCTGACATGTAAGGCATTCGGCGACGTAGGCCTTGATCTGGCGAAACATCTGAGGAGGCCAAAACAAGGAGGCCGACAAGCGGCGATATGTCCGGAAGGCGCCGGCGTGACCGCCGGTTGGGGACGCGTGGAACTCGGCCAGCAACCGAGGAATGCACGCGGAGGACGCGGAAAGTGCCAAACGTCCGCGGTAGAACAGACGTCCGCCAATGAGGGAGAAGGGGGGTGCGCCGCCGGGTCGGTGATGAGAGCCGTCCGGATTGCTGATAAGTACGGGTCCTGCTCGAATCCCTCCTGTATGTCGGATCCCTCTTCCCAGACTGGTCGAGAAATAGCGGTCAACTCGGGTGCGAGCGGTTGGCGAGACAGCGCATCCGCCGCTCGGTTTGTTTTACCGGAGCGGAACTCGATCGAAAAGTCGTAGCCCAATAGCTTCGCGACCCAAACTTGTTGTGCTGGTGTGGCGATTTTCTGTTGGAGGAGATAACGGAGGCTGTGGTGATCCGTATGAACCACGAATGGCCGACCGAGAAGGTATGGGCGCCAGTGCTGTACCGCCAATACCAAGGCCATCAGTTCATTCTCATATGCCGAATGGCTGCGAACAGTGGGGGAGAAAGCCCGGCTGTAGAAAGCTATTGGTCGTCCGGACTGCATAAGGATCGCGCCGACACCGGTGCCCGACGCGTCGCACTCGACTACAAAGGGTTGTTGGAAGTCCGGCATAGCCAATACCGGCCCATGCACGAGGGCCGATTGCAAGGCCGCAAACGCTGCCATGGCCGCCGCCGACCAGATGAATGGGCCCTCCTCCGAAAGCTTGAGTAGTTGGGTGAGGGGGCGGGCTAAAGTCTCATAGCCTTGAATGAACCGGCGGTAGTAGCCGGTCAAGCCCAGGAATCCACGCACCTCGCGGACCGATGTGGGCGTTGGCCAGTGAAGCACCGCCGCAACCTTGTCGGCCTCCATGGCCACTCCGTTGACTGAGATCGTGTGGCCCAGGTAACTAACCGAAGTGGCTCCGAAGGAGCACTTCTTCCGGTTGAGGACGAGGCTGTGGCTGCGAAGAGTGCGGAGGGTGGCCCGGACGTGCTGGTGGTGTTCCTGCCAATTGGAACTATATACCAATATATCATCAAAAAATACAAGCACATGTTTGCGGAGTACCGGCCGAAAAATGTTGTTCATCGTAGCCTGGAAAGTTGTCGGGGCGTTGGTCAAGCCGAACGGCATGACCAAGAACTCGAAGTGGCCATCGTGAGTACGAAACGCAGTTTTGGGAATATCCGTCGGGCGCACTCGAATCTGATGATAGCCGGAGCGGAGATCCAGCTTGGTAAAGAAGGTTGCGCCATGGAGCTCGTCCAAGAGTTCCTGGATGAACGGAATCGGGTATTTGTCGGCGACGGTGGCCTTGTTGAGTTCCCGATAGTCCACGCAGAAACGCCAACTGCCATATTTCTTCCGCACGAGGAGGACCGGGCTGGAGAAGGGGCTTGCGCTCGGCCGAATGATGCCCCCCAAAAGCATTTCCCTCACGAGGCGTTCGATCTCATCTTTCTGAATGTGTCCATAGCGGTACGGTCGAACTGATACTGCTGATGTCCCCGGGTGAAGTACGATGGCGTGGTCCGTGGGGCGGGCCGGGGGTAAGCCGGTCGGGGCCACGAAAATTTTGGCAAACTCGTCCAAGATGCCCCGGATGTCGTCCGGTAAAGGGTGCGGATCCTCTTGATCGCTCACCAAGAGCCATAGCCATGCCGAGAAGTTGACAGACGAGGTGCGTTGAAGGGCCCGGAATGACACTGGCGTCCGCAGGAGGGTGGAGTTACCTGTAAGGCAGCACGACGTCGCCCCCTGTTGAAAGTGCATCGTCATCTTCGCCCAGTTTACTCGAACGTCGCCCAGCGTTTGCAACCAAGCAACCCCCAAGATGGCGTCAATGTCGCCTAACTCGAAGATGTAGAAGTCGGCCGTGACAGAGCACGAGCCCGCGGTCAGCGTGATCGCTTGGCACAGGCCCTGTGTGGCCGTCGGCGGCCGTCCCCTAAGCAGACTGTGAATTCTGCGGATGGAAGGTGGGGAAGAGCGAGATCGCGCGCCAGGTTTGCCGAGATAAAGTTGTGGCTCGCGCCACTGTCAATCATGATAACAATGTCACGGTCCCGAATGCGACCTTGGAGTTTCATCGTGCAAGGACCCGTGATGCCGCCGACCGAAAAGCAAGGAAGCTCCAGGCAGTGGAATGGCTCGGTGGGGTTAAGGAGAGGTTCGGCGTCCTCGGGTAAGAGAGGTTCAATCTCCTCGGCCAGCGCCTCCGTAGCCGTGTCGTCTCCAAACAGGGCATGAAATTCTTTGACCGAGCAGACATGGTTGGGTGAGTACGGTTGACGGCACCGGAAACATAACCCCTTGCGGCGGAGGTCGTTGTACTCGCTATCAGAAAAACGGTGGTGAGTGGGGAGGCCTGTCCGCTAGCCACCTTGTTGAACTTGCCGAGGCGCCACGTCCCGCGGAGGGGCCGGCCGAGGCGGCGGGTGGTAAGCCGGGGGCGGGTGGCGAATGCCCAGATCCGCCTCAACGGCGCGAGCAAGGTCGATTGCGGCCGAAACCGTGTGGGGATGGTGGGTACGGAGGCGAGAATGAATGGCGGGCAGCAATCCTTGCAGAAAAAACCCAAATAGTGGTCGGGTGGCAGCCCCGGTACGTGTGAGACCAATGCCACGAACTCATCAATGTACGTGTCGAGGTCGGAGGACTGACGTATGTTGTAGAGACGCTCAATGGCGGAGCCGGAGTGACGCGCATCGTAACGCTGAATCATTTCGTGCTTGAGCTCGGCCCAGAAAATCTGGGGTTGCACCTGGCGAAGCCACCGTGCCCAGTGCAAGGCGGAGCCCGAGAGGCCGACGACCGCCGTGCCCACCTTGTCGTCTTCGTGGATAAGGTGGAGGTCGAAAAATTGCTCGGCGCGGTCTATCCAGCCCATGGGGTCCACCCCGGTGAAGGACGACAATTCCAATGCAAGCGGGGGTCGACCGGCCGCTGGGAGGGGGGCCGCAGGTCGCGGATCGAGCACTAAGGGCGGCTGGTGAGCGGGGGGGAGGTTGCCCGAGGATCGAGCCACCCTCCCGAATCGATGTTGAGGATGCGGCTATGGGCGAGGCGACCGCGAGCTGGTCCAGGCGGGCGAGAATGGAGGCGGTGGTGCTCTGGTTGTTGAGGGCGAGAGTTTGGAGCGTGGCCATGGACGCCCGGAGGTCCGAGAGTTCGGAATCGAGGGCGTCGGCGCGAGCGCGGAGGTCTTTCGCACCGTCGAGGGAGGCGGAGGAGTGGCGGGTTGTGACCGTCATGGCTTTGAGATTCCGGCGGCGCTGCGGCGGGCGGAGCGGCAGGTCGGACCAATGATACCACTTGGGTATCGGACGGCCGGCGAGGGTGACGGCGGCGGACGGTGGCTGGTGGCGGCGAACGAAATAGCGAGTAGAGAGAGGGAGAGGAGAGGGAACGAGAGAGAGAGAGAGAGAGAGAGAGAGAGAGAGAGAGAGAGAGAGAGAGAGAGAGAGAAGGAGGAAGAAGGGGAGCAGCCCCAATTAACTCTAATGATCAAAAGATGGCAATTAGGTTTTTAGGAAGACCTCTTATACTATGAGGCCTCCCCAATACATTACTAAAATACCCACAAACAAAATAATAAATTACTAAGCCTGCTCATCTCCAATGCCAGCGCCGGTCCTGCTGTCGCCGTTGCTACCGCTGGGCGGTAGTCCTATGCTGCCGCCTGTCCCGCTATCGCCTGCAATGGTATCGCCGGTAGTACTGCCCGGCGATACCAATTCGTGTGTTGCTCCTGTGTCAACCGCTCCGCGAGCTCGCCGCGCGTACACCCGCCACGGTGGTTCTTCCTCCCGCAAGTCGGTAACAGGCTCGCACATTTCTATACTCGCAGAAGACATTGATCTAATCGTTGTTTTGACGATCCGAGTCCGCCGTTGCGTGCAAAGTGCCGTTTGGACATTTTTAAGTGTTTTTTGTATTATTTATCTAGATCGAACACTTATCGTGTACGGCCAAATCTTAGTCGTTCATGATGGGTGTCCTAGGATGTTTTAATATAAATAAGAGCGGAAAGGGGGTTGGTTGGGGCTATTGCAGATTTTGGAGGCTTCTTCCCCCGGAATCCAGCGATCTTTCATGGTGTCAACTCAATGGAACACCCCTGCCACCGGCCTTTTGACGACTCCTTAGGTTTTAGCCTACTTTCCTTTTGTTTTTCACTGCTAGCCACCCCTCACCAATACCTCACCGCCCCCTCCTTTGCTGAAATCCGCCGCAGTTATCGGGAACCTACCTACAACAGTTGGCCGTAGTAGTTCTTGGGTCGATCCAGTTCACCCTCGGATCTTCTTCCCCAGCCGCCGGCCTGCTCACCCCTGCCACGAACAACATTTCCTGCTGTCCTCCCCCTGTCAAAACAGCCATGATCCACTACCACTCCTCCCCCAACTGCCAGCCCACATCCTTTGGCTCTACAGCGGCCCTGCCGGACTTCCAACTGTCGATGCTCCATCTTCACACCCTCTCCAAACTCCTCCAGCCACCCTCCATCTCACTGACCCAATTCTCCTGTCCCCAATCCTCCTCCCTTCCACAGAACAACCCCCCAGCAGTCCTAATAGTCCCAAGCCATCCTAATTCAGTTCAGGACAGCCACCGCTACTCTTCCAAATCACCACAACCGCTCATTCAGACACCGGATCTCCACATCCATCGTCATCAGCTACCCTTCTCTTCGTGAGTGTTCGTTGTTTTTGTATCTCTTTATTTTACGGTTTGAGATTGTCATATGACTTAGAATGCTAGTTTGTTAGTGCACTTGTTTCGTGATTGTTTATATCTTGCAAGGCATATTTGCTTTAGCATTTGAAATAAAAGTACTTGCACGGAAGAAAGTCATACTCGTTTACTTTTAAAATTAATTTGTTCTTTACTTTATGATAATTTGCATGGTTTAATTCTTGGTTTACTTTTAAAATTAATTTGTTCTTTACTTTATGATAATTTGCATGGTTTAATTCTTGACTGTTATTTACAGTGGGATATCAGATCCTCTATTTCATTGCATTCATCATCCTTGGGTAGTTAGAATTTGATTTCACCGACCACACCTAGGGTTGCATATTTTAGAGTTCACTTTCACAGCCTACCTTGCGTCAGATTTGGTATCGAAGTCCAAGGTTTGAGTCACTTTTATGCTACATAGTTGCAGGTTCTTTAGGTCTAAGTCTGACCACAACATCACGAACGAACGGGTGAATATCTCGAATTTGGGCATATTGTTCGCAGTTCCAATGTCTTATGCTAGATTGGTTTGACTAGTTAGGAAACTAATTTGTGGAATTCTGCGTGGACATCACCGAGATGAATGTTAGGCTTGAACTCCTAGAGCACTGAGGGATACCCGGACACCACAGAATGCCTCCCGATGGGGATCCCGATATTCCCCCATGCATTGAACAACATCCTAAAAGTGTTCCTCCTCCTAGGAGGCATAATAGAGACACTTCCCATCAGGATCAAACCCCTCCTATGAGGTGGAACCCCGAGCACACTCTTGAGCGTCTCCAGGGCCCCACTTTTACTAGGCATCCCCCTCACTATGATGGGCCCCTCCCTCGGCCGCTGGGGCAGAGAGATCGTGGTCCTCCACTCGCTCACCGTGACTATGACTGAGAGGGCTATTACGAGCAAGGTCATAGAGGGGGTTGTCCCCCGTCCGCTCGTCACAACTACGATCGAAAGGATTACTATGCTGATTACTAGGAGCACCGCAGAGGTGCCTCATCTCCTGAGGACGACATAACCCGACGCATTCGCATTGATGATCCCTCCTTCGAAGGCCTTTAGCGATCGGTTATTAGATATGAATCACTACTTCGAGTGATACAATATGAGTGATGAATGATGTGTTGGGTTCGCAATGATGAAGTTGCATGGGCAAGCAAAGATCTTTTGGACAGATTTAGAGAGATCTATGGACAGGAATGACTATCATCCCATCATCCGGTAGACTGACATAAAAAATCGGTTGAACGACAAGTACCGTCCTGCCTCATACATGGGCCAACTTCTCGAGAAGTTGTATGTTCTACGCCAGGGCACACCCTTGGTGGCCAAGTACATGTTTTGCTTCAATGAGCTTATGGCGAGGAGAGACGTGGTTGAGGAGAACATCACCACCACTTCCTGCTTCCGGGCCGCCTTACGGTCAAATATTCGTAGAGAGCTGATCCCACATCATCTAGAGACTGTTGAGCAGATGTTTCAACTTGCGTTAGAGTACGAGAAGTATCTTCGCTTGTTAGGTCTGAGATAAGACACTACACAACATGACTACTTTACATTTAGAAGGCCTGCTCCGACCACGTAGACACGAATGGAAAATTGGTAACCATTGGTGCTACCAAGATGGGGGATGGAGGTATCTAGTGTTATAAATGTCTGGAAGAGGCCTCGTGGCAGTGCATGTCCCACGTGGAATCTGCTTATTAAGGATGGAGAGCCTAGTGAGGAGATTGAGGAAACGATTGAAAAAGAGATTATAGCCACCGTTGAGGAAGGCTGTGAGAGTGACACCGAAAGATCACTTGAGATGGGTGTGATTAGACGCCACCTGCACGTGCCACATGCAGATGAGGACTGACGTCGCACCACTATCTTCTACACATATTTCCTTAGTGCAGGTGGCCCCTGCAAGTTAGCCATAGATAGTGAGAGCCGTGTAAACATTGTGATTCAGAAGGGTCTTGAGCGAATGCAGGTGAAGGCTGAGCTACACCCATACCTCTATAGAGTTATCTAAGTTGACAAGACTGCGATCCAATTCTCCCAGCGATGCCTTGTGCCGATTAGTCTTGCCTTCTTTGAGGATCGTGTGTGGTGCAATGTCATCCCAATGCATGTCGCCCACGTGTTGCTTGGGAGACCCTGGCTTTATGATCGTGACGTCGCATGCTCTGGTTGGTCGAACACATGTGCATTTTATGGTCTTAAGGATACATTATCCCTCACCCAACCCAAAGAGACATCCAAAGGCCGGGTTAAGTCTTCGGTTAGCACGAGCTCCTCGAGGCCCCTGCACATTTTGATGCATAGTGAGTTTCTGAAACACAACGCCGATTCTGTCATTATTTATGTAGTAGCTGCTACCATGGCATTTAAGGGCCATACTTGAGACTTCTCTTCGATATCCTCTGAAAAGAGAAGTTATTTGTGATTTTGAAGAAGTGCTTATTTATGTCTGAGTCGGTTCATTTTTGGGGATTTATAGTGTCCACGTCAGGAGTATCTGTCCACCCTGAGAAGGTCAAGTCCATTCGTGACTGGCTCCTACCCACGACTATTTATGAGGCTCGTTGCTTTCATGGTCCTGAGACCTTCTATAGGAGGTTCGTCAAGGGGTGTGGAACGATTATGGTTCCCTTTATGAATTGTCTCCGTGAGAGTGAGTTTCAGTGGACAAAGAAGCCACTATGGATTTTAAGGAGGTTAAAGAGAAGTTGATGACCGCCCCTGTATTGAGACTCCCTAATTTCAGTAGGGCTTTTAAGGTCCCATACGATGCATTTAGCATTGACGGAGTTCTGAGCCAAGAAAGTCACTCAGTTTCTTACTTTAGTGAGAAATGAACGAGGCTAAGTAAAAGTACTCAAATTATGATAGAAAGTTCTATGTGATAGTCCAATCACTGCGTTATTGGAGGCAATATCTCCTACACCGGGAGCTCATGCCTTATTTTGTTCATCAGACGTTACGATGCCTCGACTCCCAGAGGAAGTTGGGGCATCGACATGCCAATTGGGTAGAGTATCTGCAAGATTGCCACTATTTTCTCAAACACCGTGGTGGTTTTAAGAACAAACCTACGGATTGATTATTAGTTACCCGACTTGCCCTAATTTCGATGAGATCCACGCCATACTATCGTCCAAAGCCTATTGAGGGGTTCTTGTTCTTGGAGAGTTATTTATATCAGGGCTCTCGTCTTTGTATCCCGCCGACGTCTTACCGTGATTACTTGATTTGGGAGATGCACGTGGTTGGTGCAGTTGGCTCCTTTGGTAGGGATAAGACAATAACCTTAGTCGAGGACCGTTTTTATTGGCCTAGCCTGAAGAAGGGCGCGACATGCGTCATCCGTCATTGTCGCACCTCTCAAATGGCCAGGCGCACGAAGCTGAACACTAGAATTTATACTCCTATAACTGTCCCACACCATCCTTGGGTCGACATTAGCATGGACTTCGTGCTCGGGCTCCCTCCCACTTTGAGGAAGCGTGATTTTGTATATACTATTATTAACTGATTTTCGAAAATGACCCACTTCATTGCATGTAGCAAGACCGCCGATGTGTCCAAGACTACATATTTATAAGAGACATCTTTAGGCTGCATAGTCTGTCCAAGACTACAGTATCTGACCGGGAGGCGAGGTTTATGAGCTATTTTTTGGAAGATATTGTGGAACAAGATGGGTACGACCTTGAAGTTCTCTTCGACATACAACCCTCAGATTGATGAGCAGACAAAGGTAATTAGGAGTCTGGGTAATCTGTTACGGTATCTAGTAGGTGAGCATACATCTAGTTGTGATTCGATTCTACCTGTAATAGAGTTTTCATACAATAATTTAGTCAATAGGTCTACAAGGTTGAGTCAATTTCATATAATTTTAAGTTACGAGCCCATGAAGCCTATTGATCTTATTCTCGTTCTTCTAGAGCCACCCTAGTGAGTCGGTTGAGACTCTTATGCATCATTTGCATGAGTCGATTCGATCAAAGATTGCATATAGTAATAAGATTTATAAAACGTATGCGGTTCATCGCAAGCAAGTGCAGGTTTTTCATGACGACGAGCAGGTAATAGTAAGAATCTGCGCTGAGAGGCTCCTAAGGGTGCCTACAAAGACATTAAATGTGAAGCGAATGAGTCCTTATACAGTCGTAAAAAGGATCGAGACAAACACCTATGAGCTTGACATTCCGAAAGGTATGAGTATTAATATCGTATTTAATATCGAGGACTTGACACCTTACTACATACCTTGTGAGTACGACGATCCATACTTGACCCACTCACTGAGCTACTCTCTAAGCCACCTACTGATCCCTCCCGTAACATAGGAGCCACATCACCAACAGGCCCGTGAATGAGCGGACCATAACATAGGAGCTATAACATGTTATGCACTTTTATGTTATGGGCCGCTCATAACACAAATGAGTGGACCATAACATAGGAGCCACATCACCAACAAGCCCATGAACCCACCGGGACCTTCCACAACAGGGCCGCAGCCCGCACACCCCGACCCTTCTCAGCGCGTGTTCTCGGCGCTGCGGGATGTTGAGGCCGGGTCTCGAACCCTTTACCTCCTTGTTGTAAGCTCTTAACGCCAGCTCACATCACCAACTGATCCGCAGCTCAGTTGGTGATGTGAGCTGGCGTTAAGAGCTTACATCAAGGAGGTAAAGGGTTCGAGACCCAGCCTCAACATCCCGCAGCGCTGAGAACACGCGCTGAGAAGGGTTGAAGTGTGCGGGCCGCGGCCCTGTTATGCGGCTCGATCGGCGGGATTAGGCCCGTGAATGAGCGGCCCATAACAAAACCCCTCCCCCACATCCCTCTGAGCCTACCCTTCCTGAGAATCTAATCCATGACCGACACCACCTGAGATCATTTCGGGTACACCTACATGTGAGTTGAGCGATGAGAGTATTACGATGATTGTGAAACATGAGTGCACCTCCACTCCTGACTGCCCTTTGTGTTGCTACTTGTTACATTTCAGGGGACGCCCCTTTACCGATGTTATGTGGATAGCACCCTCAGAGTTTTGACCGACTCGCTCCCGAACTTCGACAACGGTATGACCATCTCTATTCATCGGAGATGAAAGCTTTTCAGTTGGGGGAGTTGATGGGGATCACTCATCATGTGGGGTGTTGCCCAATGGGGCCCGTACGCAGTGGCGGGCGCTGGAATTATATTTAGTGTGGGTGGAGTATATAATTATTCAATAAAATAAATCAACAAATATATTAAATAATAACATAACAACAAGCTTGTTTATAAAAAGAAATTAATCAGCAATATAATAACGGACTTGTTTAAAAAAACTTCAGACAACAACATAACAACAAACTTGTTTATAAAAAATATCAAACAACAACATAACAACAAGCTTGTTTATAAAAAAACATTTAAACAATAACATAACAACAACCTTGTTTAAAAAACACTTAATATTGTTGTTGGTAGGAATTGAACCCTAGACCACTGGATTAAAAAAAGACACTCTACTAAATGAACCCAAATGCTATTTTGACAAACATTTTTATCGTAATATATAGTTTATAACATATCTGCCTTGATAAACCTGTTCCATATTACTGAAAGATGGTATTTTTAAAATTCATTGTGGGCGGCCGCCCACACTCGGCCCTATGTAGGTCCGCCCCTGCCCGTACGGGTCTATTCTCGCAGGTGGCATTGATCGGATCATCGTTTTGACGATCCAAGCCCATGGTTATGTTTGGAGCGCCGTTTGGACATTTCCAAGTGTTTTTTTTATTATTTTTATGTATTATTTATCGAGATCGGACACTTATAGTGTACAACCAATCATAGCCGTCCACGATGTATGCCATAAGATGCTTTATTATAAATAAGAGGGGAAGGGGGCCGATCGGCGCTATTGCAGATTTTGCAGGCTTCTTCCCCGAAACAAGGCGATCTTTCGTGGTGCCGACTCCATGGAACCCTAAGGTGATGATTCCTTAGGCTTTACCCTACTTTCCTTTTGCTGGCCGCAACTAGTCACCCCTCACCAATACCTCACGCCCCCCACATCCTTTGTTGAAAACCCGCCTCCATCCATCAGAAACCTACCTCCAACAACCGTCCCTAGTAATTCTTGGGTCTATCCAGTCCTGCCGCCTTGGATCTTCTTTCCCAGACATCAGTTTGGTCACTGATGTCGTCGGCTTGCTCACCCCTGCCTCCAACAACATTTCCTACTGTCTTCCCCCTGCCAAAATAGTCACGATCCACTCGCACTCCTCCCCTAACCGTTGGCTGCATCTTTTGCCTCTACAACAGCCCTATCAGCCTTATCACTGTCGATCCCCCATCTTCACACCCTCTTCAAACCGCTCCAGCCACCCTCCATCTCACCGACTCCCATTCCCCTGTCCCTAATCCTCCTCCCCTCTACAGAACATCCCCCCCAACAGTCCTAACAGCCTGAACCATCCTGATTCAGTTCGGGACAACCACCGCTACTCTTTCAGATCACCATCGCCGCTCTTAAGACCACCGGATCTCCTCCTCATCAGCTACATTCTCTTTGTGAGTATTCGTTGTTTATTGTTTTGCATCTCTTTATTGCATGGCTTGAGATTGTCATATGATTTGGAATGCTAGTTTGTTAGTGGACTTATTTTGCTTTGTGATAATCTGCGTGATTTATTTTTTATTGTTATTTACGTTCGGATATCGGATCCTCTATTTCGTTGCATACATCATCTTAGGATAGTTAGAGTTTGATTTCACTAGCACCGCACCTAGGGTTGCATATTTTAGTGCTCACTTTCACAACCTACCTTGCGTCACATGACTATATGAGGTCCATATGTGGGACTAAATTCTTGACAAATTTCATCATCTAAAAGTGTTATTTATAGCCCTAAAGTCATAAATCTGCACATGAGTTGCATTTGTGATTCATCAATTCGAAGACAACAATTCCGTCTAACAAGAAACACTGAGTTAATGTGTCCTTTGTAATAAATTTATAACCAATTGTCTTGTATTTATTATACAAGAGTTTTATCTTTTATCTTGTTTGAAATGTGTTAATTTATCTTTGTTCTAAATGCATCAGGAGCTCTTGATTTAAATTTTCCCTTGTTTAAACCCAGTCTACTCTAGATTGTTGATTTTAGATTAACTAAATTTTGAAAGGGTTACATGAGAATTTGTGTTTCGATTGGTGGTTCTAATGTTCATCATTTTTCCTTGACATTTTCTTAGGTGGAGCATAAAGAAGCCTTCTTCTTGTGGCGTGTAGATAAGAGAGACTTCTTTCTATGGATAATCACTTGCATCACTACACTAATCTTTGGTATTGAGATCGGAGTCCTTATTGGAGTAAGGGCTCAAAATATATTTTCTTCTTGTAGATATTGTTACTGATTCTCTTGCTCCTCTAATTGTTCTTAATTTTCATCATGTTACTATGTCCATAGCATGCAATTTATTGTCACTTCATGGAATGAAAACAAATAATGATAAAGAGTGTTGCAATGATATAGCCTAGAAAACATAAGTCAGTTCCTTCCAAATGTTTTGTCTATCAGGATTTAATTCTGACTCATATTACATTTGTTTTTAACGCTTATTTTAGTTTTGACCCTTTATGCTGAATGTGGGAACTGAAAACTCAGCGGAAGTGAGTAAATATTTTATTATTTCAGGTAAAGAAAATACAAATATATGTACACATATTTATAGTTTTAAGGAGTGACACCTCAACTCCAAACCACAATGTGGGATTAAGTTATACAAGATAAACAACACTCATAATGGGTCATAGAAGTGAGCCTTTAGTAGAATAGATAGAATCGCGTTGATGCCCTAACCGGGCATACCCACATATATATATATATATAAGTCCAATAATAAAAATACAACAAAATTAACTAAAAATTAATTTCAACTCTCCCCCTCAAGTTGGGAATATATATTGATCATTCCCAACTTGTTTGTGTTGTCCTTGAAGTTGTCGCTATATAAACCCTTGGTGAAGACGTCCGCAAGCTGATCGGATGAGTTCACAAAGGGTGTGCAGATATTCCCTTTGTCTAGATGATCCTTGATGAAATGTCTATCAACTTCCACATGTTTAGTTCTATCATGTTGCACAGGATTGTGCGCGATACTGATGGCAGCTTTGTTGTCGCAGTAGATCATGATAGGATTGTTCCCCTGAAAGCCAATATCCCGAAGGAGAGTCCTCAACCACAGTCCTTCACAAACACCTTGTGCCATTGCCCTATACTCTGCCTCTGCACTTGATCGAGCTACCACATTTTGCTTCTTGCTCCTCCACGAAACGAGGTTGCCACCCACAAAAGTGCAATACCCAGTAGTTGATTTTCTGTCATCTTGGCTACCAGCCCAATCAGCATCAGTAAACACTTCAACTTCTAAAGATTTGCCGTTCCTGAAAAGGATCCCACGTCCTGGTGCCTTTTTGAGATACCGTAGCACTCTAAAGGCCGCTTGCTGATGACGAATGGAAGGAGAATGCATATACCTACTGAGGACCCCCACAGCATACGTAATGTCCGGGCGAGTATGGGACAGGTATATGAGTCGTCCAACCAAACGTTGGTATTTTGAAACATCTACCTTTTCTCCACTAGTATCTGCATCAATTTTGTGATTAGCCTCAATGGGGGTGTCCACGGGTGCGCACCCAAGCATCCCAGTCTCTTTAAGGAGATCTAGAGTATACTTCCTTTGGGAGATGAAGATCCCTTGCTGAGACCTAGCCACTTCAATTCCCAAGAAATATTTCAGCTTTCCCAGGTCTTTAACTTCAAACTCCTTGCCCAGTTGTTCCTTCAAGTAAGTGATCTCCTCCATGTGATCCCCGGTAATGATGATGTCGTCCACATACACGATCAGAATAGAGACCAGGGCATCTTTTCTCTTAATAAAGAGCGTGTGATCAGCATGACTCTGAATGTACCCAAGTTGAAGCATGAACTTGTAAAACCGCCCAAACCACGCTCTCGGAGACTGTTTCAAACCGTACAGAGATTTTAGAACTCGGCACACCTTCCCTTTGGACCCTTTGATAACAGAGCCCGGTGGAGTATCCATGTATACTTCCTCCTCCAGATCACCATTCAAAAAAGCATTCTTGACATCTAGCTGAAGTAGTTCCCATTTACGACTTGCAGCAATAGAAAAAAGGACACGGATCGAATTCATCTTAGCAACAGGAGCAAAGGTCTCCTGGTAGTCAATGCCCTGGGCCTGGGTATATCCCTGAGCCACCAAACGAGCTTTATACCGCTCCACAACACCATCTTGGTTTTGTTTAACTGTGAACACCCAACGGGATCCGACCGTTCGCTTCCCTGGAGGAAGGCTCACCAGCTGCCATGTTTTACTCTTGTCCAGGGCATGCAACTCCTCCTCCATTGCCGCTTTCCATTCAGGTATCTGAGCAGCCTCCTGCCATGTCTTAGGAATAACAATAGATGAGAGGGAAGAAACAAAGGCTTGATGTGCCTGAGAAAGGTGATCATAACGAATGTAGTTGGCAATGGGATGTTTAGTGCTACCCTTCTTACCTATAAGGCGAGCAAGAGGAATATGGAGATCGTCCTCAGAATCTGGGTTGGAGGCATTCACCGGTACTGGCGGGACATCTTCAGCCTGCACATGCTCAACAGTCGTGGGACGACGGGAGTATGTATATATGATCGGAGGAGCAGAGGTAGGAGGAGCAGGAGCAAGAGGCGGTGTAGGGTCAGGTGGAGGAGTAGGAACAGGATGTGGATGAGCACAAATCGGAAGCGGGGAGTCGGTTATCTCGGCATCTGTACAAATCATCTCCCCCTGACGAGGACCAAAGTACGACTCCCCCTCACGAAAGGTGACATCAACGGTACAATAATACCGACGTGTCGGGGGGTGATAACATCTATATCCCTTGGTGGTAGAGGAATACCCAACAAAAACACAGCGAAGGGACCGCGCATCAAGTTTATCACGATGCGGGGTATGGACGTGGACAAAACACACGGAGCCGAAGATACGAGGGTGAAGGTGAGAGGTGTGGACAATGTGTTTTTGCTCTAGACGAGAGAGAGGCGTAGCAAACGAGAGAGCACGGGACGGAAGGCGGTTAATGAGATGCGCGGCGGTAAGAACAGCATCCCCCCAATAGGATTTAGGGAGGTGCATCGATAGAAGTAAGCACCGGGCCACCTCCAGCAACTGCCGATTCTTCCGTTCGGCCACCCCATTTTGAGTGGAGGTATGGACACATGTAGTTTGATGAATTATACCATGGTCCGCAAGATAAGCCCCAAAGACACCGCGATCGTCATATTCCCCACCATTATCACTACGCAACACACGTATTGTGCCTCCGAATTGTTGGACCACCATCTTATGAAAATTTTGAAAGCAAGAAAGAACATCACTCTTCTTTTTAAGCATATAAAGCCAAGTAGTGCGAGAGTAGCAATCAATAAACGTCACAAACCAACGAAATCCAGATAAAGAGATAACGGGGGATGGACCCCAAACATCAGAGTGAATAACATCAAATGGATACAGACTAGGGACAGACAAATGAGTAGAATGACACCGTACATGTTTAGACTGCTCACAAGCATCACAAGAAAAAGACAGAAGTAAAGGAGAAAAAACAGGAAACAATTTAGCAAGATATAAAGGTGAAGGGTGGCCAAGGCGCTGATGCCATCGTCGAAGATCGTCAAGGGTCGGAGATCTGGTGGAAGATAGGGCACTGGGAGAAGACTGGTTCAGCAAGTACAGGTCGCCGACATTCCTACCACTGCCAAGTGTCCGCCTCGTAGCCAGATCCTGAAAAACACAAACATCAGGAAAGAATGTTACAGAACAGTGTAAGGAATTAGTCAAGTGACTAATAGAGAGTAAATTTCGGGGAAAGGAAGGAACATGTAAAACAGAGGAAAGTGATAGGTCAGGAGAACATGAAACTGTCCCTTTACCGGCAATGGCAGAGAGGGAGCCATTGACAGCAATAACCTTATCACGACCAGAGAGGGGAGTATAGGAGGTAAAACCTGAGGCAGAGCCAGTCATGTGGTCGGTCGCACCTGAGTCGATTATCCAGTCAGAGGGTGTGGAAGACACGGCATGAGCACTGGACAGACCTGAAGTGGCAACAGCAGCATGAGAGGTAGGAGTAGAGTCTGTGTGAGAGCGCAACAGGCGTCGGAAGGCCTCTAACTCAGCAGTAGACAGGCCTCCAGAAGTATCATCCAGAACAGCAGTAGAGTGAGCAGAAGACTGAGAGCGGCCATCAGAAGAGCGACCACTACCACCACCACGGTACCCTCCTCGACCACGGGTACTAGAGCCCCGACCACTTGGAGCAAGGTGCGGGTGCAAACGAAAGCAGGAGCTTTTGACATGTCCTGTCTTCCCGCAATGACTACAAACAGGAGAGGGACCACGAGTCATGCTTGCCAGAGCAGAGTGATCGGCAGCAGAACCAAGGGTAGCAGAACCAAGAGTGCGACGGCGATTCTCGTCGCTGAGGAGCATGCTGAATGCCTCCCGAAGGGAGGGAAGAGGCTCACGATGGAGGATGTGCAGACGAACAGCATCAAACTCCATGCTAAGGCCCATAAGGAAGACATGAACACGGAAACGGTCTTTATCCTTCTGAAGGGCCACCGCATCAACCGTACAAGCGGCAGTAAAGGTACTAAAGAAGTCCAACTCCTGATAAAGGCGCTCAAACTCAGAGTAGTAGGCGGCAATAGTTAAGGACCCCTGTCGCAATTCCAGAACGCGGCGAGTGAGCTCATAGACCTGCATCGAACTGCTTGCCTGGGAGTAAGTATCACGGGCTCTCGTCCAAATATCATATGCGGAGTCCAACAGCATATAGCTGCGGTACACCTGAGGGGACATCGAATGAAGCAGCCACGAGACGACCAAAGAGTTGTCCGCATCCCATTTGCGCCATGAGGGATCGGAACGTGATGGCTCAGCAATAGTACCGTCAATAAGACCATACAACTGGTGGCTGCGAATCGCATGTTGCGCCGCCCTAGACCATTCCAGGTAATTGGTTCCATCCAAGGCGACTGTAGTAATCTTCAAAGACTGGCCATGACTCCGAGGAGGATCACCCGAGAAACGATGCAAAGCATCAACCGGAGGGGCCAAAGATCCGGGAAGAGCACCGGATTGAGACGAGGTAGAATTTGTGGACGGATCGGGGCTGGAATGATCTCCCATAGAGAAAAAAAAACTGGAGATCTCTAGAGGAACGAGAGAACATCCACCGGGTGCAAACTAGATCGGAAAAACGAAGAGAGCACCCGAGGATGGAAGAGGGGCGTCTCCGGCAGCCCCCATGGAGGACAAAACGGCAAGCCGAAGGAGACGGCGGAGCAGGAGAAGACGCGTCAGCCGACAGGAGGAAACGTCGGCTAACGCATCCGAAAGAGACGGCTGCCGGAGAGCGGGAGGCTGGCGAGCGGCCGAGAGCGGGAGGCTGGCGAGCGGCTGGAGCGGCTGGAGCGGCTGGCGAGGGAGGCGCGCGAGCGAGGAGGACGCTCGAGCGGGCGGGGAAGACGCGCGAGCGAGGCGAGCGGGAGCGCGAGCGGGCGAGGCGAGCGGGAGCGCGAGCGGGCGAGTCGAGGAAGACGCGCGTCGAGCGGCGGAAGCGACCCCTTGCTCTGATACCAAGTAGAATAGATAGAATCGCGTTGATGCCCTAACCGGGCATACCCACATATATATATAAGTCCAATAATAAAAATACAACAAAATTAACTAAAAATTAATTTCAACTCCTTTAGCGTTGGACTTCTTGTACAAATATTTATCTTCTATATTCCGCCGCAAATTGGAGCGTACGTATCGTAGGCTCCAAGCTTGAAAACAAACTGACGATAAAATGGTCAAAGCAAGGTCTTTGTGAAGATATTAGAGAGTTGATCTGCAGCGAGAACACGTCGGAGATCAATTTTGTGGAGCTGTACATTTTTCTGATGAAGTGACAATCTACTTCAATGTGCTTGGTTCATTCATGGAAATTAAATTTTCTGCGATATGGATAGTAGCTTAACTAATGCAGTAGATGACGATATCAGATGTAAAAGATACACCAAGATCAGTAAGAAGACTCTCCAACCAATTTAGCTTGGAAACAACATTGGTCGTATAATAATACTCAGCGTGGTGGTTGTCAGTGACCCGCATAGTCTTAAAGGTGGGAGTACCGTCATCGCATGCATAGAGACCAACGGTTGACATAAGGTGTCGTCATTGTTATCAGTGGCGTTCCCCTCCGACATGATATTCTCTAATGGGGAAGCCTTATCTTCGTCCTCGTCGGCCTCCATAATGTAGATTTGGCGCCGATGAAGGCAGTGGTGCCTCGGAAAATATTTTTCGTCACGCCACATGCATAGTCCTTTGACCATTTTTGCAGCTATTTCCTTCGTGGAGAAGAATTTTTGGTTGCGAGGTTCTAATGTGGGGGTGGTGGTATCAGGTAGTGGGGATGAGTGGGTGGTGGCAGGATGTTATGTCGGCAGACCAGTGAGCAGTTGCTCATGGAGTCTTGTGAGACGAATGGTATGCGGAAGATCTTAGGGAGTCAAACATGCGGATGACCTTCTCGATGGTGTGTTGAAGTCCGGTAACGAAGTGACTAATTGCATACTCATTTGGTACTATGGTTCGGTTAATGAGTCCCTCAAAAAGTTTGACATATTTGTGGACGGAACCCTGTTGGCGGTGGCGCTTGATTTCGGCCATAGGTTTCATACCAAAACAATTGTGGAGTGCTTGCAGGTATCATTCATGCTCTTCCAATAGATCTCTGACAACCGACACCAACCTCTGACCATATACCTCATATTTTACTTTTTCCTGATCATTATCATTGAATACCTGCTTCCCTCTATCCTCTCACCTTCCACTCCAGAGTCTTCGTTGCCAGCTCTCAGGCCATCTCTCTCCTCTTCGGACGGTTCCTTCGACACTGCAGCCTCAGACCTGGATGTTCTCTTTGCTTTGTGGCAGGGGGTAAGGTGGAGAACACAACATCCTCTTACTAATATTTTTTCTTATGCCAATCTCAATCCTTCATGCAGCAGGTTTGCCTAGGCACTTTCTACTACCACAGTGTCGACTACCTATCATATAGCTCTTCATATTCCTTGTTGGAAAGCGGCCATGAATGAGGAAATCTATGCTTTGGCCTCGTGGGGCTCTTGGACTCTTGTTCCTACCCATTTTTGAGGTGATGTCGTTGATTGTGGTTGGGTCTTTGCCATCATGTTTCTACATGATGTCACTATGGATCGTTATAAGGCTCTTTTGGTTGCCAACGGGTTTACATAGACATATGGTATTGATTTATTTGATATTTTCTCTTCGGTTGCTCATATAAATACTATCCATGTACTCTTCTCCGTTGTTGTCAATCGGAATTAACAAATGTTTCAGCTTAATTTTAAAAATGTCTTCCTATATGTCGCTTTGCATGAAGAAGTGATGCAGGACAAGCTACCTGCCACCCTGGTGCCTAGCGTCGCACCAGCCCAAGGGTCTCACCGGGAGTCCACCCGATAGGCCTTATCAGGTCCGCCGACCGTACACCCCAACCCATTACAAAGTTGGCCGACATATACAAAGTTGGTTATGTCATATACAAAGTTGGCCGACATTTTCGCAAAATCGATTTCATCATCTTTTTTTTTATATATTTGTGTCAACCTGGGAATGGTCGATATATATATATATATATATGCATATTTAAAAATCCAATGTTTCATGAAATAACACATATTGAAGTTGATCGTCACTTCTCACTTCACTAGAGACAGTTATTTAAAGCAAATATGCATTCCGTTCGTTATGTCATATACAAAGTTGGCCGACATTTTCGCAAAATCGATTTCTTCATCTTTTTTAGATATTTGTGTCAAGCTGGGAATGGTGTAATATATATATATAATATTAAAAGAGAAAAGTTGTCTTTTGTGAAACATTCAAATTGCCAATTATAGCCTTATTGTTTTAATCTAATGACTTAACATATATTATAATATTTCAAAAAAAAATTAAAATGCAATGTTCATTCAAGTAATGATGAAAATCCATGAAATCATAAAAGTTTTTAGCAAAGCTCTTATACCTACAATGGTAGGTTATCATTATGCATGTCAACTTTATTAAAGTTAATTTACAAAAGTGACGATGAAAACTCATCAAGTTGATTTAAAAAGATAATTATGAAAAAGTAATTATAAATGTATCATGATGAAGATTTTTTTAACAAAAATAAAAAAATTGTGTATAACTATTTTCTTTATTTATTAATTAATAGTATAATGGTGCTTCACCAATGCTCTGGATGCTGAATGAAGGAAGCATGGTTATGTGCACATAAATCAAAATGGATTCTTGGGTCTGCCCTCTCTGATGTCTTTGGCTTTGATTTGAGGGCATGATTCCGCAGCAAACATGATGGTATAGGGGGCCACTATTTCAGTGGTACTCTGTGAGCAGCCACTTTGTGCATTTATTGTCAAAGGTTAGGTCTTTCTCCTCTGAGAGAAGCCACTTTGTGCATAGTGCCAAAGGTTAGGTCTGTTTCCAATCTTCCCCCGCCCATACCCCCAATGATTGGGGACTATATGGGTTCTGTTGTTGTTGTTGTATTAATTAATAGTATGTTTATTTTAAGCTGCATTAATTAATTGATAGGGGTGGAGCCTCGTGTCTGCTTATACGGTCGGGGTACTGTCGCAGTTGGCCATAGGTGCTAAGCCATGTGTCTGTCACTCGTATATATATACAAAGTTGGCCGGCATTTTCGCAAAACCGATTTCTTCATCTTTTTTAGATATTTGTGTCAAATTGGGAATGGTCGAAATATATATATGCTCCTGTTTAAGGAGGGTGTCGAAGCCTATGGAAGTCCCTTTGTAAAAAGCTCATTGTGCATTTACTTCTTGATGTATTTAGTCACATATCTTCAATTGTACTTTTCTTCTCCTCCTCTGCTCTATATAAAGAGGGGGGATTCATATGTAATTCTTTATTAATTTTGAAACAATATTTATTTATATTTCAAATTCTCACATTCAGTCAATTGAGATTAACTCTACACAATTGTTGGCTTGCTAGACTGTATTATAACAAAATTATTGCATCTTTTCAAGTTTTCATGTTTTGAATATGGAAATTGACTTTTACTTCATATATGTGGTGCTTAACTGCTTATTATACCTTCCAGTTCTTATAACAAAGTGTTCGTTTTTTGTAGGTGGCATTCTCGCTGGCTTTTGTCATCCACGAATCTGCAAATCCACATGTGGGTGAGTCTAGTGATTCACATGATTCCCCTCAACAATTATATTAGTAGCCGATAAAGTCATGTGTAGCTTGTATTATATTGAATTAGTTTCTAATTAGACAGCGGGAATGTTATTCATTTGAATAATGCTACTCTCCCAGAAATTTTGCACTTAAACTTCCTGATTCATCTTTGAAAATATCATCTAGTCATATTCTGTACTGACCAAGTTCCTACTGCTATTCAGATCTAAAATAATGGTCTTTTTGATCTCCATGCACAGGAATGAATTAACTTTTGTTTTTCTTTTGTTTCTTTTCTTAAATCCATGTCAAACAGAATGCTAAGCTTCTTTTCAACTACAGTATCCTCCTTTTACCTCCTTAAAAGCTAATCTGAATTTTCAGATGTTGTCTTCTTATTACAGTTAGTAACTAATTTGTGGTGATTTGTTTTTTTTTTCTTTTATGCAGCTGAGTTAGGCCGTCTTCCTGGCACAACAGTTTACAGAAACATTTTACAATATCCTGAAGCATATACTTATAATGGTATAGTTGTAGTTCGAGTGGATGCACCCATCTATTTTGCAAACACAAGTTATATCAAGGAGAGGTGAGAGTTCACCCTTGTACTGTGTAAGTTTTTCATTGATTCTTATGTCATAATTTTAGCTATGATATGTTGCATTAATTCAATCTATCATTAGGCTGCGTGAGTATGAACTTGATATGTCAGGAACGATTAAGCGAGGACCGGATGTTGAAAGAATTCATTTTGTGATCATCGAAATGTCACGTGAGTACTCTATATCATTTACATTGCAAACATATTTAAAATTACATGTGTATTTACAGATTAGAATGGAAAAGGTGTTGTGAACGAGCCAAGTATGAAAACCATAATAAATATGATTTTGGAACTAGGAAAGGGAATACATACATATCACCTTTCATTCTTAAAGAATCGTCCACAGTTTAACCAAAATAACATTCACAATAAAAAGTAGCAAATTTCTTTTAATCATGTCTTAGGGCCCTCTCCTCTCTCCCACAAGCCTACCTTGATCAATGTGGACAATCACCTCATCCTGCGCAAGCCTCCTAGAAAAAATTTTGGAAGCCCCCATGCCTCCTAGAAATCATTTTGGAAGCCCTCATGCCACCGATGTACACATCCACTGCCGAAATTGGATTCCTAAAGCCCGTAGATCCAATTTGAAGCTTTCAGAGATTCTATAACTCGCAACAACCGCCGCCCACCAACTTCCACTACAGCACTGTTGACGTACAATCTGTTTACTAGTTATACTTGTTGGAATAATTAGAGGAATATTAAGTATATATTATTCTTCCCTTAAAAGGGTATTTAAATGACTACAAAGACTCAAAACATGAATAGTCCACGTGGGACTAAATTCATACATACCTACCTAAAGACTCTAATAAATAGACTGAAATACAATATTAACTCAATGTGATAACATCGACCCTCAAGTTGAAAAGGGTATAACACAGCTTGAAAATGGCATATGTTGATAAAGGTAATGGAGGTCGAGATGGGAAAGGATGGACATCGGTGGTGGCTCGGATTGTGGCAATATGAGCGCACAAAACAAACGAGCAATACACACATGATTCCATCAGTCGATAACACAAACACGGTGGTGTGACATCTTCTACACTCGAAAAACATGTGGAAGAAACACAGTAACAGAAGGTGTGGGGTCGAGTGTGTACATTTAAACAGACAACGAGACATCCACATAGAAAGTCCGTACTGAAGCAAGTGTACCTATCAAAATGAGGAAATATGAGAGATGTAATGAGCTACTTCTAATAACATATATACATAAGCATGATGGGTCGTGTGGGACTAAGGAGAGAGTTGAATTATAGACTATTTTTATGAGTTAAATAGCCCATTGTTAAGGCCCGCATATAAGGCCCACTTACCTCTTTCTTGTATTTAGTCCCACCTCTAATCTTGTCTTAGGATCTCCTCCTTTGTGCATATATAGATGAGCATTCCTACACACACCAAACACATACATACACACCACAAACCCTAAACCACATACACACACACCAAACACATACATACACACACACACACAAACACATACATACACACACACCAACAAACACAATCAAACACACACACCACATACACACATACATACACACCACATACTCACAACCACATACACACACACCAAACACATACATACACACACACACACAAACACATACATACACACACACACATCATACACACACCAACAAACACAATCAAACACACACCAAACACATACATACACGCCACATACTCACAAACCACATACACACACACCAAATACAAAAACACCTGCAGCCTCTAATCAAATAAAAGACAGAAGAGAGAAGGAGGGATTACCTGCAGCCGTTCAACCCTGTCGTCGTTCAACCCTGGAGAAGAAAAATCGGCAGTGCGGCAAAATCGCTAACAACCTGCAGCTAGAAATGCAAGGAAGAACCATCAGAAAGCGTCGAATGGCATACCCAGGCGAGGTCTCGTGAAGGGGAGACGGTGGATGTCATACCTAGGCGATGTCGGAGAGGATATGCGCGACGGGAGAAGGCATCGGAGATGAGAGGAGGCACGAAATCGATGAAGATAACGCAGGTGGACGCCGGCAGGAGGATTCGATGCTATCGCCGCCCCTGGGAGAAGCGTCGCCGCTAGGGTATCGAGAGAGGAGCGCACGGGAGCAGGAGGAGAAAAGTCGCGATTGCGGCTGGACGGGCTGAAGCGGCGCAGATGAGGGGTAATAGAAAACAGCGGATTCAAATAACCTACTTTTTAGCTATCAGCCGAACCAAACGCTGCTTCTCCTCCAAACTCCGTTTTCTGGAAAACGCACCGCAGGCTATCAGCCCAACCAAACGCCACCATACTCTCATCTTGAGGGGGGGAGTTGAATTATAGACTATTTTATGAGTTAAATAGCCCATTATTAAGGCCCACGTATAAGGCCCGCTTTCCTCTTTCTTGTATTTAGTCTCACACATCTAATTTTGTCTTAAGATCTCTTCCTTTGTGCATATATAGATAAGCATTGTAATAGATATATTTTAGATTGGTGAAATAATATCTTATTTCCTTTCTCAACTAAGAGTCTATAAATACCATTGCGGTGACAAATATCAAACATATGGGGGTCCACTCGGACAAATTCCACTATGTGTGGTCAGCCGTAGTCGGGATCTGAGTCGCCTTCGTCTCTAACACTCCCCCTCACGTGGGACACACGGGCATCTACACATAACGAAACACACAAAACAAACATTTGGACGACACAAACAAGAATAATATAATGGACTGCGGAAGACAACATAAAGACGAATAAATCATCGAGAAGCTCCATCATCTGCGAGATGACAACACCCTGGAAGGGGAAGTAATTGTTGGAACCTAATCTGGACCGATGGAATCTAGACTGGAATAGGTCTCTGGAGAGTTGATCTGGATCTAGCATTCAGTCAAAGATGAAGACTGGGCATTGTTAGTTGCATGGTCCCAATTCCTCAAAAGTGGCGTGTTGCAGGAGGGAGGAAGTCGACGAGAGCTACGTCGATTGCAGCAAGTCGATGAGGTCGACATTGTTCTGACGAAGCCTAGCGATCGACAAGGATGTCGTGGATTTGGAGCAAACGACGATGAGATCTCTTGGATCTGGAGCAACCGGCAGACCGACGGGATAAGATCTCGTAGATCTGGAGTAGCCGGCGAGACCTACGGGATGAGATCTCGTGGATCTGGAGCAGTGGCGGACCGAAGTGATGAGATCTCGTGGATCTGCAGCAGTTAACGAGACCTACGGGATGAGATCTCGTGGTCGAAGTAGTCTCGTTCGCTCAACATCGAGCCCATCATGGGATGCAGAATTGTAAGCACCACTGGATGGATGAGTGTCGCTCATGCGGAGAGTAGCAGGGATGAGTGCATCAAAGAGTGGCAAGGTGGAACTCCGAAAAAGAGCACAGGAACAGAAGACACGACCGTAAGATTATCATGAAGCGGACACCCTAGACCAAGAGAAATATCAAGGAGCAATAAATTCCTTCTCTGATAGTCTGATACCATGTTGGAATAATGAGAGAATACTGGTGTATCTTATTTTTCTCTTAAAGGGGTATTTAAAGGACTACAAAAACTCATAAAATTTGCATAGCTCATGTGGGACTAAACTCATGCACACATAAAATACAATAGACTAAAATACAATATTAACTCAATGCGATTAACTTTAACAATACTGCCTAGCTTGCTCTCAAGATCCAAATCATGAATATTTAAGAGCAACAACTTAAGAGCATGAACCAAGAATTTTAGGTATACTTTCTTTTGGATAGCACTAGTAAAATTCAAATTTTGATTCATAAAATGCTAATTATCTTATATTTTATAAATTTTAAGCTTTTATTTCTATCAGTTATGTTCCTATCTAGTCGCCAATATATATTGCAACAATAATTAAGCAAAGCCCGTCACTTAACAACAATCTTTTTTCCCCTTAAAATCCTTCCATTAACACTTAGCTAATACCATTTTACTTGGAATAGCCGTCACATATGTAGATTCAAGCGCGATTCAAACTCTCAAGGAGTTGCATCAAGAGTACAAATCGCGTGGCATCCAGGTCAGAATGCCTCATCTCTTACATAATTTCAATACCCGCAGCATTTCGAAGGATCCGACCCCTTTCAATTCGCTTTCTCTCAGATTATAATCGCTAACCCGAACCGAGAAGTTCATCTCTCTCTTTTCAACTCTGGCCTGCTTGACATCATTGGCAAGGAATGGTGCTTTGTGAGAGTGCACGATGCTGTACAGGTATGCCTCCAGCGTGTGCAGAAACGGCATGGAGTGGTGCCGAATACCTCGGAACGACCTCCCAGGAACAAGTTTGCTTTCCTGCATAGCTTGTGGAAGCAAGGGGAGGAGAACTCCAACTCTTACATTGAGCCGCTCCTGTCTCCGAAGGAGATATGATTGACATTATTTCAAACTCTGTTCATTTCCGAGCTTTCGAGATTTCGTTTCAAAGCTATTTGTTTCATTCATGTCGTGCTATTGCACGATATGCGTATAGATGCCTCGTGCATATTACTGATAAATAATTTCCATTTAAACATGTGTATATGGCGACAGCAAGAGATCCCCATTCATGGTTTGGAATTGTTTTTGAAAATATTTACAAAGTTCCATCCTACACTGTTTCTTTCATTCCTGTAATTGCATTCTGTCTTTGGAAATATAGCATTTTTTTTTAGACAATAGATGGGTTTATTGTCATGTACCTATCAGTTTGAGTAGAAATTGTGAAGGCCATACAAATAGAATTGATATGTGGCATATTGTTGGCTATTCACAGGTGCCTTTAAATCAAATAATTTACAACTATTTGTGGCATAATGCAGCATATCATATCATAATTTATAACTATTTTCAATTTTCACCTCTCTTTTCAATTCCTCGAGAACACTAAAGTTCCCAATGGCGATAATACGCTTCGTAGCTTGCATGAATGTTAAGTTCTGCTTTACCAACATAGTCATTCTCTCGCGCAACAGATTAAAATCTTCCCAAGGTTGTTGATTCATCAACACAATCATCATTCCCGTCACCACGCGCTTCCTCGTACTGATCGAAAACTGAACATTCGTATTCATGGTTAATATGGCGGATCTCGATTTCTGTATTGAAATTTCATCCTCTTCATATTTATCATATGACTGACCTCCGAAAGAATACATGGATTAATTGTCTTTATCCCCCATAGCATGTGTGCAAATTCTCAAATCTCGTTGCTAAGGCTCTTAATCGCATTCTTAAATATTCAACCTATCGTTGTGTGTGCCGCGCTTATTGGGTGGTGGTACATTTCTATCTCCACCGTCCGGATTCCTACGACCACCCGAGATATCAACTTGTGGCATTGTATCTTTGCAGTTGATCATTCTTGGATTGTGACCAAACTTCCTAAGATAGATGTTTACCCTAGGTTTTGTTGGAAGCTAGGGTTTGCTTAAGATATTCTACACTACCCATCGAGTTTGGAATGAGATTATATAGTTTCTCCAGCGTCCTAGGTCGACACGCAACCCGTTAAATCTATCGTGTTGGTTCAGACACGCGGACATATTATTATTAAAATACTTAACAGGTTTGTCACGCTTAACTAAGAAGCATGTTTATTCTACTTACAACACATGGGTTGAGCTTTGGAATGAACACTCCCTATTGCTAGGAGAAGAAATTGGCGATGGTGCTGAACTTTTTGTTGAGTTGCACAGAGTTTCTTTGAGAATTAATTGAGGAACAAGCCGGCCGCCTTTGTCGATGAAATATTGTCAAGGGGGTGATGCTTTCTAGTGGAGCAGAAGATCCAGTTGAAAAAGGATTAGCTTTCTTCGATAAGGGAAGCACCGGCGTCGAACAAAGTGGTAGGCATCTGCGTCGAACAAAGTGGTAGGCGTCAAGCAGAGACTAAGGCTCTGTTTGGGATGATTGTGGCGGCAGAAAAGCGGTGATTGGATTAGAACTATCAGAAAAAGCTGTGGTGGGAAAAGTAGGAGAAGAATGAACAGAAGCATGAAAATACATTAAATTCTTTTTAGCTTTTCTGAAAGTGTGAGGGGTTCATTGCTTTTCAAGACTCGAGCAATCGAGAAAATTGTACACAAAGTGATAAGTCACCAAGGAGGATGATGCATACAAACATCATTTATAGCCATCACTAGCACCATAGCACATAGTAGATGCGAGGGCCGAGGAGATTAGAAATTCTCAAAACTCAAATACTTATTTAAGATCAATTTAGGAAGGCTAATTGGCACTTTGCACCCCCCCCCCCCCCCCCCCCCCCCCCAATGCCCTTCTTTGGCACTTTGCACCCCCAATTATTAAATATGGCACTTTGCACCCCTCAAAGGCTTTGATGAGGGGTATTTCGGTCAAGCTGTGTACCGAGGCCATTAATTTTTCATTTCGCACCCTAAATGTTTTGAGTTGGCTAATTGCAACCCCATGTCTCTTCATTGGCGATATGCACCCTATTTTTTATTTTTTAACTGATGTTATTTGCACCCCAAAACGCAACATATTATTACATGTTCTTCACAAATTCTATTATTTTTAAGTGATGCTATTTGCACCCTAGAAATCATAAATTGACAACTTCAATTATAGTTAAATGATGTTATTTGCACCTCAAAACCGTTAAAATAATGAAACATCATCCACACAAATAAAAAACCAAATAAAATAATAATACAACCATATATATCCATCATATCTTAATCTTAGTACAAGTTTAACATACATATCTATAATGTTTAGGAATTATCTAGCAGTGCAGTCACACAAACTATTAGATATAATTAGGATTGCTTGATATTCTGCAAAATGACAATCAACATAACATATTAAGTTTAATTTCGTGTCGATTTTGAGTTTGTCCCAGTTTGAATTCAAGATCGAGCTGAGTTTAGGGTAGTGGCTCGTATCACTCGGGTTCGATCTGAGCTTCATCGAAGATAAAATTTGAGCCGATTTTTTAGCGATCTTCCGGCCACAGTAACAGCCATATTTCCCTTCTCATTGGAAATCATGAACTGTGATGTGTGTTGCTTGGTAGTTGGTACTCAATACCATTGAGAATTTCAAAAGTTTTTTTTTAATTTGTTTTATGAATGTTTTTCTCTCTTTTATCCCTTTTCTGACCCAGTTTTCATCAAGAACAAGAAAAACACATCAATTAATCCAAACCCTTCAAATTTAATTGAGGCAATTAGTAGTAACATTAGAGCTGATGATACCCCCATAAGAGCGCACTTGACAAGGCATTAATTAGGTCATCCTGACATCATAATTAATATTTTGGAGACATTTGAATTATCTGCTCCTCTAATCAACTTAGGCTCTTTTTTGGGCGGCGGCGGCGGTGGCGGAAAAGTAGTAGTGAGAAATCAGTAGTGACATTAAAGCTGTCCAAAAAATTGTTTTGAAAATATTGAAGATTGTATGAAAATTTTCATTTAAGTGTTTTTCAAAAAAAAAATGTTTTACTTTTTTTTTTTTTAGAAATTTTTTAATAATAGATGTTTAGCTTTTTAATAATAAAAATATATTTATATTAATCATTTATCATATAGAAAAATAAATATTATGTAAATCCTAAACAAGCAAGTTGCAAAAGATTGGCAGCAAGAAGCAAAGATAGTGAATGGGTGAAGAATCCGGAATGAAGGAAGAAATGCAGATCGCGAATAGTCGGAGCATGGCTTTCGTAAACCCTCAAATAAAAGAGGAAAAGTTAAAAAAAGAGATTGATTTTTAGAAAGTCATATTAGACCAGTTGCACAAAATCATCCCAAAATATTTTTCTTGAAAAAGCTTCTCATCCAAACAACCTAAAAAGGGCTGTGACGATGGAAATAAAGCTTTTCTCACCGCCACCACCGCCCCAAACAGGGTCTTAGGCTATGTTTGGCAGCTTGGCTAGCATCAAAGCTGGAACGGCAAATGCCGTTGTACGAATGAGTGAGGCAACGAAATTAGCCTTTGACGTTCAATACGACACAAAAAGGCATGAAAATTGAGGTTTTAGCTTTAGCGTGTTTCGCTGGAAAGCAGACGCCAAGTGCCTCCACTTGTGGTGTCACGCATTTACAATCGCCTAAAACTACACGATATCTCAAAAAAGCGCCTTAGTTATTTAGATTTATAAAATATATTTTTAAAAATATTAAAAAAAATTAGCTCATTATTTGTATATAAGTAAACCTTAATGTTGAATTTGAAGTCCATAATACTCAACATTTCCTCAAAAGATAATATATCTTATTTTCACAACTTTCTAAAACATGAACCCTAAGAGGGAAAAATGCCCTAGAGTTACCCTAACCTTCCATTTCCTATAGAAAATGTCCATGTTTGGACTATGAGAGCTATAAATCATGGGACTGGGCGTGCTCAGGGCGATGCGTGTGCTCGTAATCTAGATGAACAAAAGCTCTCTCCACTTCGGGCAAGACCTCGAGCTTCTCCTGCAATGCCTCTCCGATGTCATGCGCTTCTCTCAGAGGCATATCCGACGGCAGCACAATGTCCACCTCGACAAAGTAGAAAGACCCAAACGTATTCGCCCGCACAGTGTCGATGTGCTTGATGGCTCTGTGGTGGTTCCAACATAGGTACGTCAGCTTCTGGAGGAACTCTGGTGTCGCCGTCTGCCCGATCAAAGAGATCACATTTTCCAGCACAGTTAACGACCAAGTTCGAATGGTGTAAAGAGCCAGCTGGACCAACAAGAAACATCTTAGTGACAAAACCAATTTAATTGGAGAGATTGGTACATGTGTGAACATAATTTTGAATTAAAATTGAACCTAAACGGTCCAAAAAAGATTCAAATCCTATTATTTTTTTGTATTTTACTGACCTCCCCCTCAACTTTACATACTTACAGGTACTTCTCAGTTCTCATGTACTTTTTAAAATTACCAACAGCTCCCCTTTGAGTTTTCATTGCTAACATCTCCATTTTTTTGTACATGTATGCTAATGATTGCCTTGGCGCACCTATTGAGGTATGCAGGTTCAAGCCCTGGAAGTAGGTCTGCAAACGGTTCGTTTCGGTTCGATTTTATGTAAAACCGAAACCGAACCGAATAGCATCGGTTTTTACACACCCAAAACCGAAACCGAACTCCAATCGGTTCGGTTCGGTTTTTAACCCGTCGGTTCGATTTTCTATATTTGCTTCGAAGTTGTTTAGTATTTTTTTAGGTACATGCATTCTATCATAAAATTCTACAAGATTTTTGAACTATAATTATTATTTTATACAGGAACCCTCGGCCCTAAGAAAGCATGCATAAGAGAAAATTTAATACTTTTTATAAAAATGCAGCTAAGAAAGACAATTTAATTATGATATTTTATTTTTATACTTTTTATTTTGATGGTCGGTTCAACCGGTTTTTCCATGGTGAAAATCGAACCGAACAAAAAATGGGTTGGTTTTCAGCCTCTAGTAAAACTGCAGGGTAAAGTTTGCCTACATTTCACCCTTGTGATGGGACCCTTCCCTGAACCCTCGCTATGCAGGGATGCTTTGTGCACCAGGCTGCCCAATTTTTTGGTGTAATGTATGCTAATAGTGTAAACTTCAAGGAAGCCTTAATGGTTTTACAAAAATAGAAAGGAGCTCTTGGTAATTTTAAAATGTAGAGAGAATCTATGTAATTATACAAAATTGCATGAAATGTTTCGTTATTATTCCTATTTTTAACACGAGTCGAACGGCACGGGTCTTCGGCCCTATGTTAGTGCAATGGTGGGCTTCACCCACAGAGCCCGCCCTCCGCAGGTTGTGCCCGCCAACGGCTGGGCTTCAATAAAAATTGCAATTTTTCAAAAATCCTTGTAAAATTAGGTGGTCTGCAAATAGCAGCCAGCACAGCACTTTTTGATTATTCGCAGACCAACGTAATCTACGAATAGCAGCCAACCCAAAACTATTTGGCTATTCGCATACCAACGTGATCTGTGAATAGCGGACTAGCGATTAGCGCAAAACTATTTGGTTATTTGCAGACCACCCCGGGGTAAATTAGGAAAGATTAATGTTTAAACAAAGGGGGCAATAATCTCTCATCCAATAATGATGGAGACTTCTTAGAAGAAAATATATGTTTATTAGCATAATATTATATGGTAGCCACCAACATAATTTGGCTCTGTTTAGCCAGGTTGTAGTACTACAGCAAACACAGGCAGGCTCTGTTTAGCCAGGTTGTAGTACTACAGCAAACACAGGCAGGCTCTGTTTGGGATAGTGGTGGCTATTGGAAAAAGTTTTACTCTCACCGCTGTGAGGGGTTGCTCGAAACATCCGGAGGAAGTCTAAGTGGAACTAACTCTCCGTTGCCTCCAGCTAGGTATATATAGCAGAATACCTAGGGTTTTCACACGCATAGCCCCCGAGCTCGTTATTCGTCTGAATATACACTTACAATCTCCTCATATATTCGTGGCAAATAGCGTAACGTTTCGGGGTGTTGGAGAGTAGACAAAATAATAAATAAACTAAACAAAGCATTTAGGATAGATCATACTAATCAACATATGAAAAGATTTTTGCCTAAACGGCAAATCAGAAAATCACAGATTCTATCCCAAAAATATAGTTTGAATAATTATTACAAAACATAACATGAAATTAAACGTTTGATGATTCTACTCGTCTAGTAGATCATCGTCATCCATGTCCAGGTCTACATCTCCTCCACAATCTCCATTGTAGCCTGCAAGGAATTTCACGAGTCAGACTCTGTGAATTCATAATCGTATGCAGTAACGTTTAAAGTAAACTAGCTCTTACTAAATGAGCTTAGCACTTCTAGCAACGGTGAAGTAACTCTGTCAGCATCTCATCCAGTCTAACTAGGACTAGACCCGTTATCTTACTCATTACTGATCACTATGTGCCTCACCAACACATGTGGGCACACATTGCGTGCAACATTATCAAATGTGGAATAATGTGATGTGACCAATAATGTTTAGATTAACATTTACAACTACTTTCAATTTCCAGTTGAATAACTCTTGAATCAACTTACAATGAGAAAGTTGCTTGGTTATCAAATGTGGAATAACCTGCACCAGACCATCTTGGGTTTTCATCAAGAAGTTATTTGGGTTTTCAGTCTGTTTTTAGATGCTTGAATGTTGCGACTATAGGTTCTCACTGTTAAAACATAAACTGCGGAGGAAAGTTTCATATTTCTATGAACTTTAATCTCATTTCCCCCGATGTTTTGATTGTGAGAGCTCTATTCAATCCTTTGGTCAAAGGGTCTGCAACATTATCTTTCGATCTCACATCAATAAGGGACATAATCCTTTGACTTGTGAGAGAGGTCAACCAGGATTGTTTCAGCCTGAGATGCCTTCTTTTGCCATTGAACAAAGTGTTCGTAGCAATCATTTTAGTAGCCTGATTGTCGCAGTAAACTGCAACAGAACTCATTTTCAGGCTCGACAAAGGAATGTCCATCACCAAATCTCTCAGCCATTCGGCTTCTTCTCTTGCTGACGCAAGAGCGTAGAGTTCGGATTCCATAGAAGAGAGAGCAATACAGGATTGCCTCTTGGACTTCCAAGCTACAGCTGCTCCTCCTAGTGTAAACACAAAACCACTAGTGGACTTGCTGTCGTTTAATTCTGAGCACCATGATGCATCAGAATAACCTTCAAGAACTGAAGGCTGACCAGTGTAAACTAAAGCATACTTTTGAGTGTGCTTTAAGTATCGCATGAGCCTACCCAAGGCGTTCCAATGGTTTTTACCCGGATTACTAGTGAATCTGCACAACATGTCGACCGTAAAGGCTATGTCAGGTCTAGTGCAGACCATGGCATACATGAGGCTACCAAGCAGTTTAGAATAATCTAACTGTCTAACCATAGCTCCTTCATTGGGCTTTAGGCGGTTAGTGTAGTCGTATGGTGTCTCAGATGCGCTACTGGCACTGTATCCCCACGTGTCCAACAAGGACTTTATGTAGTGGCTTTGACTTTGGGAAATACCATTTTTCCCAAAGCTCACTTGCATGCCTAGTATAGTGTTAGCTACACCTAGGTCTTTAATGCTAAATCCTTTTATGAGATCTGACTTAACGTCATCCACTTCGGATTGATCAAACCCCAGAATAAGCATATCATCCACGTACAAACATATTATGGCGGCTTTATCCGATCTATTACGTATGTAAAGACATTTGTCCGAAAGACTCGACATGAATCTCATGTTCTTTACACTATAGTCGAACTTCTCATGCCATAATTTCGGTGCTTGCTTTAGTCCGTATAAAGACTTAAGAAGTTTATAGACTTTCGTTTCGTGATCGTTTACAATGAAACCTTCAGGTTGACTCATGTAGATCTCTTCGGTCAGATCTCCGTTCAAAAACGCAGTCTTAACATCCAACTGATGAACAACAAAGTGCTCAATAGATGCAATAGCAAGGAGAACCCGAATGGTTGCCAAGTGACACATGGGTGAGTAGACATCAAAGTAATCTACTCCGCTTACTTGTGTGAAACCTTTAGCCACCAGGCGTGCTTTATACTTAGCTACGCTACCATCGGGATGCAACTTCTTTTTCAGAACCCACTTACACCCTACGGTTTTAGCCCCTATTGGCTTATCAACCAACGTCCAGGTGTTATTCTGAAGAAGAGAACCCATCACTTCATTTATAGCTTCTTTCCAGAGTAGTGAATCCCTGGATCTCATCGCTTCCTTATAGGTGGATGGATCGGCCTCAACGTGGTAGGTCACAAAGTCACTACCGAAGGTTCGTGGAATTCGCTCTCTCACAGAAGTTCTCCTAGACTCTAGGCCAGAGTTATCTACCGGAACGGAATAGGAGGTGCTCGGTACTGAAGTAGGATCTTCTTCAGTAATAGTTACTTGCATACCTGGGATTGTTAAGTTCTTATCTTTGAGGAACTTATCCTCGAAGAACACCGCATCCCTAGATTCTATTATGATATTATTGGAAATATCAAGGAACCTATCTGCAGCACTATCCTCAGCACAACCTAAGTAGACACAAGTATTGGTCCTAGGTCCAACTTTAGGCCTTCTAGGGTCAGGAACCCTGACATAGGCTATACAACCCCAAGTCTTAAGTCGAGTAAACGACGGGGGTCTCTTAAACCAAAGCTCGTAGGGAGTAACCTCTAACTTAGCATGAGAGACTTTATTCAGAATGTGATTCGCGGTCAAGACTGCTTCACCCCAATAAGCGGAAGGCATGCCTGCAGTGAGCAGCATAGAGTTCAACATCTCTGTTAACGTTCTATTCTTACGCTCGGCTATGCCGTTAGATTGGGGGGAGTAAGGAGCAGTGGTTTCTGCTATGATGCCCTGTAAAGCAAGGAAGCATCTGAACTCACTGGACATATATTCTCCTCCTCTATCACTCCTAAAACGTTTTATTTTCATGCTTAGTTGGTTTTCTACCCTGGTTTTGAAAAGACAAAACTTTTCAAACGCTTCATCTTTAGTTTTAAGCAACGAGATATGACAGAATCTCGTGCAGTCATCTATGAACGTGATCATATACTTCCTCCCACCTCTGGTGACAAAACTTTTAAAGTCACAAATATCGGAATGTATAAGCTCAAGAGGTGTTGTGCTCCTAGTAACCGTCCCAAAAGGTTTCCTAGTGATCTTAGTCTGAGCGCACACTTCGCATTTTTCAAGTGGAGACTTAGTGTCTAATGTGATCTTGTGAGTTCTAGCTACTTGGAACATTTTCCTGTAGTTGACGTGTCCTGGTCTCTCGTGTAGAGTCCTAGGGCTAACTAAGTTCAATTGAACTTGTTGGACTACTTCACTTGCTAGACTCAGACGGTACATCCTATTTTGGACATAAGCACATCCAAAATAGTGCGAGTTAACTGACAAAGTCACCATGCCGCTACAGAAGCTAAGCGACATACCCGCATCACATAACAAACTAATAGACACTAAGTTAGCAGCTAGAGAAGGAATAAATTTAACATTCTTTAAAAGTAAAGACTTACCTGAGGAGAGCAGCAGAGTTGCATTCCCCACCTTCAACACGTCAGTTGTGCCTCCATATGCCACAGTAACTGATTCCTTTGTATCCTTCAACTCTGTCAGAAGATTAGCATTGTTGCAAACGTGGCGCGTTGCCCCCGAATCCAGGTACCACTCCGTGCTGGCCTGCGCTTGTCCGACCATGGCAACAAAGTCGGATGGCTCAGCATGGCGGACCAAATGGGCTTGGTTGCCTTCTTGTGGTGCCCGGGTTCTCTCTTTCCTCGGTTGCTTGCAGTCAGATGCGCAGTGTCCCCACTTGTTGCAGTTATAACATTTACCCTTAAATTTCTTAGAGGGTTTACTCGGGCCTGCAACCTGGGGGCTACTACGAGACGTTTTGGTCTTGGGAGGGGGCGGAGGCCGCTTGGAGCTTGAAATCATGTTGGCAGCAGCCTTCTGCTTGCAACAGCTTCCAAAGCATTCTTCGTCCTGTTCTCATCCTCAATGCGTATGAAACGCTTGAGGTCGTTCAGACCAACCTGCATCTTCTTGCGATACATTTCCGTTTTGAAATTGTACCACGAGGAGGGCAATTTATACACAATCGTGCCCGCAACAAAACTTTCGGGCAGACTGATGGACTCACTATGCAAATAATCAATTGAAATTTCAAACTCTGATACCTGAGGGAGAATGGCTTTCTCCTCGTCGAAGCTGAAAGAGTGGAACTTGTCCACTAGGTGCGTCTTGGACATGTCCTCCTCCTGCCTGAAGTGCTCCTGCAGCGCATCCCAGATTTTCTTTGCGGTGCTCATCTTCATGTAGGTCTGGGGCAGGCTGGAAGACAAACAGTTGAGCAGGTAGTCCCTGCAGAAGTCTTCATCTGAAAACCACTGTGCCTCATCAGCAGTCCCAACGACCTCAGCACCATCAGACTGAACTGTGTAGAACACGTTCAGAAACTTCATCCCGAACTGAGTGTTCAACTTCCAGGCGTTGAACTCAGTCGCCGTGAACTTCTCCAGCTTTATCATCAGAATGGGGGTCGAGAAGTTGTTCCCCTTCATCATTGTGCTTGGAGACGGCGGCGGCGGGAGACTTGATGGAGGCTGAGGGGGATCTGGACTTGGAGCAGCTGAGGGAGGCTGCAGCACAGGAAACCGCTGAGACGGCTGAGCTGGAACCGCTGGGACGACGAGACAACCGCTGAGACGAGCTGGGCTGGAACCGCTGGGACGGCGAGACAACCGCTGAGACGAGCTGCTGGAACCGCTGGGACGGCGAGACAACCGCTGAGACGAGCTGTTGGAACCGCTGGGACGGTTTGGAAACCGCTGAGACGCGCACGATCAAAGGTCGTGCGTGACCAAGGAGCGCACGAACAGCGGTCGTGCGGGGGAACTAGCTGTTGAAGAACGCACAGCGGCGGTCGTGTGCGAGGGGTCGAGCGCACGATCAGCGGTCGTGCGCGAACTCCTCCTTTGCTAGCAGCGGCTTCGTCTTCTTCGCACGAGCGGCGGTCCTAGGGCACGGCCTCGACTCCAACAGCGGCAGATCTGGACAACGGAGGCGACGCAGCAGCAGCCCTGGATCTGTGGGCTAGGGCGACGGCGGCAGCAGATCTGGAGCTTCTTCCTCGGCGAACGACGGCGAGCAACAGCGGCGAAGACGCGAGAGGAGGGCTGCGGGGAAGGACGGGATCGCGACCTCCTTCCTTTACCTTCGACGAACGCGACAGCACGGGCCTACTCCTTCGCGAGAACGAGCAGCGGCAGCAGATCGCGAAGGCTTCGCGTCTAAAAGAACTCGCGGGCGGGGAGAGCGATCGACGGCGACTTCCGGACGACGGGAACGAGCGAACCCTTAGGGCTGTTTCGAGAATGTGAGAGGTTGCTCGAAACATCCGGAGGAAGTCTAAGTGGAACTAACTCTCCGTTGCCTCCAGCTAGGTATATATAGCAAAATACCTATGGTTTCCACACGCATAGCCCCCGAGCTCGTTATTCGTCCGAATATACACTTACAACCGCAACCATTATTTTGTAGGTGTTGATTCCTAGACGGCCGAGCAGCGTAATTGGCAATAATTAAGAGTCCAACTACATTAGTGATAGACTGATAGTCAATAGATACTCACAACGATGGCTCCGGCGGAGTCGATCCAATCCCCCGAGTAATTGGCGAGAAGCACGGCCGCGAGGCCAATGAGATTGGTGATGACATCGAACAAGTGGTCCTTCGCGTAAGCCTTCACGATCTCATTTGCGAAGGAGCGACAGTAGATAACCAGACACAACTTCACCAGCGTCGCCGACAGCATTATGTCTATGACCCACAACTCCTGCTCCTTGGTCAAGCTGAACTCATTCTCCTGAAACAAGTTTCATCATATAACACAATCAAATATATATAGAGAGGACGAGGAAATGTTAAAAAGAGAGCAAGAGTATTGAGTTCAGTCCCATATTCGAAGAATACACCGCCTGGTGTTCAGTATGAGATCCGGTGGAGGTGGGTATGTAGCCCTCATGGATCATATAGCAAAGGATTTAAGAGCAGGTGAGTCTCAGAACAAGTCGATGCGGTGTTCTGTGGGCGAAAAATACGAGCAAATAACACGAATGGACCTCCCCGCACAAGATTTTGGTTATAAAATAATTTAGGTGATTGTTATCCGCACTACAGTTTTGGCTATCCGCACTCTTTTTGAATGAATTATTACACGTCTTTTGGAAATACGCCTTGTCCATGCATTTTTAGGAAAAATGTTCAACACGAAAGTTGTAGATCTCGTCGAGATCTACAACTTTCGTGTTGAGCACTTTTCCTAAAAATGCATGTACAAGGCGTATTTCCAAAAATTCGCTATAGTTACGCACATATTTTAATCAGGGCGGCAATACGTCATGTGCGTGCATTTTTAGGAAAAGTATGTATTCAACACGAAAGTTGTAGATCTCGATGAGCTCTACAACTTTCGTGTTGATCACTTTTCCTAAAAATGCACGCACAAGACGTATTTCTAAAAGGCGCATAATAACTCATACAAAAAAAGTGTGAATAGCCAAAACTGTAGTGCGGATAACAATCACCATAATTTATCATGCTCAGGGGAGTAAACCGACAGAAACTTACATTTGATAGGAGCGTGCGTGCAGACTCGAAGATTATCTGGAGCCCTAGGGTTGTCATGATTGATGCAAATACAAGAATTCCCTGAAAGCAACGAGTTTTGGTTCATTAAAAGGGAGAGAAGAAAGAAGAAGAAATTAGCAGACAAACTCTTAAATGTGGCAAAAAATTTCATCTTTCAATTATATAGAAAATATTCTTAAGCGGTGTATAATAGCAATCAGCAAGTTCAAGACTCAGTGCCACTCCCACAAGCCAAGAAACAGTGGTGAGACTTTTCTAACAATTTTCACAGATTCATCATCATATATATTCCCTACTATATTAATGGGATTTTTCCTCCATGTCCATTAAAGTTTGCCGAGGTAGTAATAAACATCCAGGTCCATGAGACCCCGATAACGGCCACGAGTGGGACGTAAACTGAAGAGGATGACAAAAGCATGCTTCAAATAGATTAGATTCAGGATATATCAACATAACTTGTATGTCGAAATCAACAAATGATCGTAGGAGAGATCATGTCCTCCCTTTCGGAAATGTGTATATTTGGCGGCACCAATCGTGGTGAATACAGAGGAAGAGCTCCCCACGGTGTTGGGGGACCAGGGACGTGTCGGAGCAAGGATCAACGGCGGTGACCAACTCTTGGAGCTGGGCTCTACGAGGCCGGTGCTGGGCGGAAGTCGCACGGTAGAGCCGAACTCCTATCTCCTTACGTCTTCTTGTGTCTTGTGTATGATCCGCCCCGACGCAAACCCATGAAAAAATGCACCACCAATGATTTAATAAAAAGTGTGCAAAAGGAAAATTTAGCTTTAAACTTAATGAAAAGTTTGGGGCGCCTACAGCCCGTCAAAGCAAGCAGTGATAAGGTATGTCTCTGAAATGGAGCAAAGTGGAATCTTTCATGAACATAACTTGTGCTCTTACTTTATAGATGATTATATGAGAGTATTAACAACTTTGAGGTGCATTTAGAGATTAGAAAGTCAGATACTCAGATAATCCTCATTTGCAAGAGCAAGCGCAGACATGGCATCATCACAAATTTGACGATCTTATATAGTATAAGCCAGACATATAACAACAAAAACAATAAAAATTGGTCAATTACATTGTTACAAGACAAGTAGCTAAGCAATCTTATGTAGCATAAACCAGATTTAAAATCAACAAAAAGAACAAAAACAGTCAATTACATTTTTGCAAATTAGTAGCTAAGGAATCTTACATAAACAACAAAAAGAACAGAAATCGGTCAATTGCATTGTTAGTTTCGGTCAAATTTAACAAAAAAGATTAAAATTGGTGAATTACATTGTTTATCGGTCAAATTTAACAAAAACAAAAAGAATAAAATTGATGAATTACATTGTTACAAATCGGTATCTAAGCAATCTTATATAGTATATGCCAGAGTTTTAAAAATCCCACTCAATTTCATTGTTAGAAATCAGTATTTAGACAACCTTATATAGCATAAGTTAGGTTTAACAACAAAAAGAACAAAAATCTGTCAAGTATATTGTTGCAAATCAGTAGTCAAGCAATCTTCAAATTGTTTGAAGCTCATGACAATTTCCATAACAATTATACCAACTTTTAGAATGAAAGTTACTTTGATTAAGATCCATTAGAAGAAGACAGTATATATTGACAAGAGCAAGTCCACCCAATAAAAACTAAATTAGGCAATACCAATTTTCAAAATAGAAACTTACAAGGGGCTGCATGCGTCTTTTCCCAATAGGATACCGGTACGGATTCGGAGTCCGCATAGAGAATGAAGTAAACCACAATATGAAACCAGACAGAAGATCGAGAAGAGAATCCAATGTGGACGCTATGATCGCCAATGAACCGCTTCTAACTGATGCATAAACTTTGGCAGCGAAGAGAACCATATTTGCTATGTTTGATATCCTGATAGCTAGATTCTCGCCCTTGGCAACCCTTTCACACTCTTCCTGTGCATAGTAAGTGCACGTGAATTCCAAAAAAACTACTCATAAGTTGAAAAAGAAAATGGGCAATTTACCGGGACCTCCCCTCTAAGTTTGCTAAATTACAGGTTGCACCCATCATACTTTTGAAATTACAAAAACCTCCCCTGAAGTTTTCATTTCATAACCTCCAAGCACAAAAATTCCCCCCATAAAATTTACTCCGAGGGGATATTTTTGTGCATGGATGTTATGAAATGTAAACTTCAGGGGAGGTTTTTGTAATTTCAAAAGTAAGAGGGGTGCAATCTGTAATTATGCTAACTTCCAGGGGAAGTTTTCGTAATTATTCCAAAGAAAACAGTGCGCACTTTAGAGAGTATTACAGAAAAGGAATCTCCCCTGACCTTCGACATTTTGGAAAGAAAACCCCGGTTCGTTAGATCATCCATTTCGCGAAAATCTTCCAACATTTCCCCCTGTTGGTGGTAGTAATCAGCAACAACATCTGCTTTTCCTACACCAATCAAGGAAAGCTTCACAATTTTTTCCTTTACAAAAATAAAAAAAAAAAATTTTATAGCTAAACATCAAAATTGATCTAACTGATGGAGGTCATTTGAATGATGAGATCAAGCCAAAGCACTGCCTTTTCAGAAGATAACAGGGATAAATGGAAGAGTACTTCCATTAAGGATTGAGAAAGAAATTGTTCAAACATATGCTCCAACCCAAAACTAACTGGCTATAAGTAGAGTGATTCAAAATCTAAATTAATTGCACATAAGATTGTTATCGATCCGACTTCAAAGTTGGATCGAAAATAAAAGAGCCGGCCCAAAATCCGCTCGTGCTCAAATGGGCAAGACATAATTATAGACAAAGTCGAGAAGGATCAAATGCGGATTCATTTTAGAAATGATTGAAGCACTAACAACGACCAAATACACATTGATGATAATACCCGATATAATATATAAATATATAGTTTTATTTTTTATTTTGTGACCATTTCGAGCTGGATCGATCCAATCGGAGACCAGCACGATTTGATTGGAACTTAAGTCAGAATTTTAGCTTGTGGCTTGACCTGCTTAGATTCGAACTATTGTTACCAAGAGCACGGGTCTACTTGAATTCCTACCGTGGGACTGCGTTCTCAACGCGCCTCCCCATGTGAATTATTATCGTTCGGAAAAGGATTTGAGTTCAAAGTGATGCTTTTCTGTATAGGCGGTCGCAATCGTTGTCGTGTCAAACTAATGTTTTGTGTTGGTAGTTTTTTTTTGCCCGAACGCACCGGAGAAAAAACGCGAGCCAAACGGGCCCAAAGTGTCAATCCATGTTGGGTATGCCTTCGTGCTCCCGTCCTCCGTCGAGATGTTTGCCTTTCGAGGTGAAGCCTTGGAGGGAGCAGCCGTTTGACTTGTTGTTCGAGCAGGTGGCCATTAATGATGCAGGTCAGAGGAAATTAATTCCAGTTTTTCTTCCTCATTCCAAGGGCTTGAAGATTTGGAAAGTCCTAAATTATCATTGGCAAATTGAAGTCCCCAATTGGAAGCCTTTAATCGGAGCAATAAGTGATTACCGTTACTGCTCAATTTAGGCAAAGCTTTTACTCTTAGCCACCATTGATTTCCAATCTTGTACAGCCATATATGAAAAGTTTATTATGAGGTGGCCTATTAAATCTTGAGCTCTCTTCTCTGTTCAGCAGAGAGAGAAAAAATAGTTCCTTTTTCTCCAAGGGAGAGGTGTGGCGTTCATGGTGTTGCTACCCCTTTCCCTTTGCTGCTCGGGGCGACGTGAAGAAGACAGAGTCAAGAGGCCGTTTGAGCTTCTAGTCGGCCGGTCCTATGGTTTCGGCCGAGCGCCGCTTTACTTTTTGGAGGCTTTGATTCTTGGAGCAGATCCCATTCAACGGGTCGAAGGTGCCTCATGGGAGGCGGCGTTTATGGAGTTGCCGAACTCACTTATTTGGTGTTCACCGGAGACCTTGCTCCGTATTCTTCTTCCTTTGGTTTTGAGAGCTTCGCTCTCAAACCGGATCTCATCCTAGAGATCTAAGCCGTACTTCTCCGCTCGTCGCCGTTCGTCGGACTCGCCTACAGGTGTGTTGACAGGAGGTAGAAGTGAATGCCTGTTTATAAGAAAACTTGTAGAGAGAGAATCTGTATTTGAGAGGTATGAGATTTCTATCTCCTTTCTTCCTCTTGTTTGTCTCCTATCTACTTGCTTTTGTTGTATTCTCATTTGTGGGTTCGTCTCGAACCCACATTTGTACTTGATAATCGACTTATGGTATTATTCCATTTTTCGCCCGTGGACACCCGTTCTGGAACCACATTAAATATTTGTTCATCTCTAATCGCACCTCTTCCGTATTTCATTGCACGTTCCTCACATGACGCTCTTATGACGACGCATCGTCAATTTTTGCATAACAAATCCACGTGGCGCAATTTGAAACGGTGCTCGAAGCATCCGAGTGCACGTCAAATTTGGAACGTACTCCCCGTTGCCCCCAGCGGGGGTATTTATAGGCGTAACCCTAAATCCCCGACGACCCGTCAACGGACCCGTTAGGGTTCCGTTAAATAATAAATACAACGCTAAATATACCTTAACATTCTCCTCCTATATTATAGCAGTTGTATCACATAACAGGTTAAACATATAAGTTAGATAACGACAGAATGAGTTTCAGATTAAAAACAACAAGAGTTTTAGATCAAACATCTAAACTCAAACAGGTTCCAAACATGCAAAAGCTAAAGCAGAAGCAAGAACAGTAATCTGAAAACAAAACTCAAACTAATAACAGAACGGTCTACGCAAACAGTAGATCATCTGCATCCATGTCGAAATCCACTTTCTCTCCTCCAGACTCCAATTGATCTGCATTGAAACATTTGAATGTCATGAGACAAAACTCAATGAATTCATACATATGCATATCAAAGGTAAAGTTATTAGTTCTTACAAGTTTGAACATAATACTCTAACTAGGAAGAAAGACTCACAGGTCCGCATCTCTTATCTAATTTACAGAAAATTAGAAATTTGGTTTCATAGAACCAAGCTATGTTCCTTCGATTATTAAGATTATTACCAAACGTTTCACAATTGTATTATATCATCAAGTTTGGAATGATACAACAAGCTGTGACCAATATATCATCAAGTTTGGAATGATATAAGTAATGATCATAATATCAGGACGCATATCAGTAACTTTAGTACTCGTTTTTGGAATGATACCCAATTCAGCCTTTGAAAAGAAATAGTTGTGTAAGTCATCAAGTTTGGAATGACTGGCAACTAAACAATCTCAGGCTTCATCAAGTAACATCTAGAATACTTCAGTGTACTCAGGCTAGATGCGTGAATGTAGGCAGACTCGGTTCTAAAATCTTAAACAAACATAGGTATTAAGTCCCACTAAATAGACTTTAATCCCATGTCCCCCGATGTTTTAGATGTAAGAACCTTGCATAAGCCCTTAGTAAGGACATCTGCTACATTATCTTTTGATCTCACGTCCAAGAGGGAAATGATCCCTTGACTGGTGAGATAGGTCAACCAGGCTTGTTTCATCCGTAGTTGCCTTCGCTTACCATTGAACAGGGAATTAGTTGCAATGGTTTTTGTGGCTTGATTGTCACAAAATATCGAGATAGAGTTCATTTTCAGACTCGTCATTGGAATATCCATAACCAAATCTCTGACCCACTCTGCCTCTTCGGCAGCTGAAGCAAGAGCATAGAGTTCGGATTCCATAGAGGATAGTGCTATACACGTTTGCCTCTTAGATTTCCAAGCTACTGCGGCTCCTCCTAGGGTAAACACATAACCACTAGTGGACCTACTATCACCAATGTCTGAGCACCAGGAGGCGTCAGAGTACCCTTCAAGCACAGGAGGGTGTCCACTGTAACATAAAGCATACTGCTCAGTATACTTTAAGTATCGCATTAGCCTTTCCAAGGCGTCCCAGTGGTCCTTTCCAGGGTTACTAGTGAATCTACTCAACATGCCGACCGTAAAGGCTATGTCGGGTCTAGTGCAGGTAGTAGCATACATGAGACTACCAATGAGTTTGGAGTAATCCAACTGGCGAATAGGTGAACCGTCATGAGGTTTCAGTCTATTATTATAGTCGTATGGAGTCTCAATCTTCCTGCACTTATCATAACCCCACTTTTCTAGTAGAGTTCGGATGTAGTGACTCTGGCTGAGGGTGATACCCTTATCCGTAAAGTTCACTTCCATGCCTAGGATGGTCTTCACCACACCTAAGTCAGTCATGCTAAATTTGGACTGCAAGGTAACCTTAACGTCTTCCACCTCAGACTGATCGGTACCCAGAATTAGCATGTCATCAACATACAAGCAGATTATAGCGACGGAGTGAGGACTTGTCCGTATGTACAGACATTTATCTGAAAGGCTGGATTTAAAATTCAGGCCTTTTACGCAAGTGTCAAACTTCTCGTGCCATAGCTTTGGTGCTTGCTTCAATCCGTAGAGTGACTTAATCAACTTACAGACCTTGGTTTCTAGACCTTATACGACAAACCCTTCAGGTTGACGCATGTAGATCTCTTCAGTTAGATCTCCATTTAAAAATGCAGTCTTAACGTCCATCTGATGAACGACGAAACGTTCAATAGATGCAATAGCGAGAAGAACCCTGATCGTTGCAATGTGACAAACAGGTGAGTATGTATCAAAGTAGTCAACTCCACTCACTTGAGTGAAGCCTTTGGCAACAAGACGTGCTTTGTACTTAGCGATACTCCCATCTGGATTCAGTTTCTTCTTAAGAACCCACTTGCTCCCAATGGTCTTAGCTCCTTTGGGTAGGTCAACTAACGTCCAAGTGTGGTTTTCCATGAGAGAGTGCATCTCATCATCAATGGCTTCTTTCCATAACAGGGAATCCCTGGATCGCATCGCTTCCGTATAGGTGGATGGATCAGCTTCAACGTGGTAAGTCACAAAATCTGTACCGAAGCTTTTAGGAACACGTTCCCTATTAGATAGCCTAGTGGACTCTAGGGCACTAGTGTGAACTGGCTCAGTGTCAGGGAGTCGTAGTCCCGTACCAACGAGGGTATCAGAACTGGTGTCTGGCAGACCGGGAAGAGTCAAGTTCTTATCTCTAAGAAACTTATCTTCAAAGAACACAGCATCTCTAGACTCAATGACTGTGTTGGTAGAGAGATCTAGAAATCGGTCTGCAGCACTATCCACTGCACATCCTAAGTAGACACAAGTGTTCGTCTTAGGTCCTAACTTAGATCTCCTTATGTCAGGTATCCTAACATAGGCGATACAACCCCAGGTTTTGAGGTGATCAAATCTGGGCGGTCTCTTAAACCAAAGCTCATACGGGGTTTGCTTCAATTTAGCATGAGGAACCATATTTAGGATGTGATTCGACGCGAGGGCTGCTTCTCCCCAATAAGCGGCAGGCATACCGGCAGTCAACATCATAGAATTCAACATTTCTGTTAAAGTTCTATTTTTCCGCTCGGCAATACCGTTTGACTGGGGCGAATAAGGGGCAGTAGTTTCAGGTATTATGCCATTGCTGGCAAGAAAATCCCTAAACTCACCCGAGACGTACTCGCCTCCTCGATCACTCCTAAGTCGTTTAATTTTCAAATCCAATTGGTTCTCAACCCTATTTTTGAAAATTTGAAATTTTTCAAAAGCTTCATCTTTTGATTTTAAGAGATAAATGTGAGTATATCTAGAGAAGTCGTCGATAAAAGTTATCAGGTACTTCCGACCACCACGTGTGACAAAACTTTTGTAGTCACAAATGTCGGAGTGTATCAACTCTAGTAAACGTGTACTCCTAGACACCTGACTGAATGGTGTTCTAGTAATCTTAGTTTGAGCACATATCTCACATTTGTCGAATTTGGTTTTAGTGTCTAAGGGGATGTTATGAGTTCTAGCTAATAGGAGTAGTTTTCTATAGTTGACATGTCCTAGTCTTACGTGTAGAGTCTTAGGATCAATCAAATTAGAACTAACCTGATTAACTACTTCGTGTGCTAGACTCAGACGATACATTCCGTTGACGACGTACGCGCAACCAAAATAATGTGAGTTAACCATTAAGGTCACCCTACCACCACTAATGTTAAAGGACATACCCGCATCGCTTAACAAACTAATCGATATTAAATTAGCAGCTAATGTAGGAATGAATTTAACATCTTGCAAAATTAAATGCGTACCTGAGGAGAGGAGCAGATCCACGGTCCCGGTCTGGAGTACCGCAGCGGTGGCTCCATTTGCCACTGTAACTGTCTCAGAGGCTGGAGTGACATCCTTCAGCAGAGCGGAGTTGTTGCAGACGTGGCAAGTCGCCCCCGAATCCAACCACCAGTCAGTACTGGCCTGAACGTTCCCAACCTTGGCAACAAAGTGGGAGGGCGCAGTCTGATGGAGCATATGTGCTCTGTTATCAGGCTTTGGTGGGTTAGCATCGGGCTTCTTGGGTTGCCTGCACTCAGAAGCGCAGTGACCCCACTTGTTGCAGTTGTAGCACTTGCCTTTGAACTTCTTGATCTTCTTGCTGGTGTCTACTACTGCGGGTGCACTGGTGGGAGGTCGAGTCCGATCAGAGCGAGGCTTTCTCTTCGGGTGTGTGACCATGTTAGCAGCAGATTGCTGCTTGCTCACCACCTCCTTAACATGCCTTGTCCGATTCTCATCCTCAATGCAGATGAACCGCTTGAGTTCTTTCAGACTGACCTGAGTCTTCTTGCGATACATCTCCGTCTTGAAAGAGTACCATGCTGAGGGGAGCTTGTAGATGATGGCACCAGCAACGAACCCATCTGGCAGAGAGAGACTTTCACTGTTGAGCTTGGCCACCAAATTTTCCAGGTCGACAATCTGGGGAAGGATTTCCCTGTCCTCTGTGAAGGTGAATCCCATGAACTTGTCCACCAGATGCGTCTTGGACATGTTCTCCTCCTCCTTGAACTGATCTTCCAACGCATTCCAGATCTCTTTCGCTGTCTTCAGTTTCCCAAACGTCTCAGCCAGAGAATTGGAGAGACAGTTGAGAAGATAATCGCGACAGAAGTCTTCGTCGCTGATCCACTGTGCTTCATCGGGTCCTCCTTGGAAGTCTGCGAAATCAGTCTGCAGCGTATAAAAAATATTGAGGAATTTCATACCAAACTGCGTATTGCGCTTCCAGGCACTGAACTCCGAGTGGGAGAACTTCTCCAGCTTGATCAACGGCACAGGAGAGGAGAGAGAACTGGTCTTCTTAAGAGATGCCATCTGGAGGTAGCGACTGAAGCACGGAAGAGCGGACCTCCACTAGCAAAAGAGGGCTATCGCCTGGTGGTAGCAGCAGGAAGGCTAACGCCCGGCGATACCACTAACGCCCGACGATAGCAGTTTGAATCCCACGAAACAGCGGCAGATACGCGCACGAGCCACGCGATCGTCTCCTCCGGCGGGATTGACGGCGCGATCTCCTCGGCGGCAGCGGGAAGGGAGAACAGCGGCTTCTCCGAATGGGACCGGTGACTAGAGCGTCACTGCACTTCACTTCACAGGAGAGGAGAAGACAGGAGGCGGCCGCAGTTCACAGCAAGGAGGAGATGTGCCTTCTCCTTCGCTACAGGGAAAGACGGCGGCGAGTCGGCTCGATGAAGGAGAACGGCAACGGCGCCGGACGGTGCGATCTGCTCCGTGCGAGAGGGGAGGCAGGCGGCAGCGATTCCTTGCGCGAGGGGGAACGGGAGATGCGGCACTCCTCCTACAGTCGCGCGCGGGAGAGGGACCGACGGCAGCCGAGCGTCTTCTTCCTTCTCTACCCTTCCTGCACGCGATGAAGACGCAGTCGAGTAGCGAGGGCTCCTTCGCAACCCACGAAAACAGGAAACGTCGTTCTTCCTTGCAGGCGACAGGCGACAGGAGATCGACACAAAGGCGGGCGACTGCTAGGGCTCGACAGCGGCCGGCGGCATCGTTCCTCTACTGGCGACGGGAGTTACAGCGAGAGCAAGCGACAGAAAGCAGCGGTTACGGGAGAGGAAAACCGCACGGGAGAGGAGGGGGGGCAAGCGCTCACGAACGAAAAATCTTCGAGAATGAAACGGTGCTCGAAGCATCCGAGTGCACGTCAAATTTGGAACGTACTCCCCGTTGCCCCCAGCGGGGGTATTTATAGGCGTAACCCTAAATCCCCGACGACCCGTCAACGGACCCGTTAGGGTTCCGTTAAATAATAAATACAACGCTAAATATACCTTAACACAATTTAGGGATTAATTCCCAATGAACGTTCCCTAAACAAACAAAGGCTCTGTTAGGGAGTGTCTCCCACGGGAGGCAGGACGGTGGCGGGCCGCAATGCCAGCTCCAGCCCGAACAGATCGCTTTAGCGCGGTGGCAGACCGGGCCAAACGCCGCCACGCCGGGCGACCATTTGGTTCGCCTCCAGCCCGCCTACATCTGCCGCCGAAGCCCCAGCGGCGCCCCAAACAGGGCCAAAGTGTAATCATCCTTCCCAAACACCAACACCCCTAATGTTTTCAAACTCCGATCATCGACGTCTTCTATGAGTTCAGAAAAGCAGATCAACCTACGATCAGCAAAATCGGCATAGGAAACCGAAGAAGAGGGAGAGGGGACGAAATAGAAGAGAAACGGGCTGAGAAAAGAGGCTCTATACTGACCTAGCACGCCGAAGAGATGCTGGAGCCACAGCTGGGGCTTCTCTCCCGGGATCTCCGACCGCCGGAATCCTTCGAAATTAAGCTGCCACGAGTGCCCCTTCCCGCCGGATTCCTCCAAGAGGAGCTTCGACCCTTCGGTGTCGCAGACGGAACCCACTGGAGCCGCCATTCCCTTGCCGGTCTCGAGTTTCCAGACTCGCCGGAGAAAAAGAAATTGAAATCATCCGAGTTCAGTAGCAGCAGCACCACGCCAGACCTTTTATGAATGCGAAAGAGCCATCCCAGGCGGAGTACCGAGTACCCATCTGCTTTGAGCGCGTCAATTTCGAAATAATTCTTTTCTTTTTTTTAATTATTTCGGCGCTTTCGAAATTCACCGTATATCTATATTATTATTACTATATTAAAAGAAAAAATATGTCTTTGATTAAATATTAGGACTTCCAAAATTATCATTTCAATAAAAAAAAATATTACCTTAAAAGAGAGGAGAGAGAGGGAGAGAGAGAAAGAGAGGGAGAGAGTGTCGTAGAGGGGGGGAGAGAGAGGGAGGGAGAGGGAGAAAAAAAATATTTTTAAGTTTATACCTATTTTTTTCATAAAATAAATATTGATGTATATTTTTTTACGATCATTTTGAGTACTCATATGTATATGTAGCGGGTGCAGCCTGCAGTGGCATCGAGCACGGTCTTCGCCCGTGTGGATGCGAGCGAAGCTCGCCTAGATGCGGCCGAAGGCCGCCCGACAGCATCGCATCGGGGGCGGGCGAAGCCCGCCGTGGCCGGCCGGGTACTGTCGCGCTTGGCCATATGGGCGGAGCCCCGTGCCGGGCACTCGTATTATATATAAGTATATTTGGGTGTTATCATTATAGTTTGTTATTTAAGTTCTATATTTCAAAACCGCAGGCCCCACCTGTAAGACCCCCCTCCCCTGACCGCAGCCGGGTTGGGTCGGAGACGGACCTTACTGCCCAAGGCGGCCACCCTATGCTTTCTGAATGAGACAATGAGCATAGTATTAAATAACTAAGGAAAATGGGCAAATGTATGTTTAGCAGTTATTTAAACCGAGCTTCTCTAGCTTGCGCGCAGGCACACAGGTATTCACAACCTACAACGGCTCCCTATGTCGACATAGTTTGACCACTTTCCTTTTTGCAAGGTAGCGAACCTCGCGGGCCTTACCAATGTGGCAGATTGGTATCAGCGGTCGGCCCTGCCACTTCTGGGTGTGCACGTACTACATCACCCAGGCCCGAATGTACAACCCGGTGTACTCCTGGATGTGAGCGCCATCCGGCGAACCTGAAATTCGCCAACCAGCGGAGGGACCCAGCGGGACATATATAATACGGTCGAGCTCCTGGGGGCACTTCTCCCTGTTGCCTAGAACCGTCAACCTTCCCGTGTCGGTACGTACGGTCTACGGGCATGACTGACCCGCCACTTTTCTGCATACAAATCATAATATAAGCATTTTATAAATAAGATAATATGCACTCTCAAGTCCACAGTGTCTTTCCCTACTCGGCATAAAACTATTCTGGCAGGCGACCACACGATGTCAGCGTACAGCTCTACTTTAGGCAAGGAGCACGACGTGCGCGTGAATACATTATTTGGGGCTAGCCTTGGAGGATTAACTCGGCACGTGACTATCCCCAACTAACGCACTAATAGAAAGCCAAACGCTCGTTAGAGCGGGGCCCGAGCTTAAGGATACAGAAAGAGTAAATTATAAATTGCAATGAGTGCGGTATGAGAATGCTGTTAAATAAACTGCAGTAAATAGATGCTGAACTGAAATGCTGGAAATAAGTGCTGAAAGGAACTGGACCAGTACGAGACTGGAGTAGCGAAGGAAATTAAATAAAGAGCAGCAATTATCCTGACCAGTACGAGACTGGAGTACCGAAGGAAATTAAATAAGAGCAGCAATTATCATGACCAGTGCGAGACTGGAGTTTGCAAATAAAAGAAAGAGGTTAGTAGTCCTTCACTCCATATATAGGAGGCTTTGACTCCATCTCCGTTCATAGGAGGCAAGTTCAGTTCTCTTCTCCGTTTTAAGGAGACTTCTCCGTTCCAAGGAGGTTTCTTCGTTCCAAGGAGGCTTCTTCGTTCCAAGGAGGTCAGTTCACAACTCTGCGGTGAATTCTGAGTATTTACCGTGTTAGGGCCTGCCGGCTTGATAATTACTTTAGTTGCACATGTTAAGGCAATATATCGGACTTGTGTTGATTTGTAGGAGTTTCATTGTACTTTCAAGTCTTCTGATTATAATCACCCAATTTAATTAACGAGACTTAAATACTCCGCATGAGGTCTTCGTGAGATCGTTTAACCTCAATTACTCGTACCGGGGCGAATCAAATTTCGTTGTTACGACCAATAATAAGTGCTCGATTTAAACTTCCTTATTTATCAAACATCAAAATACTTTTGTCATTCAAATTATTGCCGAATATTGCATGATAATTTATATTAAAATGAGAGAAACTTCCGTATTTTATCCGGCTCAATTTTTCAAGATAGGAGCTCTCTATAATATATAAAATAACACCAAGATCATGGCGAAATTTGCAAAAAGAATAGATCATTTGAAATAAATCTCCCAAACTTTTCCCAGAGGGTAAATAATAGGCTTACCCCTGGTGGTTTCCTCAATTTCTTTCCGACCTGATTTAAGGTGATTAATCGTGTAAAACATTGTTTTCCTCATGGTTTAATCATTGAAAAAATATCAGGTATTAATTTAAAATCCCAATTATTTTTCTTAGGGTGTGCCATACTCTAACATACCTTACAAAAATTTTCAACCATTTGGGTTATGACAATATCTCCCTGAAAATTTTATAATTAAATAACTCATCCTGATTAAATCATTAGACTGACCTAATTACATCTGAATATTGTTAATTAATTACCACATATGTAAATAGCCACTGGGAACAGTCCCTATTTTTTTCAAAATTTTCTGACACAATCCAACTACACTAATAATTCAAAAACCCCAAATATTGGTGTATTTTAATTTTCAAAAATACCTAGACTATTCCAAAAAATTATGAAAATTTTACATGAGGTAGTCCTTGCCAAGATAAGCAACTTTCATGTTTTGTGTTTTCTAATTTGAGGGCTAAATATTGCACAGAAATTCGAAACTCCCTCTGCCTTTGAATAAAATACACAGCACATAAGTTTTCGCAATCGGAGGGCTGAGATCGAGCCGCAGACGTGCGCCTTACAACCCCACAGCGGATCCATGCCAGATCCGATGTGGGACCCAATCATTGTTTTGATTGGTTTAATAAAATCTGGGTCGTTCGATCCCTTGCATGGGATCGGACGGCACCTGCAAGCCGCCGGATCCCGCAGCCTTGCGGGCTCTTTCCACTGCCGGTGGGCCGGCGGATCGCCGCGCCACCACCACCGGTCGGCTCGCCGGTGGTGGGCGCTTACTCCGGCGGTGATCAGGCGGCCCGACGCCGCCGTCCGCCGTCGGTGGGCGCTTACTCCGTGCTGCGCGATCTAGGCATCGTCGGAGTTCCCTCCTCTGGCGACGCCACCGCCTGGATCTGCTCCGGAGAGGGCAACCGACGCCTCTCCGGCGATTGGACACTCCCCAGCCAACGTAGAGAGGCTGGGGAGCCTCACCCATGCGCGACCGCCACCTTGTCTACCCGAGCTTGGTGGTGGCTGCAGCGGAGCTCCGACGGTCGGAGCTTGCGGGTGAGTCTTCCGAAGTCTAGGGAGGGAGGGGAGGGAGGGGAGGGCGGGGAGGAAGGGATTCCATCTGCTGGAGGGGCCTCCTGGAGGGTCCGGTGAGATATGTCATTGGTGGGTGGTGGACCGAGGAGAGCTCGGCCAAGGGTGTTTTCCGGCGAGGTAGGGCTCCGGCCGGGTGGGATGAGGTTGGTCTGAGGAATACTTCCTCCTGGAGGGAGGGGTCTATTTATAGGAGAGGCTAGACCCCTCCCTCCCTTCTCCTTCTCGGCCAAGATTGGGCTTGGGTTAGTTTTAACCTAGGTGGGGTTAACAGGGGAGGGGGTGATACGCCCGTGAAAGGTGTATATAAATACGCAAGTGCACGTGCCGTACAAGTAATAAAATGATGAGAAAGTGAACGTTCCCACGAGGAAGTGCTTAACTTAGCGCTCACAAATATTAATTCTGCCTTTTCTCTAAATTCAAGCAAGTAGTAATGATTGGTAGAGAAAACTTAATAATTCAAAAGCAACAATTATAACTCTAATTACGGTTACTTAAAATACTTTTACTTCACTTGGAAAGATAGTCTCACATGTGATTTTCCCTTGCTATGATGACAACCCATAAAAGTGATAATTCATGAAGTATTAATGATTCTCTTGCAACGATTCTAAATTGGATAACTTTATCTCTCGATCTCGACTATCCGTTTATCCCCAATCCTCTAGTCGTCTCCAACTTAGATGAAATTAGAATAACATAAAGTACTAGAATCACGGTTGCTAATTCAAGAGGAGATCTCTCTCTCTCTCTCTCTCTTGGAATTATATTAAGATTTATGATACACTTTCAACGCTCCTCTCTCGAATCTCGCGATGAAGTATAAATACGGAAGTTTGGTTAAAAACTACACGACTCCTCTCTCGAATATCGCCGTGCAAAACAAACGTTCATCTAGCCCGACTCATCTCTCAAATTTTTGCCAAGCACTTTAAAGATGAAACTTAAACCAAAATCCCAAGAATAGATCATAAATTTAATAAAGATCACATCAATACATTCACAAAGTATAAATGAAAATCAAGTCATCATCACAACTAAGGTACTCCACACATGCAAGACTTAGTAATTTAGTTCATGAAGGAAGAGAGAAACCACAAATCAAAGTAGATCTTACTAGACATGATTCCGGAAATCAAAACGATGTAGGGACGTTTTTAGGTTCAGATCTATCTCCTTAGTGCTGGTTCGAGTCCCCTTCTCCAAGCCCTAGCCGAAATTCTCCAAGAGGAAGAAGACCTCCAAGTTCTCTCCTTTTCTTTTCCCTCTCTTTCTCCCCAAGAATAATCGCCCCTTAGTGCTGTAATTTCGTGCTCTTAACTTCCATTCCAAATCTGAAGGGATGCCTCCTTTGGAAATACACGTAGACGCCTCTTTTTAAAATTCAAAATCTGAATTTCACCGCCACGTTGCAACCTGCTAATTTTTGGCGTTGCAACCTAATTTCTGCATCAGCAATAAATGATCCATTGCTTCCCCAACTTGAATCCTTTGACCAATCTTAGATAGAAAACCATGGAAAATGACCGAAATCAGTCCAATATTGATTAATAAGATATTTGAACATATTTTCTATAATTGGGGATTATTTTCCTCTTTTTAATGAAAATTAGAATAAAATAAGTAGTGAAATAACTTCCTTTTAGGAAGTTATCAGGGGGCCAGCTGTCTGCCATCTAAGGGAAAAGGTACACATAAGTGTCTAAATCCTGGGGGTTTGGTTAATGGCTAGGCTTGGGATTTGGGTTGGGAAGAAAGAGGAGGGAAGCGGTTTAGGTTTGGGTTTTCCCCAAGCCTTGATCCTTGGCTTCCAAGCCCCTAAGCCAGTTGGTTTTCCCCTAAATATCAGAGCCCACTTTGGGCTAGTGGGGGCTTGAGTGGTGAGAGAAGTGGAGGTTTCATTTAAAATATCCAAATAATACTTTTTTTGAGGTTTTGACCAAAGTCAACCCTAGGGGGTCCCTAGGTGGGTCAAGGTCAACGTAGGTGTTGAAGCCTGGAAAATCCCGGCTCCAAAATTCCGATCAATGTAGCCCGAGGTTACTGATCCTGCGGTCCAACTCCACGGCTCGGATAGCTAAAATAGGAGGGAGAAAATGACTATAAGCACACCCCAGGTGCTCCAGCAGGGAGGTCCCACCACATACCCGGAAGTTTTGGAGAAACTTCCCCTCCGCAACCAAAAGTTGGGCGAGGTACTAGACGGGCATGGACTTGGCGAGTATCCAGCTTGGGGGGACCTCGACCACTTCCAAAAAAGTGTCATTTCTAGTACCCCTAGGGGTCTATTTATAGAGAAATCCTGGGGGGGATCCAGACGAGTATACTGCCTAAGCTTGCGAGTTACAAGGGTTACTCACCCATACTCGCGAGGTACTCGCCCAGGCTCGCCCAAGCTCGCCTCTGCTCGCCCCATGCTCGCCCCTACTCGCCCCATGCTCGCCTCTGCTCGCCCCTGCTCGCCTAGCGAGGTCTACGAATAAGCGTCTCGTTAGGCCTTTCTGATCTCGATGAATTACGGGTGGTACAGTAGGTCCATGTTGTCGAGTGATGAGTCAACGTTGGTGCGCCGGGGTCGATTCTCACTTTCGAGACTCCGTATATTTTACTCGTTATATTTTTACTATTTGGTCAAACGGTGTTGAAATTGAGCGTAATAAATTCCGTTGTTCTTGTATTGACAATATGAGTTGAATGTAACTGACTGTGGTCAATTCTGAGTTTATTTGTTTAACATACTCGAATGGCGTCGTCGTGACGCGCTACGATACTCAAAATGGTCATTTTCTCCAAACGACATCGGATTGAAACGGAACGAGTTCCGTTGCACTCGTATTGACATTACGAATCTAACGGAACTGACGGAAGTCGATTCGGAGTATGTATGGTCACTATACCAAAACGGCGTTGTCATGACGCGCTAAAATACTCAAAATGGTCGTTTTCTCCAAACGACATCGGATTGAAACGGAACGAGTTCCGTTGCACTCGTATTGACCATATGAATCTAACGGAACTGATGGAAGTCGATTCGGAGTATGTATGGTCACTATACTACCATATAGGTGTTTTGAGTTACTTTTATTGGGTCACTTTGTTCTTAGTGACCCAATAAAAGTCGGGATGTTACACCACCCTTGATTCGTCCCGAGCCCCACTTGCGCTCCCGCCAGTCATGAATGCAGTAGTTGGAAACTGCGGTCATGAATGCAATTGCACTGTTTGGACAAACTGTGTTTTATGTGTTGTCACGAACGCGAACGCAGTTTTATCTGTTTGGTAAACACAAGTGTGGTGGCTTTTTAAACCCTAGAAAAACCGTAGACAGCCTCGAAACCATCTTCCACGTCCTTCTTGGTGGTGTTTGCAGGGACGAGGCCAGAAGAAGACGCCAATCGAAGAAGAGGAAGCCTGGAAGTGGTGAAGGAGACAGGATCTGGGCTCGTCGGCGGTAAAGTAGACGGGGGATTTGGGCTCATCGGCGGTGAAGGAGACAGAGAGGGAAGATCACGTGAGCACGGGCGGACCCACCTTAGGACACACCCAGGCACGTGCCCGGGTGTGATTTTTCGCGGATTTCATCTGGGCCGCTGGCGCTTCCCCCTTTTTTTGTTTTCTCGTTCTCCATTTGCCCTAGCCGCGGCCGCAGGCCGCAGCACGCCTATCTTCCGCAAGTCGGACGTCCTCGATTTTACCTTCTTCTCCATCTCCGACGTGCCCTAGCATCCTCATTGAGTGACGACGACGAGTTCCATCTCCAGCGTGCCCTCCAAATCTCTGGTGGTCGGCGCACCCTAGCAGCTTCGAGCCTTCGAGGTGGAGAGTCGACGCCTCGACGGGGCGGAAATCCGCTGAGTCCTATTTCTCTGATTTCGGAATCAGCACAAGTTGAAATTCAATATTATTCAATATTAGTTCTTGCCTTTCCAACTGACAGTTCTTGCCTTTCCCGTTCGTCGTTCAACCAGTTCTTTAGGCAAGAACTCAAGTGGGGTGAGTCGGTGAGTTCATTAGGCTTTACAGCTAGTTCTTGCCTAGTTGGCTTAGTGCCCTCAAGTTATTTCCAAATAATATGAAATTCAATATATATATATATGTATGTATATTTGCTAAAACTAAGATTGAAAGTTCTTGCCTTTCCAGATTCAATATATATTTGCTAAAACTTTAATTTTCCCTTTACAGATTACAGTTCTTGCCCCATTTGTCATTCCCGTTCGCCGTTCGGCCCTTTCCAGACTCCAGTCTCTTCAAGACTTCACATTGCAGGCTGCAGCCGGCCAACAGTGAACAAGCAACAGCAGGTATTTGAGTATTTTTTGTGAAAATCTTGTAGAAAGTGCAGTGGTATTTTACATTGTGGTGTTTTGCATTAATGTTTGATAATCTTGTAGATGATTGTAGATGATTGTGGTATTTTGGTGAAAATCTAGTAAGCATTAAGGTTTGGTAATGTAGAAGTATTTTGGTGAAAATTTTATAAGCATTAAGGTTTGATAATGTACAAGTATTCAACCTCCCTAATTTTCCCACTTGATAATGTATAGATTTGATTTTCTTGGTATATTTTTCATTGTGGTGTTTTTTCAATTGTTGTTTTCTACTTAGTTGTTCGATTGATAAGTATATTTCAAAAGTGATTACAAATCAAATATCTCAGGATTTTCAAGCATCAGGTTCATGTGGTAAAAGGACCAATGAATTTAACTTAGATTATGATTTACCCGTTGATCCAAGATTGAGTCAAGTTATAAGCTCATATGATGTAAACATACAAGACATACTAAAAGAAAATACCTGCAGAATGGTCCTTGTCAATCGTTTTTAGCAAATTTTTCACAAATTGAAAATGGAAATAAAGCATGACGTTTCAATAAGAACTGGTTTAATGAGTTTAAAGATTGGTTAGAGTATAGTATAGATAAAGATGTTGCATATTGTCTTTATTGTTATATTTTTCATAGAGAGGTTGCGATCCAACATTTGTATCTCGTGGTTTCATATATTGGAAAGATAGGACGATATTAGAGAAACATATTAGAAATCACACAAGTGCACATAATAAGTCTAAGAAGATGTGCATAGCTTTAATGAATCATAAATAAGGTATTCAAGTTGCATTATGTAGGCAGGAAGAGACACAACGTACTCAATATCGTGCTCATTTATGTGCGTCAATAGATTGTATACGCTTTCTTTTAAAATAAGGACTGTCTTTTCGCGGGCATGATGAATCTAAAGAATCTAATAATCGGGGGAATTTTCTTGAACTTTTGGAATTTCTTGCATTGCTTAGCAGTGAGATCAAGGCAGTGGTATTGGAAAATGCACCTAGCAATTGTCAACTAATATCTTCAAAAATCCAAAAGGAAATAGTTTCTTGCATTGCATCTGAGATAACAAAGACAATTGTTCAAGATGCTGGAGATAGTTGTTTCACTATTTTGGTTGATGAATCACGTGATGTGTCCACAAAAGAACAAATGGTCGTGGTTGTACGCTATGTGACTATCAAAGGTCTCATTATGGAGCGTCTTCTTGGGTTTGTTCATGTTATAGACACAACTGCCTTATCATTAAAGAGAGCTATTGATAATTTGTTTAAAAAACATGGCCTAAGTATTTCTAAATTGCGGGGTTAAGATTATGATGGTGCTAGCAATATGAGGGGTGAGTTCAAAGGACTGAAAACGTTGATATTGTAGGAGAATAATTGTATTTTCTACATACATTATTTTGCTCATCAACTACAACTAATATTAGTAGTTGTTGCAGAAGATCATTTTGAAGTTGCAGAGATTTTCACGCTTATTAACCTTGTGTTGAATGTTGTTGGCGGTTCTTGTAAACGACGTGATTGTATAAGAGTATTAGAAGTTGGTCGGGTTACTCTAGAGCTTGGTTGCGGGGAGTTGGAAAGTGGTCGAGGGGCAAATCAACCTCTTGAATTGAAAAGGGCATGAGATACACGATGGAGTTCACATTATGACACAATATTAAATTTTATTTGGATGTTCTCATCTCTTGTTGATGCACTTGAAATTATCAAGGTTGATGGTGCAGATGAAAATCAGAGAGGAATGACAAATACTTTAATTAAAAGTATCTCGACTTTTAATTTTATATTCTTCATGCATTTAATGAAGAATATTTTAGTCAAGTCACACGAGTTATCACAAGCATTGCAGAAGGGCCAAGACATTGTTAATGCAATGAACTTTGTAAAATTTACAAAGCAATTACTGTTTAATTTGAGAAATGATGATTTTGAATGGAACTCCTTTATGAGTGAAGTATCATTCTTTTGTAGTAAACAACATGTAGACGTTCTTAATATGAATGAGAAATATATTCAAGCAGGAAGATCAAGACGCAATGAAAGAGAGATTACAAATTATCATCATTTTCGTGTTGAAATCTTCAATACAGTGCTCGATTGGACTTTGAACAAGTTAAATAATCATTTTAATGAAGTGAACACTGAATTACTTCTATGTGTTTCTTGTCTTGACTCTAGTGATCGATTTGTCGTATTTGATAAACAGAAATTGGTTCACCTCGCAGAATTGTATTCATCTGATTTCACACAAACAGAATTGTTGTTACTTGAAGGACAACTTGATATGTATATTATTAACATGCGCTCTTTGTTAGAAATTTTAATTATAATATTTTTTAAACTTAAATGTTTTGATTGGAGCTAAATGGTGTTTGGTGTTTGGGCTCCTCATTATGATGGAAAAGCTCAAAACCAAACTTGGAGTGAATCCAAATATTTGGAGGGAAGCCTTCATGATGAAAGGGTGTTCTTTAGTCCCACCTTGTCATTCTACTTCTTCCCTTAAGTGTATATAAAGATATCCACACTTTCTTATTTGTTCAAAAGAACATAAGGAGTATCTATGAACCACACACGCGCGCGCGCGCGCACGCACCGCACCGGATCCGGATCCAGATTTGGGGAATAATTGAATTGAATTGTATTTTTTGTACAAAATAGTTTCAGAGTTTTACTCGGAGTTGCGTCGATGAGAATTCGGAGCTGCGTTGAATAGATTTCGACGTAGCGTCTTCAAGCTGCTGAAGTTGGTGTGGCGTCAATTGGGATTCGACCCATGCGTCGATAGAACTCGACGCAAGCGTCGACAAGTCCTGCGTCGTTTTAGCCTGCGTCGATAGAACTCGACGTAGCGTCGACTTGAGTCGATATGGTGTCGACGCAACGTCGATTTGTTTTCTACGCGTTCTGCCGTTTTACGCGTTCTCTTAACCGCTCTTTATGCGTGTTTCTCGCCATTATTTACGTTGGAAATATTCAACGTTTATTTTCCCGATTATGATCCTTCCAATTATAACCGTCAATACTAATTATGTTTTAATATTGTCGTTTTTCAAGATCTGATTCCTTCGGCGATTTACTGTCTTTGTCTTCTATATATTCACGTTCTTTCTCAAATCGTATACACGCTCTTGTGATCTCTGTTCCTGTCACGATATTCTACGTGCTTACTTTTCTTTACGTTTGCTTCATCAAGTGGTTGTTCGGGTGCTCTGTGCTTCTTCGGTGTCCGCGCACATCGGAGTTTCGGGATCTAGCCGGGTGTTGTACCTTGGAGGAGTGAGCATCGGTTGAAAGCCCTGCCGGAGGGTGGTGCAACTTCTTTAGGGCAGTGATCACACGCCTTACCCAGGCTCGATTCTTATCTATATTTCCTCTCTTTTATTTCTCACCTCCTTCATGCAAAATTATTGATATTGCTGTTTATATATTTTTATATATCTGCTGTTTCTGTAAAAGTTTTAAAAACCGAAAATATATCATTTTGTATATAAATATAGAAATATAGAAGAAAATATTCCAACAATCTAAAGAAGTTGTAATTCCACATCAACTGAATAAATAAAATCAAAATGATTATCTCTGTTTTCTTGTTTACATGCATTGTTATTTACTATATGTTTTATAAATTCTAGAAATCTGTAATGGCATCTAGATCTGAGGATTCTGCCGGGATCAAACCCGAGAAATTTAACGGTAACGGTTTTCGTCGTTGGCAAACACAAGTCGAATATTGGTTAAATACCCTAGGTCTTTTGTCTGCCATCTTCGATGCTCCTCCTACGGAAACTGAAATCCCTAGCTCTGCAAATGCAGTTGCTTCGACTCTACCATCGTCTTCATCTTCAACTGCAAACACCATTAGAACCTACGTAAGACGTCTTCCTTATAGAGATCCGGTAGATGTTGAATATCATTGTCGTAACCGAATCCTAAGTACTTTGTCTGATAGCCTTTACGATGTCTTCCTTCAATATCGTACGGCTAAGGAATTGTGGTATGCACTTGAAGCGCGCTATAACCTTGACAATGCGGGTATAGAACACTATAATGTTTCCAACCTTCATAAATTCAAGATTGATGCTTCCAAGCTTATCAATCCTCAACTCCATCAACTAGATGAGATGTTGTCCAAAATCCGAGCCGATGGCCCAATCCTTTCCAAAAATTATCTTGTGGCATGTCTTATTGATTCTCTTCCCGATTCATGGTCCGACTTTAGCACTAGACTAAGGCATGACCAATCAAACCTTACTTATGTCCAGATCCAAAATGCTATCCGCATTGAGGAGGAACATAAGAGTAAAAACTCTAAAGTTCTCAAAGACCTTGCTCCAAGAGTAAACCTCACTGAATCGCAAGGCAATCATTCCTCTCACCAACACCACAAAGGGAAAGGAAAGAACTTCAAGAAACCTTTCGGTCAAGGTTCCCGCCGTCAAAAACCCAATCGTTTCAAACCTAGTTCCTCAAACCAAAATCTAGGTAAAGGGAAATGGTGCTTCATCTGCGGCCGCACAAACCATCTATCTATCAACTGCTTCTACAAGAAGACTGAACTAGTGGTCGGCAAATCCCATAGCTCCAAGCCTCAGGCCAACATGATCCAAGCACCGGATCAACCTATCTTCAGGTTAGATTATACTCCTAGTCTTCTTCTCACTTGTTCATCAGATTGGTGGCTTGATTCCGGAGCAAATGTTCATACTTGTTTTGATCATTCTTGCTTTGCCACCTTTCAGGACATCAGTGGAGGAAGCGTGATCTTAGGAGATGCTTCTTCGGCACAAATACTTGGACGTGGGCGAGTGGATCTTAGGTTGACATCCGGGAAGACACTAGCCTTGCATGATGTGCTTTATGTGCCGAGAGTTAGGAAGAATCTTGTTAGCGGATCTTTGCTAGTGAAGAAAGGCTACAAGATTGTTTTAGAATCTAATAAAGTTGTAATAACATTTAATGATGTTTTTATTGGTAAAGGATATATCTGTGATGGTTTATATAAATTAAATGTTGCTGATTTAGAAATAAATCAGATTTCATCTTCTTCTGTTTCATACTCAAATTCAGATTTTTGGCATGCTAGATTAGGACATGTGAATTCAGATTCTATGAAAAGAATGATGTCGTTAAATTTAATTCTAAAATTTAATATTGCACCAAGTTCTAGATGTGAAATATGTGTACAATCTAAATTTTCTAGAAAACCTTTTAAAATAGTGGAAAGAAGTTCAAAACCTTTAGAGTTAATTCACTCGGATGTGTGTGACTCGAACCGCCAACCCACTATAGGTGGAAATAAATATTTTGTAACTTTTATTGACGATTTCACTAAATATTGTTACATATATTTATTAAAAACTAAAGATGAAGTCTTTTCATATTTTAAGATTTTCAAAGCGGAAGTAGAAAATCAATTAGGATCATCGATTAAAATTCTTAGATCTGACCGAGGTGGAGAATACACTTCGAATGAACTAACTCAGTTTTGCCAAGAACATGGGATTATTCATCAAGTGACTGCTTCATATTCTCCCCAATCGAATGGTGTAGCTGAACGCAAAAATCGGACCTTGATGAACATGGTCAATGTCATGTTAGCCGAGTCCGGTGCCCCGGAAAATCTCTGGGGAGAAGTGTTGCTCACTTCCTCCTTCATCCTTAATAGGATTCCATCTAAACAAATCGATAAGACACCTTTTGAATTATTCAAATTAAGAAAACCTAACCTCCAAATTCTTCGAATGTGGGGGTGTTTAGTTAAGGTAGCAATTCCTGAACCTAAGAGAAAGAAAAATAGGACCAAAAACATTAGACTCTATTTTCATAGGATATGCATCTGATAGTAGTGCTAATAGATTTCTCATCACTAATTCCCTAATTAGTGAAATATCTAACAACATCATTATAGAAGCTAGAGATGCAGCTTATTTTGAAGATAAATTTCCATATAAACTAAATAACTCATCTCAACCTTCAACTAGCTAAAACCAACCTTCCACTTCTTCTATAGATCCATTAGAAATTGATGAACCTAGAAGAAGCAAAAGGGTTAGAACCGAAAGAACATTTGGAGAGGATTACTTCACTTACCTAGTTGAAGGAGATCCAAATTCATATGAGGAAGCTATGACCTCATCTGATTATCCCTTTTGGAAAGAAGCAATTAATCTAGAAATTAATTCTATCTTAGAAAATAAAACTTGGATCCTAACCGATTTACCTCCTGGTGCCAAAGTCATAGGATGTAAATGGATTTTTAGAAAAAAATTAAATCCGGATGGATCCATAGATAAATATAAGGCTCGTCTTGTAGCTAAAGGCTATGCCCAAAAACAAGGGATAGATTATCTAGACACATATGCTCCCGTGGCTAGAATAACCTCTCTTCGTATTCTAGTCGCCTTGGCTTCGATCCATAGGATGATCATTCATCAAATGGATGTCAAGACCGTCTTCTTGCATGGAGACTTAGAAGAAGAAGTCTACATGTCTCAACACGAAGGTTTTGTGGTCAAAGGCCAAGAAACCAAAGTTTGTAAGCTAATTAAATCTCTTTACGGTTTAAAACAAGCACATAAATAATGGCATCAAAAGTTTGACTCCGTAGTCTTAACTTTTGGTTTCAAATCTAATGAATTTGATAAATGTATTTATGCCAAACAAAACGGAAATGAAATTGTCTTGTTATGTCTCTATGTAGATGACATTTTAATTTTTGGAAACTCAATTAAAATTATTAATGAAACCAAAAATAATTTATCATCCAATTTTGATATGAAAGATTTGGGGAAGCAAACATTATATTAGGAATGAAACTAGTTAAAAATGATTCTAGCGCATCATTATCTCTTTCACACTCGATTGAGAAAATGTTGATTAAATTCAACTTATATGATTCCATTCCCGCTTCTACTCCATATGACGCTAGTGTACAACTTTGTAAAAATACTAATGAACTTGTTGATCAACATATGTATGCACAAATGATAGGATCACTCCTATACATAGCTAACCGCACTAGGCCCGACATTTCCTATGTCGTAGGCCGCCTTAGTAGATATACTAGTAATCCAAGTGATGAACATTGGATAGCACTAAATAGAATATTTAAATATCTTCGTGGAACTATGGATTATAGATTAGTGTACACGGGATTTCCCAGAGTACTAGAAGGATATTCAGATGCCAATTGGGTAACTGATTCGTCAGACGTTAAGTCAACGACGGGCTATGTATTCCTCCTTGGAGGTGCTGCCATTTCATGGGCTTCTACAAAACAAACAGTTATTTATAGAAGCACCAAAGAATCGGAGCTTATAGCTTTGGACACTACATGTGCCGAAGCAGAATGGATTAAAAATTTACTTAGTGAAATTCCATTAATTGAAAACCCCATGCCTGCTATCTCTTTACATTGTGATAATAAAAGTGTTATTGATTTAACTGCTTCTAATAGTACTAATTCCAAAATGAATAAGTTCATGAGAATAAGGTACAAGTCCGTGAAGCAAAGAAGAAAAGAAGTGATATCACTCAACTATGTAAAGTCAGAATTGAATCTGGCTGATAATCTTACCAAGGGATTGTCCCGAAGGGAGATATTGTTGTCATCGAGGGGAATGAGGCTTAAGCCCACATGATTTGCTGCCAACGGTGGATACCCAACCCATGTGATTGGAGATCCCATGAAGTGGGTTCAATGTGGTAGAAACGAAACCGTTGATGTAGCGTAGTTGGGAGCACAAAATATAAGGTTGAGAAAACCTTCTCCCCATTCCTATGATGTTGTGCTCTACGTAACAAGTTAGGATGAACTTAATTAAGTTCTTAATGGTTGCCAAAGGCATGTTTCTTTGCGAGATATTGGTTACGAATATCTCTTGAGGCACCACCTATGTGGGGGTTGTTGTGAGGCCGCAACTTTGGGATTCGGGCTGAACCCAAAATAACTCTCATGAAAAATCAAGGAATGCGCATGGCCATTAACGCGCCCACCGCCATAACCCAAGAACAACCAATCTTTTGTGTGCTTATCTAATTTACTGGTCAAAAGTTTATAATTCAAAGTTTCTGGCACATTATACTCTTCGGTAGAGGAAGTAAGTACTAAGTATAGATTCAAGGTAACCATTCCATCTATACCCATTGCATTAGATACAACTTGATGAAACAAATTTGTATTTAATTTTATTTATTATTAATAATATCATATTTATGAAGTTCGTTTTTGGTTTATCGCTTTTGTGGGGGATTGTTAGAAATTTTAATTATAAAACATTTTTTAAAATTAAATGTTTTGATTGGAGCTAAATGGTGTTTGGTGTTTGGGCTCCTCATTATGATGGAAAATCTCAAAACCAAACTTGGAGGGAATCCAAATATTTGGAGGGAAGCCTTTCATGATGAAAGGGTGTTCTTTAGTCCCACATTGTCATTCTACTTCTTCCCTTAAGTGTATATAAAGATATCCACACCTTCTTATTTGTTCAAAAGAACATAAGGAGTATCTATGAACCACACACGCGCGCGCGCGCACGCACCGTACCGGATCCGGATCCGGATGTAGATTTGGATTTGGGGAATAATTGAATTGAATTGTATTTTTTGTACAAAATAGTTTCAGAGTTTTACTCGGAGTTGCGTCGATGAGAATTCGGAGCTGCGTCGAATAGATTTCGACGTAGCGTCTTCAAGCTGCTGAAGTTGGCGTGGCGTCGATTGGGATTCGACGCATGCGTCGATAGAACTCGACGCAAGCGTCGACAAGTCCTGCGTCGTTTTAGCCTGCGTCGATAGAACTCGACGTAGCGTCGACTTGCGTCGATATGGTGTCGACGCAACGTCGATTTGTTTTCTACGCGTTCTGCCGTTTTACGCGTTTTCTTAACCGCTCTTTTATGCGTGTTTCTCGTCATTATTTACGTTGGAAATATTCAACGTTAATTTTCCCGATTATGATCCTTCCAATTATAACCGTCAATACTAATTATGTTTTAATATTGTCGTTTTTCAAGATCTGATTCCTTCGGCGATTTACTGTCTTTGTCTTCTATATATTCACGTTCTTTCTGAAATCGTATACACGCTCTTGTGATCTCTGTTCCTGTCACGATATTCTACGTGCTTATTTTTCTTTACGTTTGCTTCATCAAGTGGTTGTTCGGGTGCTTTGTGCTTCTTCGGTGTCCGCGCACATCGGAGTTTCGGGATCTAGCCGAGTGTTGTACCTTGGAGGAGTGAGCATCGGTTGAAAGCCCTGCCGGAGGGTGGTGCAACTTCTTTAGGGCAGTGATCACACGCCTTACCCAGGCTCGATTCTTATCTATATTTCCTCTCTTTTATTTCTCACCTCCTTCATGCAAAATTATTGATATTGCTGTTTATATATTTTTATATATCTGCTGTTTCTGTACAAATTTTAAAAACCGAAAATATATCATTTTGTATATTAATATAGGAATATAGAAGAAAATATTCCAACACTCTTTACCAACTGACATGTTCTCTCATAGTAAAGAAATTGGTGGATTTTTAAAAATATTGGCGGAGTTGAAAAAACAAGATCACTATCAATTGATTTTTCAGACTTTTAAAGTTGGCATGTCTTCTACCCGTTGCAACTGTCACTGTTGAAAGAATGTTCTCTGCAATGAAGATTATATAGAATCATTTACGAAATAGAATGGGAGATGAATGGATGAATGACTACATGATAGTTTATACTGAGAAAAATGTTAAAACTATTACTGATGATACTATCATTACGCAATTTCAAAATACGTGCCCACGAAAAGTGGCTTGTTGAACGATATGTAACGTGTTTTTTGGTTAATAATTTTTTATTAATGGCAATACTAGTACAATTTTATTTAAGCATTGCATTTAATTATTTATTTTAAAATTGTGCCGAGGCTGAGTAAAATTATTAGTTCCGCCACTGCATGTGAGGGATGAGAAAGATGATTGGGATCGGGAGGAGCTTTGTGTGTGGATTGAGCGAAAGATCTGAAATAAGAACCGCGCCGCAGAATCAAAACGCCAAAGCAGAGGGGGTCCTGCTCTTTTGTTTAATTTGGACTCCCATTGCAACTTATGCTGACCTAAAAAGGGATGTGCACTGAACCAACAGTCCACGTGGATCAGTGCAATGCACTTTGAGATGTGTACATTGATCCATACGGACCGTTGGATCAGGGCATTTCACAGTCAGGGGCGGACCCACGTGCAGGCATACCCGACCACGTGCCCGGGTTAAAAACATCGCGCACAGCGGTCCGCCCCTGTTATTTGTTTGTCGCGAATCGCGAAAAGCCCTAAATTTCTAGATTTCGCCGCATTGCTTGCTGCCTTCTCCGACGGGCGACTCGCAACTCGCGAAGGGCATCTCCCCGACTCCCTTCTTCTCCGACAGCGACTCGCGACGGCCGACGGGCATCTCCCTTATTCTGCCTACTGCTAACCAGGCTGCTACTAGTCTGCGCCGACGAGTCCGACGCTGCGACGAGCCGACGACGCCTCTTTGGGCAGTGGCTCTGTTCCGACATGGCGACGTCCGACTATAGCTTGCAAAGTTTGTAGGGCTTGGATTAGGATATTGTGGCTCTGTAAGGCTTGGATTAACGCACAGCGAACTATTCTCGACTTCCGACTGCAGCTTGCAACTTTGCCAGGTAATCTGTAAATCCTATTTTTTTTTAATTTTGTAGGGCTGAATGACTGATTGCTTCATTGCTTGAGTAGTTGAGTTTATGGCTTGATTAGTTGAGTAATGTGTATCCAGATTTGAGATATGAATTTTATAGCTTTGAATATTTGATGTTTATTGAATCTAAATGCATTTTTTGTGAATGTGAATGAATGTATTGCTATGAAATGACAGATTTTGTTTTTTGAGAACTTGGTTTTTATTTTGAATTTTAATGATTTAGGATTTTAATGATTTTAGATGCCTTGAGTTTAATTTATTTGTCCTCTTTAATGATTCAAGAGAACACTCATTCTTCAAGCTCAATTTGTTATGGAGAAATTTTTTGCAAATGTTGTTCAACCTAGTCAAAAAACACAAACAGTGGAAGAATCATGTAGTAAGAGACAACGGTTTAATTGTGTTAAGGAACTGCTTTCCATTAGTGCTCGGGTTTGACAAAAATCCTGGGTCCGCGCTGTTCACAGTAAAATGCATTTGTGCACTTTATCCCCCCGATTCCAAAGGATCCTCCTGAAAATTTGAATCTTCGTGAAAACCAACTATAATGATGCAATGATAGTTTCTTGACATTTTCATTTGGTTGTGTTTAAAACTCAAATGATGTGAAATGTAGAAATTTATATTTTGTATTTGTTGCAAGACTTAAGAGACGCATAAATTAGATTTATTTTTTCTTACGCCCTTGTCCTGGACTTAGGTCCGGGACCAACAGAAAGCCAGCATGCAGTCGGCCATATGGAAAATTATTATGTGCACACCAAACAATGCACCGTAGGCCCCGCTGCATGTTGACTTTCGTGTATTTCTATTGCAGCAGAAATCCAGCATGCAGAATCAAAACGCCAAAGCAGAGGGGGTCCTGCTCTTTTGTTTAATTTGGACTCCCATTGCAACTTATGCTGACCTAAAAAGGGATGTGCACTGAACCAACAGTCCGTGTGGATCAGTGCAATGCACTTTGAGATGTGTACATTGATCCATACGGACCATTGGATCAGGGCATTTCACAATAAAATGCATTTGTGCACTTTATCCCCCTGATTCCAAAGAATCCTCCTGAAAATTTGAATCTTTGTGAAAACCAACTATAATGATGCAATGATAGTTTCTTGACATTTTCATTTGGTTGTGTTTAAAACTCAAATGATGTGAAATGTAGAAATTTATATTTTGCATTTGTTGCAAGACTTAAGAGCCGCATAAATTAGATTTATTTTTTCTTGCGCCCTTGTCCTAGACCTAGGTCCGGGACCAACAGAAAGTCAGCATGCAGTCGGCCACATGGATAATTATTATGTGCACACCAAACAGTGCACCGTAGGCCCCGCTGCATGTTGACTTTCGTGTATTTCTATTGCAACAGAAAGCCAGCATGCAGAATCAAAACGCCAAAGCAGAGGGGGTCCTGCTCTTTTGTTTAATTTGGACTCCCATTGCAACTTATGATGACCTAAAAAGGGATGTGCACTGAACCAACAGTTCGCGTGGATCAGTGCAATGCACTTTGAGATGTGTACATTGATCCATACGGACCGTTGGATCAGGGCATTTCACAGTAAAATGCATTTGTGCACTTTATCCCCCCCCCCCCCCCCCCGATTCCAAAGGATCCTCCTGAAAATTTGAATTTTCGCGAAAACCAACTATAATGATGCAATGATAGTTTCTTGACATTTTCATTTGGTTGTGTTTAAAACTCAAATGATGTGAAATGTACAAATTTATATTTTGCATTTGTTGCAAGACTTAAGAGCCGCATAAATTAGATTTATTTTTTCTTGCGCCCTTATCCTGGACCTAGGTCCGGGACCAACAGAAAGCCAGCATGCAGTCGGCCACATGGAAAATTATTATGTGCACACCAAACAGTGCACCTGTTGAAACCTGCAACAGGTCTCTTGAGTTCGGACCCACTGGGGGTGTAGCCGATGCTTACTTCTCCCTCACTAGACTCTTTTGACGGTGGATGTGAGAATGTGAATAGACCCAAGGCTGAAGCGAGGAGGTCCCGCCACACACCCGGAAGATCTTAGAGAGCTTCCCCTCCCAAACCAGAGCTCAACCGGGCACCTTGGAGGGCACTAGCAGCCGACCAAAAACTAGCCTGGAGGAGAGGATTCTCTAAAATCGGATCTCCTCCAAGGTGCCCTTAAGGGTCTATTTATAGATTTTTCTAGGCTGGTCTGCAAATAGCATGAATCCGCCTTTTAATTTTACTAACGGCACCCCAAATTGGTCTGCTAACAGCCTAACTCCGCTGTTCCGAAGGGCTATTTGCAGCCCACCAGGGGTATCATGGTCATTTCCTCCTCAAATCATCCTGGGCGAATGGTCCGTGAGGGCACCACTCGCTGGGCACCCGCTTAGCTGGGTGAGTGCCCATTCCTCTGGGCGAATGGTCCGTGAGGGCACCACTCGCCGAATTCCTTCCCTACTGACCTGGGGGCCCTTCCACCTATCCGAACCTGGCCGAATGATCTAACTGGCCCAGGTCTCGCCAGCTGGCTTGAGGGGCCCACTCGGCGAATACGGGTTGTACACAATCCCCGCTCTTTGCGAGCGATTCCTGCGCTCGGAAAGAACAGTCCAACCCTGTATTCGGTGAGTGCTTGCTGACTGGACCTCATAAGATTCTGTGGGTCCCACCGTCATTCTATATATACATCCTCATGTCAGGTTTTTCTGGACCACTCTCTCATCTCGGCTCAGAGTTTCTCCACTTCCTAATGTCTTTCCACAAACCTTCTGCGAAACCGCTCTCGCGAGAGATGATCGACCGCCTGGCTGCGGCCCAAGCTGTAACTTTCCCCAAGGCATCCAAATTTGCTCCCTGGCTGATGTCTAAACGGGATCCGAGCGCCCCCTATGTCTCGCGTCGAGCCAAGGCGATTCGGCTGAATCGTCAGAGAGGCGAGACTGCCTCGGAGTCTCCGGCAGATACTCCACCGGCGAACACTCCGCTGGCGGATGCTCCTCCGGACCCTGCGATGCTGGTATGAGGATTCCTCCTGTCTCCATTTAGTTCCCGTCCCTTACCCTGCGTTTATTCTGACCATTCGCAGGGGGCTTTGGTGCCGGAGACTGGCCACGGGGCCATCTCGGGCAATGTCGCGGTGCTACCTCTCGCGAACGAGAGGCCTCCAGATCTAGACCTTGCTCCCCCACCCCCTCCGGGCGAGACCTCATTGCAGTCCGGTAAGTTGTAAACCCTTTTAGATTCTCCCTTCATGCGGCTCGTTGCTGACCACTACTTTTCGCAGCCCTCGACCCCGACCTTTCGCTGCGGAACACTGTTCCTCCGAGTTCCCCTGTTCGACCGAACCCCTCCGTGCTCGCGGATGAGCCGAGGGTATCTCCCCAGAAGGGACTCGGTCAGCAGGACCGCGCGGATGATCCTGCGGATGCTCCAGCTCCTACCTCGCGACCCTACCGTCCCGGAAGGGGAAAGGTTCTACCTCCCGCCGGGTTGTTTGGGACGCACCCCCATTCGTCTCGTCCCCCCGGTCACGGGGACCCCTCAACCGGTTAGCGATCTCTACTTCATTTAGCTCATTCGCTTAGTTTAACGCGACTGACCGGTCTATGATCTCGCAGGATATCGAGAAGCCTCCCCCTTTGGATCCTACCACGAGGGGGAGGACGGGATGCTCTCGCCTCTACCCTCTCCCGGGGATCTCGCTAACTTCCTGGGCGACTCCTCAGATCACGCGACCCTGAAGGAGCGAGTCGCGGAGGTCTTGGGGAAGCTCATCCACATTCAACGGAACATTGCTGGCCAGGTGGATGACGTGCGGATGGAGGTTACGCGAGAGCTGAGGGACCTTCAGAAGGACTACACATGCCTCCTCGTGGCGGTGGAGCGTCTGGGAGGTGAAGGAGGGGAGCTCTCTCCCGCGAGACATGCCGCGCGCGCCCGGGACCAGCTTCAGCTGGCGTCTCACGAGATCACCTCCATGCTCGCGTATTATCGCCCGCGAATGCCTCCGGAGGCTGGGCCGCGAGGGTATGGTCGGTGGTACTGGGAGGAGCGCTAGTCTGATCCTCATTCGCCTCCTTTGTATTGTTTCCTTTTTATTCTACTCATGATGCTGGGGATATCGGACTTTATTTGTGCTTTGTAATAATTTCATACTCTGTGCTTTGCGAATGCTTTTCTTCCATTTTCGTTTTTATTTCCCGCAACTTGTTTGTTCATGCTGAATGATATAATCTCGTTAAATGTTTTTGCGACTCTTTCGCGTGGCTGTCGAGTGGATGACCACTGGGCATTCGCCATTGATGGGCGAGAGAGGTCGGCTCGGGTTTCGAGGTGTCGGGAAGGTGCGATTGCTATTCGCACACCCGCTGCCTCGAAAGCCCAAGCGCCATTTGGATCTTCTATAAATAGGCCGTTCAACCACCACATTAATTACATTGCCATCCGCTCCCTCTCTCTCCTTGCGTTAGCACTCGCGCTTCTCTCTTCCCTACTGCTCCCGCCTTCTTTAGTATTCGCAAAATGGGTGGTGAAGCCGAAGGTAGGGCCAGGTGCGCCAGTGCATTCACCAACCATGCATTCGACTCTTGCGATCTCTCCGACGAGGCTTACCTGACCGCTGTCGCGGACTACGTTCCGCCGGGATTTCAAGCGCGGAAGCCCGGACCAGAGGACCGTCTAAACACCATCTCGCCCTGTGCTCTTGCGATCCCGCTAGAGCACTTCGAGGTGGGTTTTCGCCTTCCCATCTGGCCGGAACTCCGCCAGACCTTCCGGTACTACGGGGTCGTGCCCGGCCAGCTCAACCCCAACTCCATAGCCATGCTGGTTGGGTACGTGTGCTACCTGCGGGAAGAGGGGATCGAGTTCTCGCTTCCCGTCTTCCGCAAACTCTACACCTTTCGCTGCACCCACGGCGTCTCCTTCTTCTCGGGTCAAAGCCCACTCAAGCACTATGGGCTCCCGAACAAAAACCATGACTGGGTTCGCCGCTTCCTCTTCGTCAGCTGGAGCCTGGGAAACACTCTTCTCGCCCCGGTGCAGGAGGAGGAGTCAACCTTCCGCCCCCCCCCCCCCCCCCCCCCCCCCCCCCGACCTTAGGTGGGCACGAGGCCAAACTCCATCAATACATTCTGGAGCATGGGATGGACCTCGTCTATCTCCGGCGAAATGTCAATTCGCTCCCGCCCGTTCCGCAGGGTGAGGGTAGGTTTTTCGAGATCTCCTCCTTTCCTTTAGGCTGTGTATCTTACACCATTCGCGTTCTTGCGTAGGTGTGCGAAGTTTCCCCCTTCATCCGCCGCGACCTCCGGGGTTCTGCGTGCCTCTTGCGCAAGCCGCAGCGGATGCTTGCCGGGAGGAACCTTCTTCGTCCAAGCCCAGCGGCCGGAAGCGAAAACCCGGAGCGCTCACTTCATCCTCCTCCAAGAAGCCAAAAAGTCCTTACGCCATGGGGAAGGGAATCTTGGACGAGACCCCAGGAACGAGTGCTCCGACCCAGACCCTGGGGACGGTCGCGCCGGCCCTAACCCAGGGGGCAGATTCTCCGGCCCAAACCTTGGGGTCGGGTGCGCCAGACGGGACTGGGACCACGGCGAGATCGTCGTTGCCGCCGCCTCCGTTGCCCAGGGACCACCGGAACTTTCCCAGCGGCGAGAAGTACATGGACCCCTCGGGGGCTCCCCTGGTGAAGTGGGATAGGAATGCTAACAGGGTCTCGCTCTCTACCCTCCATCCGTCGTGGATAGAGAGCGATCTCGCCAGTGGTGAGGCTTACGCCATCGCGTATGCCCTCTATGTCCGAGAAGACGCCGAAGTCTATGATGCCGAGACGACCCAGATTCTCGCTCACGAGAGTGTCAGGGCCATGCTGCGGGCGCTCGAACTCGCGCATATGTCTTCGCGCCGGAGCATCAAGCTGGCGCGGAGCTTGACGGAGGTTGAGGAGTCCAGGAATGTCGCTTCTGCCGAGGCGCGGGAACTTCGGACGAAGTTGGCAGCTGCGGAAACCCTTCTCGCCAGCCGCCCCGTTGTAGAGGTATATACTTTCGATCCCCGCGAGTGACTTGTTGTCGATTGATGCACCTTCTTCTTACCACCTATATATATATGTATTGATTTTTTGTTCTTTTTTTCAGAATACCACAGTCGCCGAGATGCTTCGTGCGCGGGTGGTCGGCCTGGAGGATGAGGTCCGGTTGGTCAAGGCCGAGGCCCAGCGGTCGCGAGAAGCTGAGGTCTCAGCACTCGCCTTGGGTAGTGGGGGGCACTTCTACCCCCACCATGAATTGGAGCAGTTAATGCAGGAGAATGCCCAGAGCGTCGTTAAGCATGCGCTGCAGGTGCTGCGGCAGACTGGGTACCTGAAGGAGGAGGCCGAACGCCTCTCTGCCCGACAGGTCATCCCCGAGCTCTACATTCCTATCCCCTTCCCAGAAGACGAGGACGGCCAGCAGCGTGAAGACGCCCTCTTACAGGATTCGAGCGAAAGCGGTGGGCCTTCTGGCGAGAAGTCTGCCGGCCCATGAGGCGGGTTCTTTGTATTTTGTTCTCTTTTTTATCTTTCACTTTTGGATGTAATCATGAACTGGGCGAATGTCCTTGAAAAATATATATATATATCGACTACAATTTTTGTGTTATCTCAATTTTTTGTCATTCGTCGTTATATCTCGCTAGGCTCATTAGGACGTTGATTTTTGTGTTATCTCAATTTTTGTGTCATGAAAGTGGGGTGTGATCCCCTCTCCGGCGCGTGGTCTATGTGAATGCTCTTGAGATCATATCTTGAGAACTTAGAACCTGCCACCGGGTGAGCCTTTGGACCTGCCAGCTAGATGAGAGCCTGGACAGCGGGTCTGCTCGGGGCCAATTTTCCTTTAACATAGAACCTGACACCGAGTGAGCCTTCGGACCTGCCAGCTAGATGGGAGCCTGGACAGCGGGTCTGCTCGGGGCCGTTTTTCCTTTAACATAGAACCTGCCACCGAGTGAGCCTTCGGACCTGCCAGCTAGATGGGAGCCTGGACAGCGGGTCTGCTCGGGGCCATTTTTCCTTTAACATAGAACCTTCCACCGAGTGAGCCTTCGGACCTGCCAGCTAGATGGGAGCCTGGACAGCGGGTCTGCTCGGGGCCATTTTTCCTTTAACATAGAACCTGCCACCGAGTGAGCCTTCGGACCTGCCAGCTAGATGGGAGCCTGGACAGCGGGTCTGCTCGGGGCCATTTTTCCTTTAACATAGAACCTGCCACCGAGTGAGCCTTCGGACCTGCCAGCTAGATGGGAGCCTAGACAGCGGGTCTGCTCGGGGCCATTTTTCCTTTAACATAGAACCTGCCACCGAGTGAGCCTTCGGACCTGCCAGCTAGATGGGAGCCTGGACAGCGGGTCTGCTCGGGGCCATTTTTCCTTTAACATAGAACCTGCCACCGAGTGAGCCTTCGGACCTGCCAGCTAGATGGGAGCCTGGACAGCGGGTCTGCTCGGGGCCATTTTTCCTTTAACATAGAACCTGCCACCGAGTGAGCCTTCGGACCTGCCAGCTAGATGGGAGCCTGGACAGCGGGTCTGCTCGGGGCCATTTTTCCTTTAACATAGAACCTGCCACCGAGTGAGCCTTCGGACCTGCCAGCTAGATGGGAGCCTGGACAGCGGGTCTGCTCGGGGCCATTTTTCCTTTAACATAGAACCTGCCACCGAGTGAGCCTTCGGACCTGCCAGCTAGATGGGAGCCTGGACAGCGGGTCTGCTCGGGGCCATTTTTCCTTTAACATAGAACCTGCCACCGAGTGAGCCTTCGGACCTGCCAGCTAGATGGGAGCCTGGACAGCGGGTCTGCTCGGGGTCATTTTTCCTTTAACATAGAACCTGCCACCGAGTGAGCCTTCGGACCTGCCAGCTAGATGGGAGCCTGGACAGCGGGTCTGCTCGGGGACATTTTTCCTTTAACATAGAACCTGTCACCGAGTGAGCCTTCAGACCTGCCAGCTAGATGGGAGCCTGGACAGCGGGTCTGCTCGGGGCCATTTTTCCTTTAACATAGAACCTGCCACCGAGTGAGCCTTCGGACCTGCCAGCTAGATGGGAGCCTGGACAGCGGGTCTGCTCGGGGCCATTTTTCCTTTAACATAGAACCTGCCACCGAGTGAGCCTTCGGACCTGCCAGCTAGATGGGAGCCTGGACAGCGGGTCTGCTCGGGGCCATTTTTCCTTTAACATAGAACCTGCCACCGAGTGAGCCTTCGGACCTGCCAGCTAGATGGGAGCCTGGACAGCGGGTCTGCTCGGGGCCATTTTTCCTTTAACATAGAACCTGCCACCGAGTGAGCCTTCGGACCTGCCAGCTAGATGGGAGCCTGGACAGCGGGTCTACTCGGGGCCCTTTTCTCAACACCTTGGAATCTGCCACCAAGTGAGCCTTCGGACCTGCCAGCTAGATGAGTGCCTGGACAGCGGGTCTGCTCGGGGCCATTTTGGGAGCTTTCGGAGTTTTTCCTACAAGCTGCAGTATCAATCTCAAACACACATGTTAAACAGAATATTCTTATTTCAAAAACATTTTCATTACATAATTTCAGGGATAGAAATGTTTAAGATCGTCACCACTCCATGTGTGGCTGAGAGGTTGGCCCTCCACATTCTGAAGGCGATACCCCCCCAGACTTTAGTGCCTCTTCCACGACATAGGGGCCTTCCCAGTTGGGGTTAAGTTTTCCCACTGCGGTGGACCTTCCAGCCGCGTCGACCTTCTTGAGCACCAGATCTCCCTTCTCGAACTGCTTGACCCTGACGTGCTTATCGAAATACTTGGCCATCCGTCGCTTGACCTCTTCTTGGTGAATGGCTGCCAGGTCCCGAGCTTCTTCGATGAGGTCGAGGGAGAGCCGCAACTCAACCTCATTTTCGGCCCTCCAATCTTCCTCTCCGCTTGCGGCGGCCTTTACCCGTGGTGTCATAACTTCGAACTCTATGGGGATGACGGCCTCGCAGCCGTGAGAGAGATTGAAAGGGGTCTCTCCTGTGGCGGTGTTGGGGGTAGTTCTTAGGGCCCACAAGACCGATGGAAGCTGTTCCACCCAATTACCCTTCAAATTTTCCACCTTCTTCTTGAGCAGGTTCACGATGGCCTTGTTTGCCGCCTCCACCTGCCCGTTGCTCCTGGGATGGTGAACGGATGCAAACCTAAGGTCTATCCCCAGCTGGCCACAGAAGCTGATGAATTCCTCGCTTGCGAACTGCGGACCATTATCCGTGACTATGGCCTGTGGAAGCCCATGTCGACAAATGATCTCCCCCCATACGAAGTTGCGGATTACCTGGGAGGTGACCTTAGCCAACGCCTTGACCTCCAACCACTTTGAAAAGTAGTCAATCATGACTAGGAGAAACCTCCTCTGCCCACTGGCCTGGGGGAAGGGTCCCACCAGATCCATCCCCCATATGGCGAATGGCCAGGGCGCCGTGATACTCTTTAGCCTCTGAGCTGGCATGAGCTGAAGCGGGGCGAACATTTGGCACTTCTGGCACCTCTTGGCGAAGGCTGCCGCGTCTTTACTTAGGGTTGGCCAGAAGTACCCCTGCCTCATTATTCTTGCCTCCAACATCCTGCTCCCCGAGTGGCTGCCGCACTCGCTGGAGTGAACTTCTTCCAAGATCCTTGGGACCTCCTCCTCTGAAACGCATCGGGCCAGGAGGCCCGAGAGGGTCTTCCGATACAAGTCTCCCTCGTGGAGCACGTAGTAGGCGGATTTATATCGGAAGCGCCTCTGGTCCGGAACCTCCTCCGGAAACTTTCCTGTTGCAAGGAAGGTGACGAAGGGATCCTTCCAGGAGAGTTGCTGCTCTACTTCCATGAGCTCCCCCTCTTCGATCGAAGGGCGGAATAGGTCCGTCAGGGTTCCCCCGGCCCGAGGACCGAATTTGGCCAACCGATCTGCCGGGGTGCTCTCCTCCCGCGGGACGTGCTGGATGGAGAAAGTTTTGAACACTCCCACGAGACCTCTCACTTTGGCCAAGTACCTTATGAGCGCAGGCTCCCTCGTCTCGAACTCTCCCCTGATCTGAGAGGCTATTACCATGGAGTCGGTGAGGACCTCCACGCCATGGACACCGAGCTCTTGGGCCAACCGTAGACCGGCGATCACCGCCTCATACTCTGCCTGGTTGTTGGTGATTGGGAAGTGTATCACTAGTGTCTGCTCGATCTTTACCCCTTGGGGACTCTCCAGCACCACCCCTCCTCCGAGTGAATTCTTGCCCGAAGCCCCGTCCACCAGCAGCTTCCACGGAACGTGACGAGGGGTTCCATCTTCCTTCATCTCGGCCACATAATCTGCCATGAAATCAGCCACCACCTGTGCCTTCATGGATAGTCGAGGGACGAAGACAATGTTGAATTCACTTAGTTTTATTGACCATTTTGCGAGCCTTCCCAAGTGTTCCACTCCTTCGAAGATCTGGCGGAGAGGGTGGTCCGTCACCACTTGAATTGAATGGGCCTGGAAGTATGGCCTGAGCTTCCTTGCCGCGACGACTAGAGCAAAGGCCAACTTCTCCAAGATCGGGTATCTGAGCTCTGCTTCCCTCAGGACCCTGCTCACGTAGTAGATGGGCAGCTGCTTCTTGCCTTCCTCCCGAACCAGGACGGAGCTTACGGCCTCTGTCCCGACCCCGAGATATAGATATAGATCCTCCCCCTCCTTGGGACCTTGAAGCAGGGGAGCCTTGGTGAGTTGGCTCTTCATGGCCTGGAAGGCCTCCTCGCATTCTTTTGTCCATTCAAACTTCTGGTTACCTCGTAATGTTTTGAAGAAGGGGGAGCATTTCTCCCCGGCTCGGGAGAGAAACCTGCTCAGCCCTGCGAGTCTTCCGGTCAAGCGCTGAACTTCCTTGGCGTCCGCGGCGACCCCAGCTCCATTATGGCCTTCACCTTGTCCGGATTAGGTTTTACCCCCCAAGGGGTGAGAAGGTGCCCCAGGAATTTCCCCTTACTGGCCCCGAACACACACTTCAGGAGGTTCAAGCGCATCTTGTACTTGCGTAGGGTGGCGAAGGTCTCCTCGAGGTCCTGGATGTGAGAGTTCACGCACTTGCTCTTCACCATAAGGTCATCCACATAGACCTCCAGGTTCCTTCCCCTTTGCTCCCTAAACACCCGGTCCATCATCTTCTGGTAGGTTGCTCCTGCGTTTTTCAACCCGAAGGGCATCATCTTATAGCAGTAGCATCCCTCCCTGGTGATGAACGAGACGTCTTTGACGTCTGGGGGGTGCATCCTGATCTGGTGATAACCTGAAAAAGCATCCAAAAAACTCATCACAGAAAAACCGACGGCTGAGTCAACTAGCGCGTCGATCCGAGGCAAGGGGTAGCAATCCTTAGGGCAGGCCTTATTTAATAATGAAAAATCCACACACATGCGCCAGCGGCCATCGGCCTTTTTTACCATTACGACGTTGGAGACCCAGCCTGGGTACTGGATCTCCGATACAAAACCTGCTTCGAGGAGCTTTGCCACCTCCTCGCGGATGGGTCCTTCGAGTTTGCTGGCGAAGGTCCTCCTCTTCTGCCGGATGGGACGGGCTTCCGGATCGAGGTTGAGACGATGGCAAGCCACGTCCGCCTCGATGCCTGGCATATCAGCTGCGCTCCATGTGAAGACATCCACGTTCCTCTGGATGCACTCCAGCATCTTCACCCTGTCCTCCGGGCCGAGACTCCCGCTGATCCGCACCTCTCTCACCCTCCCTTCCTGGGTGAGGACTTCCATCTCCACCACCTCTTCTTCCGCCTCGAGCCGGGCTGGCTCTTCCCATTGGCCCTTTGCTTTTCGCCCTTCTACCCGGGCCTCTTCCTCTGCGACTCCTTCCGCCTCCACCGGCTCGACCTCCTGCTCCTCCTGAGCGACCTCCAACAACTCGACCTCCTGCTCCTCACGAGCGACCTCCAACAACTCGACCTCCTGCTCCTCACGAGCGACCTCCATATTCTCCTCTCGGGCATCGCCCTCTCTCCCTACTTCTCTCTTCTCCACTTCTGCTGGCCCCTCCGGCCTCGCCATCTCTTCATCCATCTTCTCGGCATCCGCCATCCATGAAATGGTGTTGACGGCAATCACATAGCACTGCCTCGCCACCTTAGCATCTCCTCGGACGCGGACCTGGACTCCTCCACTATGGAGCTTTAAGCACTGATGGTACGATGAGGGCACGCACCGGAAGGCGCTGATGAGGGGTCGTCCGAAAAGGGCGTTATAGCTGCTCGGAGCGTCCACAATGACGAACCGGCAGTTTCTTGGGACTCCTCCTAGCGTCACCTGGAGACCAAAACCTCCCTCGACCTCCTTCCGCTCTCCTGAGAAACCAAATAGCGGTCCGCCGGAAGCCTGCACCCTCTTCTTTTCCACCTCCATTGCGTCGAAGGCCTTCTTGAAGATCACGTTCACTGAGCTCCCGTTATCTACCAGGATCTGGGAGACCGTGAAATTTTCAATTGCTGTCTGAATCACCAGGGCGTCGCAGAATGGATCCTCATAATCTGGCATGTCTTCCGAGGAGAAGGTGAGCTTCTCCGAGAGGGGTGGGGTCTGGGAAGTCGACGCGACGTCCCTTCGGAACATCGCCTGGAAGCTCCTCTTGCGAGAGGCCTCTATCCCAACCCCTCCATGGATCACCCTGATTCCCCCCCTGGTTCCTGTATCCGCCCTGTCCTCGCATCGGTCTTCTTTCGCCTCCGGGAGCATTTCCTCGATCCTGGCTTGCTGCCGCCGTGGCTGACCTCTCTCTCTCATCTCCAAGAACTCTGGGCAGGTGGCGGTCGCGTGACCTTCTTCCTGATGAAAGTCACAATAAGGCAACGCCACCCTGCCCCCTCTCCCTGCTCTTCCTCTTCCTCCTCTTGCTCCTCTGGCCCCTCTTCCCCGGCCTACTGCCATAGCTTGCTCCCTTGGGGGGTGAGGGGGTCTGGGACCCTGCCTCCACCCCGGATTCATTCCTCCCGCTTCTCTTCCTTGGTATCCTTCTTCCTGACCTCTCGTCGGTCCTTCCTGGTGCCTTCAGCCCAACCTGTTGTTGGGCTCTTGATTCCTCCAATTCCGAGGCGGTCTTTCGAACCCCTGACCCCTGGGTTCATCTCGCCTTCTTCCTTCCTGCTGCCTCACCTCAGGCTCGCTCATCTTTTCCAACCTCCTGTAGAACTCCGGGTTGGCCGCCTCCCCTTCAATCTCTTCTGCTGCTCGCTCCATCAATTCTTCAAAGGATGAGGGAGGTCTTCTTTTCAGGTCCATCTTGAAGAACCCGTCTCGCAACCCTACGATGAACGCCATCTGGAGGGCGAATCCCGGCACCTCCTGCACGAGGTGTATCTCCTCCTGGAACCTATCCACGTAATGTGTCAGGGACTCTCCCTCCCTCTGCCTGATCTTGAAGAGAGCATCCGCATCCTTCTTCCTCTTTTTTGACGTCGAGAAGCGCAGCCGAAAGCCTCGGCGCAGATCATCAAACATGTAGATGGAACCCGCGGAAAGCTGGTGGAACCAGTCTCTTGCTTTCTCCTTCAGGGTGGTTGCGAAGAGTCGGCATTGAAAAGCATCCGTCATGGGAAGGATTGAGGTCATGTCCTCAAACCACTGCAGGTGCACGACTGGATCCTCCTTGCCGGTGTAGTAGGACATCTCCGGCCCACGAAACCCCTCTGGCACTGGGGCCGAGAGGATCATCTCGCAAAAGGGGCTCCCTTCCCCTGCTCGGCGAATGGTCCTCTCGCGCGGAGCCAGCTCGCACACCTCAGCACTCGCCGGGCAGCTGAACAGCTGCCGCCCGGGGAGATCTCGCGCACTTCCTTCTGCTGGCACCTCCTTCCCCGTCCGCTGCCCCGGTGCGTTCTCGCCGATCTGCAGGGGCGGAACCACGGGGACTGTCGGGGTCTCGCACTCGCTCCGACCAGCGAGAACTGTCTGCAGGACTTCTCGCTTGAACTTCTCAAACATCTCCAGCCATTCCCCTGTCGCGGGTGGCTGCGAGTGGCCTGAGTCAGAACCATTCCCGCCATCTTCTGTCATCGAACCTAATTCAAGATTTTCCTTCACCGGCTACGGTCCACGCTCACCGCACCAAAAAGGTTGAAACCTGCAACAGGTCTCTTGAGTTCGGACCCACTGGGGGTGTAGCCGATGCTTACTTCTCCCTCACTAGACTCTTTTGACGGTGGATGTGAGAATGTGAATAAACCCAAGGCTGAAGCGAGGAGGTCCCGCCACACACCCGGAAGATCTTAGAGAGCTTCCCCTCCCAAACCAGAGCTCAACCGGGCACCTTGGAGGGCACTAGCAGCCGACCAAAAACTAGCCTGGATGAGAGGATTCTCTAAAATCGGATCTCCTTCAAGGTGCCCTTAAGGGTCTATTTATAGATTTTTCTAGGCTGGTCTGCAAATAGCATGAATCCGCCTTTTAATTTTACTAACGGTACCCCAAATTGGTCTGCTAACAACCTAACTTCGCTGTTCCGAAGGGCTATTTGCAGCCCACCAGGGGTATCATGGTCATTTCCTCCTCAAATCATCTTGGGCGAATGGTCCGTGAGGGCACCACTCGCTGGGCACCCGCTTAGCTGGGCGAGTGCCCATTCCTCTGGGCGAATGGTCTGTGAGGGCACCACTCGCCGAATTCCTTCCCTACTGACCTGGGGGCCCTTCCACCTATCCGAACCTGGTCGAATGATCTGACTGGCCCAGGTCTCGCCAGCTGGCTTGAGGGGCCCACTCGGCGAATATGGGTTGTACAGCACCGTAGGCCCCGCTGCATGTTGAGTTTCGTGTATTTCTATTGCAACAGAAAGCCAGCATGCAGAATCAAAACGCCAAAGCAGAGGGGGTCCTGCTCTTTTGTTTAATTTGGACTCCCATTGCAACTTATGCTGACCTAAAAAGGGATGTGCACTGAACCAACAGTCCGCGTGGATCAGTGCAATGCACTTTGAGATGTGTACATTGATCCATACGGACCGTTGGATCAGGGCATTTCACAGTAAAATGCATTTGTGCACATTATCCCCCCGATTCCAAAGGATCCTCCTGAAAATTTGAATTTTCGCGAAAACCAACTATAATGATGCAATGATAGTTTCTTGACATTTTCATTTGGTTGTGTTTAAAACTCAAATGATGTGAAATGTAGAAATTTATATTTTGCATTTGTTGCAAGACTTAAGAGCCGCATAAATTAGATTTATTTTTTCTTGCGCCCTTGTCCTGGACCTAGGTCCGGGACCAACAGAAAGCCAGCATGTAGTCGGCCACATGGAAAATTATTATGTGCACACCAAACAGTGCACCGTAGGCCCCGCTGCATGTTGACTTTCGTGTATTTCTATTGCAACAGAAAGCCAGCATGCAGAATCAAAACGCCAAAGCAGAGGGGGTCCTGCTCTTTTGTTTAATTTGGACTCCCATTGCAACTTATGCTGACCTAAAAAGGGATGTGCACTAAACCAACAGTCCGCGTGGATCAGTGCAAGGCACTTTGAGATGTGTACATTGATCCATACGGACCGTTGGATCAGGGCATTTCACAGTAAAATGCATTTGTGCACTTTATCCCCCCGATTCCAATGGATCCTCCTGAAAATTTGAATTTTTGCGAAAACCAACTATAATGATGCAATGATAGTTTCTTGACATTTTCATTTGGTTGTGTTTAAAACTCAAATGATGTGAAATGTAGAAATTTATATTTTGCATTTGTTGCAAGACTTAAGAGCCGCATAAATTAGATTTATTTTTTCTTGCGCCCTTGTCCTGGACCTAGGTCCGGGACCAACAGAAAGCCAGCATGCAGTCGGCCACATGGAAAATTATTATGTGCACACCAAACAGTGCACCGTAGGCCCCGCTGCATGTTGACTTTCGTGTATTTCTATTGCAACAAGAAGCCAGCATGCAGAATCAAAACGCCAAAGCAGAGGGGGTCCTGCTCTTTTGTTTAATTTGGACTCTCATTGCAACTTATGCTGACCTAAAAAGGGATGTGCACTGAACCAACAGTCCGCGTGGATCAGTGCAATGCACTTTGAGATGTGTACATTGATCCATACGGACCGTTGGATCAGGGCATTTCACAGTAAAATGCATTTGTGCACTTTATCCCCCCGATTCCAAAGGATCCTCCTGAAAATTTGAATTTTCGCGAAAACCAACTATAATGATGCAATGATAGTTTCTTGACATTTTCATTTGGTTGCGTTTAAAACTCAAATGATGTGAAATGTAGAAATTTATATTTTGCATTTGTTGCAAGACTTAAGAGCCGCATAAATTAGATTTATTTTTTCTTGCGCCCTTGTCCTGGACCTAGGTCCGGGACCAACAGAAAGCCAGCATGCAGTCGGCCACATGGATAATTATTATGTGCACACCAAACAGTGCACCGTAGGCCCCGCTGCATGTTGACTTTCGTGTATTTCTATTGCAACAGAAAGCCAGCATGCAGAATCAAAACGCCAAAGCAGAGGGGGTCCTGCTCTTTTGTTTAATTTGGACTCCCATTGCAACTTATGCTGACCTAAAAAGGGATGTGCACTGAACCAACAGTCCGCGTGGATCAGTGCAATGCACTTTGAGATGTGTACATTGATCCATACGGACCGTTGGATCAGGGCATTTCACAGTAAAATGCATTTGTGCACTTTATCCCCCCGATTCCAAAGGATCCTCCTGAAAATTTGAATTTTCGCGAAAACCAACTATAATGATGCAATGATAGTTTCTTGACATTTTCATTTGGTTGCGTTTAAAACTCAAATGATGTGAAATATAGAAATTTATATTTTGCATTTGTTGCAAGACTTAAGAGCCGCATAAATTAGATTTATTTTTTCTTGCGCCCTTGTCCTGGACCTAGGTCCAGGACCAACAGAAAGCCAGCATGCATTCGGCCACATGGAAAATTATTATGTGCATACCAAACAGTGCACTGTAGGCCCCACCGCATGTTGGTAAACTAGAAATCAAGATGTGATGTTTTACTCGTTTTTTTCAAAATTTTAATATTATTAAATTTTTATGACCAAGTGTGCATAATATATTATCAATAAAGGAAGCAATGTATGAATTGTTCTCTTCCTAAAATGTATTTAATTATTTCTAGTCGATTGTATGAAAGAAAAATATGTTATCATTTAATTTGTGACAAAATATACAGATTTGGTATGTGTTTAACTCTTTTTAACATTTCACTTATGGATAGTTTCAAATCTTGGTTTTAAATTGTTTTTGTCATTTATAATTTGGTATTGTTCTTTGATTATTTAAGGCAATTGTTAACCGCACCCCAGTTTTGGCTATCCGCAACCCTTTTATATGAAGTATTACGCATTTTTTTGGAAATACGCCTTGTACAAGAATTTTTAGGAAAAGTGTTCAACACTAAAGTTGTAGATATCGTCGAGATCTACAACTTTCTTGTTGAACATATTTGCTAAAAATACACGCACAAGACATATTGCCGCTCGAATTAAAACATGGGCGTAACTATAACGAATTTTTGGAAATACACATTATGCATGCATTTTTAGGAAAAATGTTCAACACGAAAGTTGTAGATCTCGACGGTATCTACAACTTTAGTGTTGAACACTTTTCCTAAAAATGCTTGTAGAAGGCGTATTTCTAAAAAACGTGTAATACTTCATATAAAAAGGTTGCAGATAGCCAAAACTGGAGTGCGGTTAACAATTGCCTTATTTAATACTTACGGTTAGTTTCAAACCGTGGTGTGTGCGCGCGCGTGCGTATGTATGCATGTGTGTGTGTGCACGTACTTGTGTGCGCGCCTGATATACAAGAGAGAGAAGAAGATATACAAGAGAGAGAAGAAGTCTGAGTTAAAAAGTATGATAGAAAATATAATTTATAATTTATATCACAATTAACGTTACTCTCTTGGCTATAAATTTGGCTCATAAAATACTTGTTACAATCAGTGTTAAGGAGAACTGCATGCCGGTGATACTCTTTTTTTGGGATACTCTAGAGACCAAAAAACTTAGGCCAACGGATGGCAGCCCAGCCGCCCAACGGGTCTAAGAGTTGTTGATCCAACGGCTCTAAGAAGACCATTGTTGCACGGCAGCACCGTCATGCATTACCAGTAGACGGCCAGCTAGTAGTAGCCAAGGGCCTAGGCTGTCAGCCTATGCAACAGCCTATGCCCTATGCCTAATAAAAATTAAATTTATTAAATAAAATTAAAAAGTAAAATTTTAAAAAAAATTATAAAGCCCCCCTCCCAAACCGGCCCCCCTCTCTCTTCCCTCTCTCTCTCACTCTCTATCTCTCTCACTCTCTCACTCTCTCTCTGACACACACTATCACTTTCTCTCTCCCACACTCTCTCAAATCGCAAGTGTGAGTGTCAAAGCCAATGTGTGTCTGACATCGTTGTCTTCGATGTCGTTGTCATCATCAACAGTTGCGTATGAATTAGTGAAGCACAAGCATAAAGCTCATGTACTGTTGTTTGAGAGCATTTCAAAAAAGTAAAAGTCGGCGCTAAATACAAGACGAATTGTAAATTATACTCGAATTTGCTGACCATCAGCGGCAACTCGGCACTAGCAAGACACGGCAAGTCTTGCATTTGGAAACAAACTCCCGAGTCTAGTCAGATACAAATATCGGGAGCCGCGCAAATTTAGACGTACGATCAAGGTAGGCAACGGGAGCTGCAAGTGAATAACGTCATCAGATGTGAATTGACGTTCCACCACTACGACGACGAAGAAGAGCTCTAATGCACACACCAAGAACTTCAACCAAAATATATATATTATTTATAAAATGGTGATGAGACAATTTTTCCTTGATGAAAAAAATGTGTATACTTATTTATGATTTTTAAATAAAACAAACTTTTGATTATTATATTAGAATAAAACAACAAATATAAAGGTTCAATGAAAATTAGATTTGCATTTTCTCAAATTACTTGAAACCAAGGATAGGAATTAGACGCAAACACAAACAAAGGAGAGATACAATAATATTTGAGTGATGGTACGTGCAAAGCGGTTTTGGCTACGTACAAACCATCAAAACTCGCGCTTTTTGAAAATACGTCTTATAGGTATATTTTTGGAAAAAGTGTTCAACATCAAAGTTGTAGATCTCGTCGAGATCTACAACTTTCGTGCTTAACATTTTGCCTAAAAATGCACCTATAAGGCGTATTCTCAAAATGCGCGAGACAATTATAAAATGTTTTTTCCTAAAAATGCACACATAAGACGTATTTTCAAAAAGCATGAGTTTTAATGGTTTGCACGTAACCAAAACCATTTGCACATAACATCAGTCTAATATTTTTAATGTGAAAAGCATACAAATTGAAAAAAAAGGAGAGGTCCAATTGTGGAAAGATCTACCATTTCTTTCATTACGGCATGAGTCCCAAGTTTCATTGATCGCGAATCTTTGTATACTTTGATCATCTTCTGTAGATTTAGCGCTTTTATCGGTGTGAATGGAGTTTGGGAGGAAGAAACTATGCTTTTTGGGGGAAATAAAAAGTAATGTTTTATGATTTAATCGTTATTTAGTTACTGCAACTTCTTATTTAATTTTGGTTTGACATTAAAGATCTTGGTCCGACAATAACATTCACGGTCTGCAATTAATCATGAGCTACCATTAGCCAAAATAGGTTTGCCCATAACATCACCCATATTTTATTTTCCATTCATATTTTCAACTTGAATAACAATACATCTAAATTGTCTACTTTTATATATATTATTGATTAATTAAAAGATTTAATTTTGGAGTCCTGAAATGGTTAGGTGATAGGAAATTAGGAATTGTGTTCACTGTTCAGGAATCACTTGCATCACATTATTTAATTCATGTTTTCAGCTTGTATCACATTATTTAAACCACCAAAATCGAACCGAACCATTCAGTTTGGTTTGATTATGTTTCAATGTTTTGGCGGTTCGGTTCGGTTTCAAATTTTTGGAATCACATAGGGATGGTTCGGTTTACGATTTTACTGAAAAACCAAACCAAACCGAATCATTACAGGCCTAATGAAGATGGTAACTCATCTCTAACATGGCTGAATATCTCTACGTAATGAAAATTACAACCCAGGAAGTCTTTCAGCTTGTTGGAAATTGCGGCTGGACATCGTACTAACTACTTTCAAATAACTCCAGTCTAAGACCATAATCGCCCAAAGATAAAAGCACTAAATCTACAGAAGATGATCAAGTATACAAAGATTCACGATCAATGAAACTTGGGACTCATGCTGTAACGAAAGAAAGAGAAATTCTTCTCGCTATTGCCCGTGCTATCAAAATTCTTCTCTCTATTTTTCTTAGATATTTCAAATATTTTTTTAATGTGAAGATATATGATTTTTATGACTGATATTATGTTAATTAAATATCACCGTTGTTTTTTAAATCGAAGCTACATGCATATTATTTATATATAATCGGGTAATAGAGCTGCTCATCATTTTCCCATGTAATCAGGTCCTACATTTCTTTTGCATGTGGATGACCAAACGAGAACGCATGTATTTCTATTGTAGAGCAGCAAAATTAGAAATGCAAAAAAATTACTGAATATAAAAACTATATGCGCGCATAAACAACTTCGTAAATATCAAAAGCATTCACCATCATAAATAAACAAACATAAATAAACGAGTGACAGGCACGGGCTCCGACTGCCAAGCGCAACAGTACCCGACCGGTAACAATGGGCTTCGCCCGCCCACGTCCAAGCGCGATAGTACCCAACCCACGAAGGCGGGCTTCGCCCGCCCCCAGCGAGCTACGCCCATAACACTCTAGGTTGCATACACATCAAAACGATTGCACCCACAACATATACATACGAGTAGACCGCACAAATTTTAATTAATATTTTATAATTATTTTTTTCAAAAACATTTATATTTTAACAAAAATTCATTTTAAAGTAGATCTAAGAGGTCTAATGATTACCTACCATAGTAGGTATAGGAGATCTACAAAAAAGCTTTTGAATTTTATGAATTTTCACTATTATTTTTATTATAGAGATAGTGTAATTACACAAATAGCCATTATATTTTATGAATTTTCTTTTTTTTCATAATATATGTTAAGCTATTGGAGTAAAAGAATGAGACTATATTTGGCAATTTGTAATGTTGCGCCAAAGGGGACTTGTATATAGTAGATAAAGATATAGATAAATATGTGTATATGTGTAAATATATATGTGTATATATATATATATATATGTGTGTGTGTGTGTATATATATGTGTGTACATATATGTGTATATATACATGTGTGTCTATATATATGTGTGTGTGTATATGCATATATATATGTGTGTGTATATGCATGTGTATATGCATGTGTGCATGTGTATATGCATGTGTGCATGTGTATATATATATATATATATGTGTGTATATATATACATGTGTGTATATATATGTGTGTGTATATATATATGTGTATATATATGTGTGTGTGTCTGTGTGTGTGCATGTGTGCGCGCGCGCACATATATATATATATATATATATATATATATATGTATGTATATGTATATATGTATGTATATGTATATATGTATGTATATGTATATATGTATGTATATGTATATATGTATGTATATGTATATATGTATGTATATGTATATATGTATGTATATGTATATATATGTATATGTAAATGTATATATTAGTACATCGAACTACTCCTGTTACATTACAAGATACCCATGTTATGCACTTCCAGGCGCTCATGCTATTACAAAACGTCAAAAAATACAGCTGATATTTAGGTCTGCCCATACAAAATTATTGCATTAACAGCCGGGAAAACTTGGTAAAATTATGCGGAAACAATATGTTCAGCAAAATGTAAAACAGTATGGGCTGGAACACTAAACACGGCGACAATTTTACGAAACACTAGTGCAATAAGAAAATTTTGCATAAAAGAAAATAGGATAAACTTAACTGGGGTCAAAGAACTGTCAGTTCATTTCCAGATAACAAAATAACAGCCAAAGCTGAAACTAAAAGAAAAAAAAACTCTCCTCCAGAATTCTCCATCAATGAGAAGAAACATAATAATTTAGTGGAGAAATTATGAATTTCGTTCTTTAAGTCTTAACCATGATTTCAAGAACCAATTTCAAATCATGGGTAAAACTTGGGGACCAATTTATGCATAATTTTAGTTGATATGAAAGCCAAAAATCAAACAGGCATCTGCATAGAGCTGAAATCAAGCCAGCTGTCATTACAAAAACTTGCAGTGCTTAATTTTGGAGGACTTTCACAAAATATATATCCCAAGTGGTTTCACAATCTATGGCTCAAGACGACTGGATGCCACATCGGTGAGATCATAAATCTTTCGCGCACAGAAGTGTACACCCGCATGCCCTTTCAAACCGTTCCAGAATCATAAAGACGAGGAGAAATGGAACAGACAGGAAAAAAAAGCTCTTAATGCTCATCTCTAAGTACACCCATATTTTATATGCAGCTGATGGGTGGCTCCGATTGATTGGAATAAGGGAAATGGGTAGATAAAAATAACCATAATATATATATATATAAGAGAGAGAGAGAGAGAGAGAGAAATATTTACAAAAAGTTTCACAGGAAGTTTGCATAATTACAGGTTGCACCCCCTCTTACATTTGAAATTACCAAAACCTCCCCTGAAGTTTACATTTCATAACAATAACCTCCTCTGAAGTTTACATTTCATAATCAAGGAAGTATTTTTGTGCATGAATGTTATGAAATGTAAACTTCGGGGGAGTTTATTTTATAAAATGTAAACTTCAAGGGAGGTTTTTGTGATTTCAAAAGTAAGAGGGGTGCAACCTGTAATTTAGCAAACTTAGAGGGGAGGTGCGGGTAAATGGCCATATATACCTCTACCATATATAAAGAAATACCAAACCCGTCAATTTTAAAGTCATTGAAATGATTACGGCCGTCGAATTTGGCATGTTATTTCATCAGCCGTCGGATCAAACCGCTCTCTCTCTCTCTCCACTTTTTCACAGGTCTCCTAAACCTACTAGAGGGTGACCTAAAACTATGAAGATGTAGGTTAGCCTACAACATGAAATTACGATTTTACCCCAAAATTTATTGAAAAGGGAAGGTCATATGACCTGTTTTTTAATCTCACAAAAATTGTCAATGGTGAAAATTGAACCCAGGTTTCCACTATGTCAAGCAAAGATGGCAACCATCACACCATATAGTTTTTGTTGAACAACAATGAATTAGGTTTTATATATACGTATATAAATATAGACCGCCCCCGCCGAATGTCGTCGCCCCTGCCGAATGTCGCCCCCGCCGAATGTCGCCGCCCCCGCAGAATCTCGCCCAACTGAATATCACCGTCCCCGCCGAATATTGCTGCCCCCGCAGAATGTCGCCGCCCGCACGGGGGGCCACGTGCCCTGTCACTCGCGCGCGCGTGTGTGTGTGCGCGCTATATATATATACTATATATATACTACATATATACTATATATATACTATATAAGAGAATCTAGATATCCGGAGGACACCAAACTTTTAATAAGAGTCATTGGATATTTACCCCAATAAATCTACAACGTTGATTCCCACTCCAAAACCCCCTCTTATCAATACATTGTTTTCAATCAGAGATGGAGAGAGAAAGAGGGAGAGAGAGGGAGGATACAGAGGGAGGGGCCGCATCCATCAAAGAGGGAGACAGAAAAAGAAAGAGGGAGAGAGGGCGGCGGCAATATTGGAGAGAGAGAGAGAGAGAGAGGAAAGAGAGTGAGTGGGGATGCATCTAATTAATATTAATAATAAAAAATAGAGAGGGAGTGAGGGGGCGCCCGAAGAATTGGTGGAGAGAGTAGAGAGAGAGAGGGGGGGAGAGAGGGTTGCGGAAGAATTGGGGGGAGAGTAGAGAGAGGGGTGGGACCCACTTCAATAAATAGCATTAAAATAAAAATAAAAGCCCGCCTGGATGCGGGCGAAGCCCATCCAAGAGAATCGAGCACGGACGAAGCAACATTGGAGAGAGAAATGACGATATCGCGGAAATGACGATTTCTTGGTCCACATCCATCAAAGAGGGAGAGAGAAAAAGAAAGAGGGAGAGAGGGCGGCGGCAATATTGGAGAGAGAGAGAGGAAAGAGAGTGAGTGGGGATGCATCTAATTAATATTAATAATAAAAAATAGAGAGGGAGTGAGGGGGCGGCCGAAGAATTGGTGGAGAGAGTAGAGAGAGAAAGAGAGAGGGGGAGAGAGGGTTGCGGAAGAATTGGGGGGAGAGAGGGTTGCGGAAGGGGTGGGACCCACTTCAATAAATAGCATTAAAATAAAAATAAAAAACATTAATGCTCGCTTGAATATGCGGGTGCAGCCCGCCTGGATGCGGGCGAAGCCCATCCAAGAGAATCGAGCACAGACGAAGCCCGTGTGAAGCCCGCTTGAATGCGGGCGCAGCCCGCAGCGACGCATATGCTAGTATACACACACACACATTGGTAATAGTTAATTATGTATTTAAAAATAATAAATAAAGTAAAATAAAATAAAGACAAGGTAGACAAATATATAAATTAAAAATAAAAATACATTGCACAAGAAAAAGTTATGTGACGGGAGTTCGAGGGATACTACGCATGCCGGCAGGAAATAATTTCAATCGTTGAATATTGCGCATGGCACGGAGACACTATGACTGTGATGATGCTGTTGCGAAAAAAATTTATGCCAGGAATGCCATATGCACATCCGGTTGCTCTTTCTTCTTTCAAAAACAAGAATAATTATGAATAATTTTGACAGTTTTAAACAATGCCTGGGAGAAACAATGGACGTGAATTTTAAATTTGATCGACTCGACTTTTATTATGAACCGTACATAAGAGGGAAATTTAGCTTTTTCAAGTCATTTGGCACCAATCTAGCAGTCAAGAAATGATATTCCGTGGTGAATTTGTCTTTGGTATTATTTTTTCATTATTGGGAACTTAGCGACTCTTCTCTCATTTGCAAAATATTCCCAAATCCACTCATAATAACAATTATCCCAATCCCACTCATTAGAGTAGCCTGAAATCAGAGAAAGAAAAGGTTCTTCTCAAATCCTGACTCCCATAAAACTGTTGGTATCACGCTCCCGAAAACCATTCTGATTTACCTTTTTCATGCCTCCATATAGCCGACCCCACTATGGTGGGATAAAGGCTCGAGTGTTGTGGTTGTCGTATGCCTACAGGTGAAGAACTGATTCGGCAGCTGATTTTTTGTTTTCTGAATCTTTTAACCGAAACTATGGACTCTTCTATCGTAGGTATGCCCGAAATCAGATTAAAAGGTTTTTTTCCAAAATCCTGACTCACCAAAAATACGCCCGTATCAAGCTCCCCCAAACATTTCGAATTTGCCATGTAAATAACGAATTAGAAGCATACCTGCCTCCGCGGCTTGTTCACCCTCCAGCCAGTGAAGATAAAAGATTCGGAAGCATACCTTTCAACCTTCACGGCCAGATAGACCAGGCACCAGAACCGTGGCTTCGAGATTTTGAAGGAAACCGACAGAGCCTGATTCATTCGTCTCGCTTGCTATTGGAGACGAGTTGATTTAGCTAAACAAGCACATATACCTGTTCTACATCCAAATAACAAGAGATATCAGATTCTTTTTAAAAAAACACATTATGGCTTCATACAGAACACTAAACCTTGCACATTCCATGTACCAGTGGCCACAAAACCCAGCTATATAAATTTGGTATATAGCAGCACGCCCTCAAATTGGAGGTCCAACTACTAGCTAATATGGCACATGCTCATTTTCTTTCAATAGTTTACAGAAACAGTTAAAAGAATAAAGAGAGAGGGAGAGGGAGTGAAGGGCTCTCAATTACAGAGGATAACCACACCTTCTAAAATCTCTGGTGAAGAAAGGGTGAGAGAGGGCTTGCCGGGCATTCAGACGCTCCGATGGATCGTAATGGAGAAGCCCTTGCAGCAGATCAATGAGATCGCCCGCAGAATGATCGACATGCTGCATTATAAGGTTCTGCATATAGACAGTTAACAGTTTAAACTTATCGATATATCATATAATCATAAAGTGTTACTTATCGCGACCTCCCTAGCCCTAGGATTTTGCATAATTACAAAGACCCCCCCCCCTACTTTCTGAAATTACAAAAACCTCTCATTTGAGGTTCTAACGTTACGACGCCTCCTCCTAGTTAACATAATACATTACGAGTGCATCCCTTCCAAATGGTAGATTGAGGGAAGGTCTTTGTGCCTTTTAAATGTAAAGGGGAGTTCGTTGTGATTATGCAAAGTCCCAGAGAGATCACAGTAACTACATATTTATACATGTACTAGTGCATCCGTGCACTATCACACATGCACTCTCCCTCTTCTCCTACCTCTCACATGTATACAGCTTTAAAAAAGGCGAATAACAATCGCCTTAAAAAAAGGAGAAAAAACGCTCATAATTACGCAATATTGAGATTTTCCTTATATGGTATAGATAATAACGGTATGGAAACTTACCTGAAGACGAGGCAATTTTGCGACCGCTCTCATGCTTTCTCTAGAAGTCGCCCCTTCAGGCCAATCCAACCGCATGCCTCGCTTAAAGTATTTTTCGGCGTGTCGACTCCAAAAAATAAAATAAAACAAAGAGCTTTAGATATTTTTTGGTGTAAGAAGGTGAGTAAAATGAGAGAACTGAGACTCAAAACTTCTGACTCACTCTGCTTTCCAAATCATATTCATGGGAAGAGGGCCTAACACTCTCTCCATCATAGCAAGATGTTCCAAGTTCTCATGAGTCTGAAAAAGTGCCTCTCCCTGTCATGATATCATTGAAAATAGATTGTCAACTTAGGAATGAGATTGGCTATTCTACTTCATGTTACATGGGGGGAGTAAGGAATGATGACTAAGAAACTTAGAAGTCTTGCTCAGATTATAGTGAGCAAAGCAAAAGCTATATTATTTAATGATTTATAAAATAGACTTTGAACCAAAGAAAATGGAGACCTGGCTATTTTGATTAAATGAGATGTATTAGAAGTTAAGATACGAGATTATTAATTAAAGATTCAAAAGGAAAAAGAAAACGAAATGGGGAAAAATGCTAATTTGAGTACTTGTAGGAGCATAATAAATAAAATAATTAAGTATTCTAAATTGATCCATAATGTTGAAATGAAATCTTCTTTGGAGAAGATGCATAAAATTATTTAGGTCCCGATAGTACATCTATTAAGATTTGGAGCGTTAGGGGCTATTGCACTAAGTTGGTTAACAAATCTTTAAAAAGGAACTTGAATTTTGGAAACTAAAAAAGTAAGGTGTCAAATGACTAGGGAAAAAATATTTTAGTACCAAGTTATAAAACAAATATGTTCAAGATTATATCAATTATGGAGGAATCAAACTTACAAGTCAAACAATGAAATTATGGGAAAGAGTTGTGAAGCACAAGCTTAAAAAATTACATACATTTTTTTAATTTAATAAGTAAAAAGAGCATAAAAGATCATATATTTTTCTAATTGATCTTGAAAAGAAATATGAGTACCGCTAGATTTAGGCTCCGTTTGGCACGGCGGTGGCGGTAACAAACGCAGTGGTTATGAACCGTCGTTCGTGAACGCCCGACCTCACTTAAGGAATTTCATCTACTTTTATGTTCAAAACTAGTTTTTTTATGGCGGTCATAACTGTTGTCATGCCAAACTTACATTCTATGATGGTGGTGTTTTTGTCGAAACTCACCGGAGCAAAAAAGACGCGCCAAACAGAGCCTTAATGTGATGCACGTGTCAAAGATATGAATGACTGTTATGAACCCCAATAAGCACATGGTCGTGGCATCGAGGAAAGTACATTCAGGCGATATCAACCCTAGAAAGTGACGCGGGACAGGTTTAAGTAAGTGTAATCATGCCCTAAGGAACTCTAATGAGTGGGTATTCATAGTGTCATAGGAAGCTAGAATATTGTGACAATAAATTCGCAAACATTCACACTAGAGATTGTGTTAGAAACACAAGCAAGATCCAATTAAATGAAAGAGAAAGCACTTGATTAAATGTCTGGCGAATAGATCTTTCGAGTTGGGTTTACAATTGAGCAAACATTTAAAAATCAAGATCCCAAATAATATGATTCTTCATCAAAATAATCAACTCAACATTATAGGTTTGAAATTATAACTTACACAAGTTGAGGTACGGGAAATTGAAGGGGGGACTGATTTGGGGGACTGGACAGCGAGCTTGCCGCAATGTTGTGCTGGATTAATAATTCTGGGCAGGATTTTAACAGTATTTGTCAATCTCAGGTGGGCTTGTGCACTATTGGTTAGGTGGGGAGAAAAGTAGCGGCTGTTGGAAAGAAGATGGGGTGCCAGTTGGAGGATTTTTGGGGCAGGAACACCCAAATAGATGCTGCAGGAAATGAAACATGGCGATTATAGGAAGGGTATTTTGGTATGGGACAGCAAATGATGGAGTCTAGGTGTGCGTTTGGCAGGGAAAGAGTGGAATTGACTATTCAGCATTGTTTTAAATGTCCTCCGACATGTCCGACCTCCGACATGTCTCCCGACATGTTTTTTAGGGCAAAATGATATGCTTTCTAAAAAATAGATTGTCCTTTTATACAATATAGGCCGACATATCTGATTTTTCCGATAAATCGGTCAACACGGCTTTTAAATATATCGTCCGCTATTGTATTTTATGTTATATTAACAGACTAACAACATATGTTTAAATCACTTATATATATTATATTATGTATGTTTAAATCAATTAGAGTTATTGTTTTAATTTTTTAACGTTTTATTCTTACATCCAATTTTGTATAATTATTTAGCAATTTTTTTAATTTCGTATTACAAAAAATATGAAAATATTTAATACATTTATTAGTTGGTTGTTTGTATGTTTTAATACAAATTTTTAAGTTTTAAAAAACTATAATCAATCAAAGATATTTAACTTTTAAATCTTCTGTATTCGCAATAAACTTATTGTTATCAAAATAAAATTATTGTATAATATTAAATATATTTTACAATATATTATTTGTATTTGTTAATAATAATTTATCTTAGATACTATTCAATTTTATTTTGTAATATAAATGACTCATTTTTTATCTATTTATTAAATTATTTTTTATTTTTATAACATATAACAATAGTTAAAAAATTTATTTATAAGATATGGAAATCCGATGTTTTAAAATATCTCTGACATATCTCCGACTTCCGACATCTGACATTTAAAAACTCAATCCGATATGTTGTCGACATCCGATATTTACAACAATTGCTATTCGGTATCTTACAAGTGTTCTGGTGAAGGGATTGGAGAAATTTTGAAGGATTGATGCAGGGAGAGGTGTTGTTACAGTGAATTGGGCAGGGAAATCAATGGCTGGATGCAGGGATGGGGCTGGATATAGTGGCAGTTTTTAGTGTGGTTACGACAGGAATTAGGTAGTTATATGGTTGATTTGGTGGTTGAGGGAGATAGTTATTGGTGGTTATGAGTGGGAAGATAGTTCTTGTGGCTTCAGATCTAAGGATCCACCTGATCGACATCGTGGGATGATCACGAAAACCCAAAATTTATCCAAAATTTGGATATATAAACATGAACCCCTAGACCACTATTTATATATTTAGAGGCGATTAAGGACAGTTTAAATGGTCCGGAATATCACCCCTTAATAATCATAAAATAAAGATACAAAATAATAATAATGCATACATGCATAGAAATAACCCGTCATCGCTCTGAAATCAACCACCGGCTCAAATCGTCCATATGACAATCCTAACTCCGCATTCTGCATGTGTACCCATGCAGATTAATAAGGATCAACCTGCTCGCGACCCCCGATCCCCATCAGAAGGAAGAGTCCCGGAGGTGAAGGTGATGTTGGCGGAGATACTATGGAGTCTTACCGTGGTTTCCTAGGTGGGGATCTCGGGGAGAGCTACCGAATCCCAACACCCTAAATGGGAAGAATAACACTAGAGAGAGAGGAGACAAAACAATTCTTGCTTGTCCCAATTCATGGCCCAAAGGGCACTTTTAAATAAACTTACAAAAGACACTTTTGCAATAAGCCTTCTAACATTTGGGCAAATACATAAAGACTCCAAACTACAAATTAAAGATGCTTAAAATTATGACATATACTAACAACATAAAATCCGACTCAGCAAAACACAACATTTCACTCTTCCTTCAATCATGCTGACTGTGGTTGTCTAGATCTTTTATCTCTTGTGATCCATCCAGAAGAGTGCCTCGTAACAAGCCGAGTAGTAAGGGCAGTGTTCCATGAGGAGGCCCAATCATGCGCTTTAATGGAGTGACAGAGGACTATGTTGCGAGAAGTTTGTCCCTAGCACCTCGGCGGTGTTTATAGTTGGTGTCAGCAAACTGAGCGCAAGATGAAGGAAGTTGATGTGGAAAGGGTCACTGGATGCGTACATCGAGGGTAGACATTGGGGTCCACTAAATGGTAGTAATCGGGTGTTTCCATGGAGCTATATGTTAAGGAGGGACAGCTGGTGGTGATAGTTGATGAATGGTCTATTAAGTCGAAGTCAATGGAGTCTGTCGTTGAAGAGGGATCAATTGGATGGAGATAGTGAGGGTTCATGCAATGGTTGTAGGAAGGACAGCATGACAGGCAACTCGATGAGGTACATTGGCTACTTCCATCGGGTTCCTGTGTCTCGATTGGTCAATGTTGCACCTTAACTTCTAGTCGTTGTGTCATGGAAACTACTTATTTTCCATGACATCATTGACATGATCCCACAATGTTTAGCACCTTTAGGGATAAGTTGCTAAATGCCCCTAGAATGCTTTTAAGACTCCGGTGGTGGAGGAATAAAGCTCCATGGCGATTCCCGCTGAGGAAGGTATTGTACATAATCTTACTGCCGGATTGATAATTGTGGCGGAGTTCGGTGCACATAATGTTGGTTGAGAAAGGGCTCATGTGTGTAATCCGAAAGAGAAGTCGCATATCCTGGCGACGTGTCCCACTGAAAATATTGTCTGGTATGACTTGGTTTGGATTGGCTCCGCCCTAATGTTGTGGGTTTTTGGTTCCCTAGAGAGGCTCCGTCAATTTTTAATTAATTAATTGATACTCTATTAATCAATTTATTTATTTATTAATCCAGTAATCCTACATGTTGGCAATGTGTTCGATAAGGAGAAAAGGGCGCTCTGCTTGACGGAAGAAAACAGGTGTATGTTGAAGACGCGGAAAGCTCACGTTGGGTCAACGCAGAAAGCCGGGGTTGGCGCTAGGCTCAACGAAAAGGGCAACGCAAGCTATCGAGATGAAGACGACGCTAGGAGACGCGTGTGATGTCGAAGATGAAGATGTCCTAGTGAATGCCGACATGTTGGAAGGGGATCAATGTTGTTGGTTCCTGTGGAACTAGGACTGGGAGATCGACAACAATAACGGTATGTGGTAGTAGAGCAAGTGAGATGTTCGAGTGGTTAACGGCTCTTGTTAAAGACGATTGTCATAGGTCGAGCCCGAAGAGACGTGTTGCAGTAGAAGAAGTGTCGGCAATGTCCTGGACTTGGTGCGGGTGAGTCCTAAATAAGGATCGGAAACAGTGTCATATGCTTCCATCGACGGAGACGAACAAACGAGGGAGTCGACTCTTGGACAAGGATCGTGGATTGTGTATCTGTGTGTCATCTATTCATGTCGGCATATACGGACAAGGATCGGGGAGGTGTTTGCAGTGTGCTAAAGCTGGTGAAGATCGTGGCTATGAGGATGGTAGATTTGGGGCATCTCAACCCAAGAGGGAAGCGTCTTGAAGGTGAGTGGAGGTGAAGGTGATGCTAGTAAAGATACTATGGAGCCTTACCGCGGCTGCTTAGGCAAAGAGCTTGAGGGAGAGTTACCAAATCCCTAAACCAAAAGTGGAAAGAAGATAACTAAAAAGAGCAAATGAAATAATTATTGATTATCCCATTTCAGGGACCAACGAACGCTTTAAATAAACTTACAAAAGATACTTTTGCAATAAGCCCCCTGACATTTTAGCTATAGCATAGAGACTTCAAATTACTAATTAAAGATGCCTAAAAATATAACTCTTAATAATAACATAAACGGATTCATTAAAATACGTAACAACGATGGAGCACAATGTAGTTTTAGAACCAATTTTGGAGTAAACGAAAAACTTCTAAGCACAGTAGGTTTACGTCAAAAACACATTGCGTCCATATCATTTTGTAAAAAAATTTGAGATGCTCACAAAAATATCTAAGAGAAGTGCTTTGGCGTATGCTCTTTGAAATAACATAATTTTAACTTATAAAACATCTCCCGAGTTAAGTGAAAAATTAGAGCAATGAAATTTGTCTAGAAGATAGAGAAGGCTTCAAATTGTAGAATAAAGATGGGGTACATGATCTGCACTTTGAGTGCGAGACATATTGTCATTCCTTATAATAAAGTTGAGTACTTAATGCAAATTGCCTATAAAACCATGCACAAAGATGGTGTCATTCATGCTAACAACAAAGATTAGAGTCAAGTTCAGATTGCAATGGCTCAAATAGAGAACTCATGGGTGAAGTCGGTAACTCCACGGAAATTGAGTTATCCAATCAACAACAATCGGAAGGATTTTCCACAACCAGGAAGCCAACCAAACAAATCAGTCAACTTCAAATGCATTTAGGATTGTCAACAAAAAGATATGAGAACAAGGAATAAAGAGTCAAATCAAGAAGGAAAAGTCATTTGGCACAGGGAACATGAAGTAGGCACATCTTCAGAAGGCAAGTTTGAGCATCAAGTCGTGCAAACAAAGAAGGTATTCTGTAACGGCTGAGTTTCAAAATCGATGCCCAGGGAGTCCGCCAAGAAGAGTCTTAAAATTTTGAATCAGTATATTCATGCCAAGTCATGAGATACCTTATCACGCACTTAGATCGTCGTAAGCTTTCACGTATAAATAGAAAAATATTTTGCACTATAGGTCAGAGCTAGTTTTAGATAAAAATAGCATCGCCTAGCTAGGCATTTACAGAAGCCTTGCTATAATTCTATTTTAAGAAAAAGAAATAAAATGATCCTCTCTTGTTGTCTTTGGACACTTAGGCTTCGTTTGGAGCGGTGGTGGTGGTCATGAACGTCGTGGTCATGAACCGTCGTTCGTGAACTGCCGAACTCACCTAAAAAAATTCATGCATTTTATGCTCAAAACTAGTTTATTTTCTTTATAGCGGGCATAACCTTTGTCTTGCCAAACATACATTCTATGATAATGGCATTTTTGACCAAACTCACCGGAGCAAATAAGACGCGCCAAACGAAGCCTTGGTATCTGTGTTTGTGTACTTTCGGCCTGAAACCAAGAGAGTCTAAGTAATCCATCAAAATATCACTGTCATTATGTATTTACTCATCCGAAAACTGAATTAAATCTCGTCGAGTGCATTTTCCTCAACGACATGAGAACAAGTTGCAATTTTTATTTATCTAAATTTTTAACATAAATGTATTAATTCTCTTTCGCCTTATTAGTCATGATAACTAGAGTAGACTCATTATGCACGAGGGAATCTATCTTTGAGTTTATTTCGGCAAGAGCATGTCCCTTGAGTTTGCACTACAACTCTTTTGCTTTGAGTTCTTGATTGCATTTCTCTTCTAGTTTGTATCAATTTGCATATGCCGCACACCATCATCCATTTGCGTCAACTGTCAGGTTCCAACTCCTCCCACCCTCGTCACCAAGATGAACACAAAGTTGCTTCCATGCACGCTAGTTTCAACCGCACAAGCGCCGCCCTCACCAAAATCCTCTCTTCTATGCGTGAGATTCATCTTTGACTCTGCACATTTCCCCCAACAAACCCTCCAGCTAAAACCAAGGTGTCACCTCCTTTCTCGTCATTGTCCCCATCTCCTCCCTACCTGACTTGTGCAACAAGTTCAACAACCATTGCACCCCTTATCCTCATAATCGCCCACAACTCTATCGAATCAAATTTTGACATTCCCCCATAGCTTACTAGTCCTACTGCCCCTTCCTCCTATGATTGCTTCACAAGCTCTGCTCGGCTCATTTTCCCAACTACGCCCTTCTTGAGTTCCTTCAAAACCGTAGAAATCTTATCACAGAACCCCGCATATCCCACATTGAATACCCTCTCCAGACCCTCTCCCGCCTGTTGGACCGACCTTTGCACCGCTCCCTTGCCACCAATAAACTCGCTAGTTCCTCCCATTTCCACCTGTCCCCAGTGATCTTTCCCCATCTACAACAACCATCCATGGCTTCTGTGAGGATGTCAGCAGAGCCTCATCTGGTGTAGAAGTACCACACCTTCCTCATCAACCTTAGCGGTTGAAAAGTGCAATCCAACCATTGTAACATTTCCTTTGTCGCCATTACATAGTCCTTCACTAATGTTGTCCATGAACCAAACCAGACACGACATTTTTAATGTTCCTCAAGCCCCCACACCGATGTTCTCGACATCACAGTAAATCGAAAATAACTTTTTCAATCCACACGCCAACCCAACCTTTCATATTTGCGCTCACGCTTTTTCTTTCAATACATATTCAACCCAATTGACCCGCATAAATTGATTCCTCCTTCACTAAAATTAACCTTGATAAAACGACCCAGTCACATTTTCATATTCAATAAAATTTCCACATCTTACTATTTCCACTCTTAAAGTTGTTGAAGTCCTAGTTAAATTTACTACATTAACTTTTAGATCAGCACGCCTACAGGCATATCGAACAACCATATACTTGCTTTTGTCACAATGGAGTACCCCAAGTTAGTTTTCATCGCTCAACCTTATAGAAAATGTCAGTTTTTGAATGCAGTACATTGATATGTTTACGCCGCAAGTGGACTTCCTCGACGACATGAGAAAAACAAAAATCGCTTTTTATTTATGATCTTTTAATACAAATGTATATTTAATTCTCTTTCGTCTTTTTATCCGTGATTCCCTTATATAAGAAGGCATATATGATATATGTATCAGAAAGGCATCTCATACTTCTCGTCTTGGAATTGGCTTAGTGTCTGATGACGAAACCGGTTCCCGAGTGTATTTTGGTAGGAGCATGTCTCTCAAGTATGTATTGTAACCCTTCTACTTCAGGCACTTGAGTGCATTTCTCATTTAGTTTGTATCAAAATCGCTCGTTGGTCCTCTTCAAGCCACGACACATGCTGAATTCATGTGAAACTCATCCAATTTTGGTAGAATTTCGATCTTCTAACTAAAATTATTATTACAACATACAGGAACTCATGTGTGTGTGTGTGTCAATATATTTTAAACAAGTATTTCAAGTAAAAGGAGAGATTGCTCATACCCAGGAAAACAAGGTGTCCTCGCAGCAAGCGACATATTTTGCAGAAGTTGACGTCGTCTTCTGCACTTCTACCGTTGCTCAATCCATCAGCCACGAACGCCGCCTGCTCAAACAATCATGAACATAGCCAACCCCTTCTACCCTCATCATACAATTGAGTGCTTCCACGAACCCTTACAATGATGTTGCACACAGCACACCCCCACCCCAATGCCTCCTTCCCTTCTCCCGCCAACAGCCTCCACAATGCCAACCAGATTCCTCAAATCTACTAAGTCCCAAATTTCCATAACAATTCTCCACAAATTTTATGCTCGCACCTGCACCTCACCCCCATTCTTCTACCAAAATCCATCTGCAATAACCCTCCCGTGCCTGACCCTATTGTTCACTAGTTTTTATTTTAGATTTCATTTCCCCACAGTGAACAGATACTCTTTTATTTCTAGTGATATCTAGATCTGAATATTTTACAATTTTCTTTAATTAGATGTCTAATTTTTATTCACCATGTATTCACTTTTTGTGCACTATCAGTTGCATAAAATTGCTCTCAGTTGGCCTAATTTGAATTATTTATGGTTAACTTTAATTAATTGTGCAAGCTTTAAATTTTTGTTATTTAATTAACGTCGCTGGCATGTTGACTCATTTAATTTCATCACATTAGTGTTAGGCTAATCGCCATTTCAATTCATCAAATTTTTCTGCCTACATTCATATATATCAAGCCTGCGTCAAATCATATAGCCTTTCCAGGGCCAATACATTTAACGTATATTTGGTGTCGCCAACTGATGTAAACAGGATACAAAAATCAACTGATCGCAAGTCTTTTTTTATATTTAATTTTTATCTCAAAATAAAGTGGTGAATTCTCTGTGATGTGTGCAATTAGGATCACATTCATGTTTAGAATAACAGAGGTTGTTTATTCTTGTTTGGTTGGATCTAGATGAGGTCTTCATTCTCTTATTTTATACCCATATGTTGTATGTGTGTTGGGTTTGTTGTTAATCTTCGGTTCATTTCTTGGTTCATTGTGGCTGGTTCCGGTTACTAATTGAGGTCAGTTTAGTGGGCTATTTGAAATTCAATTGATGTACTGAAAGTTATTCTCCGAATGTTTTTTTTTTTTTGAAATTCAAAAAATATCATATTAAATTCCTATGATTGTTGATCAATTCTTGTGGTTGTAATTTGGTAGGTGTAACTTCCTTCTGTTTGATTATCTCATTGTGAAACCGCTAGAATGCTTCTTCTACCATATAAAAACATAAAGAAACTATTGTTCTAAAATGAATTATCATGAATAACAAAATTGTATTATTGATTGATTGCAGTTGTTGTGAACCTGCATATATTCCTTCTTTCTAATACCCCTTCTTTCTATGCCTTTAGCACTTCTTCCTAATATGTATTCACCCTAGAGCTTATATCTTCTGTCTCGAGTTTCTCATTTGTTTCATTGGCTTTCCAAGGTTGTCATGGTGACTGCACAAGGATTGTTGCATCATTTTTGTGTGGATTCATGTGGTTGTTTTCAGGTTGTCACATTTTTTTGAGGAATCATCCGGGTTTTGGGGCTTCTGGAAGCTTTTTATTGTTTCAGATTTGCATTTTGCGAGACAACTTTTCTAGAGTATTCATTGTCTCTGCTTAAATTCATTAGTTCTATAAATCTGACAGAAAATTGTCCATGTGTATTCATTAAATTCATTTAGTTTCATTAATTTGTGTCTTTAGTCGTTCTTATCTGATTCAAATTACTAGGCCTGCATCAAAGTACAATTAATGCCGTCCACTCTCCCACTTGGGGAAATGGTAAGCCAGGGCACCTCCAAAGTGCATTAATTGATATTAGATTATCTTTTTGCAACTAAGATTGCATCAATTGATTAAATCCTAGGTTTAGACTCCACTATCAGATTTACACCCCAAAAAACAAGTTCATTTTGCAAATGCATGCTTGTTCTCCATTTCAAAAAATCATAAATTAGCTATATAGTGGCATTCATTATACGTTTAAAGCATCATTAACCAAATCTTACATCCTAGTCACAATCCAGCCATCGTGATCAATGGCTAACCAATGTCATCAAAATTGGAATAGAAAACCTACACAAAATGCTAAGTTACAAGAAGTCCCTCTGAGACAACAAGCTTTTGTAGAAGGTATTCAAAATCATCTAGATTTAATCAGAACCTTCGTTACCATATTACACATCGGTAAAAAAATATAAAACTAATCAAAGGTGAGAGAGGGGATTGACGCATGATGAATCTACAGGTGATGGGCATATGATGCCTTAATCCTAGATGAATGCAAACAAGCACAAGACCATGCAAACGAAACTACAGGCTAACTAACTAAAGATGCAAACGACTGCATTCACGCAATCCAATAAACAGAATATCACAACATAAATCCCAACCCTAATGCAAATGATTCAATCATGCATGAATGTTTTCCGGCGCTCGATTAATTAAATAACATCAATTTAACACCTTGCACCAATGTCCCAGTTGGTCACATCTTCCATGTCAAGCGAACAGGCAGTATTTGCAAATTAACTGAGATCACAATGAAATAAAATTGCAGTGTGAATAAGAAATGCACGCCTACTGAAAGTAAAATAATTAAATTACATTAGTGCATAATATTTCCAACAATTAAGGTACACCTGTAAAATGCCAGAAAGTGAAAACTAGAAGTAAAGACTCGCGAAGTCATTGACACCAGCGGTGGAAGGTGTGGGAAGGGCTGGGTGGAGAAATCCGGCGGCTGGAACTTGGGAGGATTGCGGAGACTATATAGTCTCGGGATGAGGAAGGGGAAAGGTGCGGAAGTGCAGAGATCAAATGGGAGTGGTTGTGGAGTCGTTGGATGGGGTTGGAGAGGTGGCAGGAGGGAGATGTGACGCAGGACAAATCTACATGTGATCCGGCACGATTTGCCCCAATCCTAAATGAATGCAATCAATTGTGCAGCAAATGCGAATGAAACTACATGTCAACTGACCTAAAGAGGTGCATGAATACACGTGCAAACTCTGATATACTAATGATGGCTAATCCTAAACCCTAATGTGTTGCTCATGAGTCACCATGCAAATGATTCTGACATGCAAGTTTAAACAACAAGATTTAAGCCTCACACATCTGATCACATTTAAGCACAAACATTCAAATTAGACAAGAAAATGACAATTGCAAATTAATTAAGAATACACATGAATTAAAAGTACATGACACATAAGAGATGCACGTCACGAAAGGGAAATCATCAAATTACATTGGAGCAAGATATTACTAGTAATAACTAATAAGTGAGCATCCGTAAAATGCAAGAAATGAAGCATTAAGTAAACAAACTCACCATGTAAATAGTGTCGGTGGTGTAGGGGACGATCCGGTGGAGGACGTGGCTACCCCGAAGGGAGAATGTTATTGTGGGTGTTGTCGGGGGAAGAACGGGCTCGACTAGAGGTGGGGTGGTTGTGAGGGAGGCTAAACTAGGGTACAGAGGCTGGAGGGGTCGGGTAAGGTTTGGAGGGTTGGTGGTTGTATGGAGGAGCTGGAAGGGGAGGTTGTCAAGGTGGGAGTGGTCGACAGGGTCTGGAACATGGGAGAGAGTAGTCAGAGGTTGCAGTTGGTGAGTGGTATGGTGCTGAGAGGGCAAAACATGAGAAAAAATGCTGGAACGAGGATCCGAGACAAGGGAGTGGTCGGGTTGCTAGAAGCTGGGGGTTGGGAAGGAAGATTTGGATGGGTGGCGGATGGGAGGGAAGTCATTGAAGGTGAAGGAGGCGGAAGGGGATAAAGGGGCGGCGGCAGGCGCTTCTTTAGAGGGAGGCAACAACTAAGAGTAAGGAGAATGTGGTTGGAGGTAGATCTGTCGCGAAGTAGGTTGGAGATGGATCTATCGGCGGAGTCGGGGCTCCCATGTATCAGCACCTGAGAAAGCGGTGGCGGCGGGGAGAGGGAGGAGTCGACACCTCCCGCTGCGGACTTCAGCACCTGCAGGTGTGAGTGTGTGACTGAGCGCCCTGATTTTCTAAAGCCATAATACTTGATGCCTTCCATAGCCCTAACACACGCATAGATATAGTGCAAATTAAGTTAAGTGCATCCGGCGGCTTGAATGGCCTGAACAAACATCTTAACCTAATTTTCAAAATAGAACTCAAAAAAATACATAAAAATGTTAAAATTTGAAGCCGTCACATTCACGATCACGGATCGTCTGTCCGACGATGCAAAAAAATCTCAACCTGATAACTCTTCAAATGGTGCGCGATCAATATCCATCAGGAAGGGTGGAAGGGAATTTGGAATGCTGGAAGGGTGGATGGAGGGCTGATGAGTTGGGCCAGGTGGTGGAGGGCCAGTTGTTGGCGGGAATTTGGAATGTTGCGATGGTGGTGGAGGGTTGATGGTTGGGCCAGGTATGGTGGACAGCCTGGAGAGGGAAACAGACGGTTGTATAGGTGGTTGGAGGAGGCTTGGGAGGACATGAGATGTGCTAAGAATGGGACGGAGGAGATCGGTCTGGGTAGGGAAGGGTCGGTCTATGCTGAATGGGGCTAGTCGACACTGGGAGAGGAAGGGGGGTTGGCGAGAGAAGACTACGAGGATGGTGGAGGGTGGAGGGCAGCAGTGGAGCCTCCCAAGGCTGAAATGAGTGGTGGTGGGGCCTCGCGAAGACGGAGGAGCGGAGGCAGACGCTCGGCGTCGCACCGAGTGGGAGAGGCAGAAGTCGGCACCCGTCTAGGAGCGAAGGATAGAAGCGGCTGAGGGATTCAATCCATGATACCTACTATTAGACCTAATAGGAGTATGTATGTGTGTGTATTATATACATTATATTAAAAAGAAAAACTTTGGTGGTCACAGTCCTGAAATAGGACCATAAAATGAATCTGTGTCATTCAATTTTTAATTTCCATGATCCAAGGAAATGCATGATTTTTTAATGCATAAAACAAACATAAAATTAAATGCATATATACACACGCATAGATATAGTGGAAATTAAGTTAAGTGCATCCGGCGGCTCGAATGGTCTGAACGAACGTCTTAACCTAATTTTCAAAATAGAACTCAGAAAAATACACAAATTATAAAAATTCGAACCTGTTACATTCACGGTCACCGATCGTCTGTCCGGCGATGCAAAAAAATCTCAACCTGATAACTCTTCAAATGGTGCGCGATCGATATCCATCAGTAAGGGTGGATGGAGGGTTGATGGGTTTGGCTAGGTGGTGGAGGGCCAGTTGTTGGCGGGAATTTGGAATGCTGGAAGGGTGGATGGAGGTCTGATGGGTTGGGTCAGGGGCGGTGAAGGGCCTGGAGAGGGAAACTGACGGTTGTAGAGGTGGTTGGAGGAGGCTTGGGAGGACTTGAGATGTGCTAGGAATGGGACGGAGGAGGTCGGCCTGGGAAGGGAAGAATCGGTCGATGCTGAATGGGGCTAGTCGACACTGGGAGAGGAAAGAGGGGGTGGCGAGGGACGGATACGAGCCTAGTGGAGGGTGGAGGATGCAGCAGTAGAGCCTCCCGAGGATGGAATGAGTGGTGGTGGGGCCTCGCGAGGACGGAGGAGCGGAGGCAGACGCTCAGAGTCGCACCGAGTGGGGAGACAGAAGTCGACACCCTTTTAGGAGCGAAGGATAGAGGCGACTAAGGGTTTCGATCAGCAAAATTATTCGATTTTAGATGTCGGCCGACATGTCCGACATGTCGGCCGACATAAAGGTTTCGAGGATAAAACGCAACGACATCGATATTTTAAACAAAAATATCGTTTTTGAAAATATCGCCTGATATATCGGTTTAATCCGATATATCTGGCGATATTTCGCGACCGATATATCGTTTCATGCATCTCTTTAAGTCTAGCGTCGACGACTTTTTCATCTCGCTCTCATTTGGTGATCTTTATGCCGTTTATTGCAGTCGACATCTCTTTGTTATGTAATTTACAAACATGCACTATATGTATATATGTTTATTTTGTAGTTTATAAACATAAATTATGAATACAATTATACATATTTATAAAAATTGTGTATATATATGAATAAATTTATTTAAATATTAAAATCCGACATTATAAAATATCCCCGATATATCCCCCGCAATTCGACATCCGACATTTCAAACTCAAACCGACATGAATCCAACATCCGACATCTACAACCTTGGTGTGCGTGTGCGTGTGTGTGTGCGTGTGCGTGTGTGTACACTATATTAAAAAGAAATCTTTGGTGGTCACGGTCCTGAAATAGGATCATCAAATGAATTTGTCATTCAATTTTTAATTTCCATGATCTAAGGAAATGCATGCTTTTTAATACATAAAACAAACATAAAATTAAAAACATATATACACACACGCATAGAAATGATGGAAATTAGGTTAAGTGCATCTGACGGCTCGAATGGTCTGAACAAACGTCTTAACCTAATTTTTCAAAATATAACTCATAAAAATATGAAAATTCGAACCCGTCACATTCACGGTCATCGGTCGTCTGTCAGACGATGCAAACAAAAATCTCAACATGATAACTCTTCAAATGGTGCGCGATCGATATCCTTCAAGAAGAGTGGAAGGGAATTTGGAATGCTGGAAGGGTAGATGGAGGGCTGATGGGTTCGGCCAGGTGGAGGGAATTTGTGTGAAATTTTCCAAGATCTAGGAGTGAGCAGGAATAGTATAACTAAAAGTTCAAGCCAAACAACCAGAAGCACATGAAACAAATGCAATCTTTATTGATAAGCAAAATTCTTCTTTACAGAGCGAGGTATACATGGCGAGACATGATTTCGCCAGTACACAAAAACAGGAGAAAAAACAGCTGAAAGGAAAACCAGCGATTTGATTGACTGAGACCGCCTGACCGCTCGACCTCCGTGCGCTCGTCTAGAAAACAAGACCGCCCGAACTGCCTGCCTGCGACTTGAACAACACCAACTGAGAACCACGCGAACTCCTGAACTCCACTGATCCTCCCGAACTCCAGCAACCCGCACTGCAAGCCGCGAGACCGCCCGAACACCTTCAGAAGAGGAGGTGACCGCTGCTACCCGCACAATCCGCAGAAGCTGCACAAAACAAGTTCGATCAGCAAGACCGACCGGTCACAAAAAATAAGACCGCAAGAACTAGCCGCGAGTTCTGCTTACACTTGGTGCGATAATTTGCTGCTACAGTGGCTCCTATTTATAGGCGTGAGACCTGAATCCAGTCGCCACCCTATGAGATAGGATCACCACCTCTTGACCGCGCGACCAGACCGGTCAACCCGCGCAATCAGCAAAAGATCCTCCTGCTTAGTGAGCTCGCCGACTTCAACATAAGCCGCGCGATCATGACAACTCGCCCGGTCATGAAGCTCACCACCTGTGTTCGCCACCCGACCTCCTCCAGAGACCGCGAACACACCAGACCGACTAGGGCAACAGCCCGCCAAGTCGATCAACCACCTGTGACCGCATATGCCAGCTGATCGCCGAAGGATCAGCCGTGCGAACACAAACCGGAGACCGCGCGACTAAGAAGACCTTAGTCCACGCGCACCGCAAAGAACCGGACAGCCACCAGACCGGGCTGCCCCCACCACGCGATCACAAGCACCAGACCGCGAGATAACTCCAGCTCGCCACGCGGTCACATGACCAGACCGCGCGGCCTCACCTCGGCACCCTAGGACAGAAGAACAGCGGTCATGCCGAGAAGACCGCGGCTAGACCAGAGAGGTCAGACCGCCAGAGGAGACCGCAAGACCGTGCGGTCAGACCAGACCGCGCGGTCTCCCCCCAGACCGCCAACTTCACAACTTCCACTTCAACATTTTCAGCACTCCCCCTTGAAGTGGGAAGTTGAAAACAGCCCAAGTAAACTCCTTAGCCGAGTAAACGGCCCCTTCGCCAGTGCCTTTGTGAAGATGTCAGCAATGTTGTCCTGACTCCGAACATGCTCGACCGAAAGAGACCCCTCCAACACCTTCTCACGAATGAAATGATGCTCGATCTCGATATGTTTGGTCCTCGCGTGACAAACTGGATTAGTAACCAGTTTGAGAGCACTCTCATTGTCGCCGCGGAGCAGAGTCGGACCCCGAACCTCCTTATGGACGTCTCCAACCAACCTCCTAAGCCAGATGGCTTCTTGAGCTGCCAAGGCCGAAGCCTTGTACTCCGCTTCCGTGGTTGAGACAGACACGGAATCCTGCTTCTTGCTGCACCATGATATAGTCGTGGGGCCCGCCATGAAGACGTATCCAGACGTCGACTTCCGATCATCCGAATCTCCCCCGTAATCAGCATCCATGTACCCATGCACTTCGAAGCCCGCATCCCTCCTGTAAAGGAGACCCATATCTGAAATCGCCTTGACATACTTCAATATACTCTTGGCCGCTAGTAGATGAGGCATCTGTGGTTCCGCCATATAACGGCTCACCCTGCCAACTGCATACGCAATATCCGGTCTGGTAATCGTCAGATAGATCAAGCTCCCAACCAGAGCCCGGAACACCAGCGGATCTCCCAAAATCCTCCCCTCATCCTTGCGAAGTTTCATGGCCTTCTCCAGAGGTGTGGAAATGCACTTCCCTTCCTTCATGCCGAACCACTCCACAATTCGCTCCGCATATCCAGCCTGGGATACCAGCACTCCACTTTCCTTCCTCTGCACTTCGAGTCCAAGGAAGTGGTGAAGCTCACCTAAGTCCTTCATCTCGAACCTGATGGATAGCTCGGCCCGAAGCCTTGCTACCTCCTCCTTCGAATTCCCCGTCACGATCATATCGTCGACGTAAAGCAGCACGATGACTTGAAGCTCCCCGCTCTTCTTGACGAACAAGCTTGAGTCTGAGTCTGAAGCACCAAACCCACATAATAGGAGATATTCTGCTATCTTTCCATACCACGCCCTCGGCGCTTGCTTCAACCCATATAGGGCCTTCTTCAACTTGCAGACATGCTCCGGAAATTCTTCAGATACGAAGCCTGGCGGCTGGACCATGAAGATGTCCTTGTCAATCTCGCCGTACAAGAACGCATTCTTTACGTCGAGCTGCCAAATCTTCCACCCCCAACACGCCGCCAAGGCAATCACAACCCGAACTGAAGTCATTTTTGCCACCGGACTGAATGTCTCGTCATAGTCTTCACCGTATTGCTGCGAGAACCCCCGAGCCACAAGGCGAGCCTTGTATCGCTCGATACTGTCGTCAGCCTTCTTCTTAAGCTTGTAGACCCACTTGCATGTCACAGGGGTGATACCCTTGGGTTTGGGCACCAGAGACCAAGTCTCATTCTTCTCAAGAGCACTCATCTCTTCCTGCATAGCTGAATCCCAATGTTCCACGCCTTTGGCCTTTTCAAAGCTCGACGGCTCCCTCTCATCCAAGGGACCAACAAAGAAACACGAGACAAAGCTCACCATGTTTCCTCCTGTATAGCGATCAGAGGCAATGATAGTTCGCTTCGATCTCCGCAACGCCTTCCCCTGACTCACAGTATCTTCACTGCTTCTTCCCTAGCTCCCCTTCCAGACGTACTAGGAGCATCGCTCCCCCTGCTTCCTGATCCAGAAGCCTCCGCCTCAGAACTAGATATTGATGGACCACCTGGTGACACAGGCAGCTCCACCTGAAGATCTTCCACAGCTTTCTCCGACTCCTCCACCCTGCTTTCTGGTAGCTCAACACCAGAACTTCCCTTGTACGACGTCACCTCGTCGAACACGACGTCGCGAGATACAACAAATCTCCGCGTCTCCGGGTCCTTGCACTTCCAGCCCTTCTTCCGATCATCATAACCCACGAAGACTAGCTTCCTTGCTTTCGCATCTAGCTTCGTCCGAAGCGCATCTGGAACGTGCACATAGCAGGTGGAACCAAACACCCGAAGGTGCGCCACGCTTGGCTTTTCCTTGAACAACAATTCATGCGGGGTCTTCATATTTATGGGACTAAGAGGCATCATGTTGATGACGTAGGCAGCACAAGACATTCCCTCCGCCCAGAAGGACTTTGGGATACTCTTGGCATGCAGCCAACACTTGCAGGTCTCCGTCAGATGACGGATCTTCCGCTCTGCAACTCTGTTTTGCTGTGGAGTATGCGTACAAGTAAGCTCCCTCTGGATGCCTGCCTTCCTACAAAAAGTAGAGAACTCACCAGAGGTGAACACCCCTCCGTTGTCAGTCCTCAGCTTCTTAACCCGCAGGCCAACCCGACCCTCCACAAGCTCCTTGAACTCCACGAACTTGGCAAACGTCTCCTCCTTCTCCTTCAAGAAATATACCCAGACATATCTGGTGTAATCATCGATCAGCACCAGCATATATCTGCTGCCTCCGAGGCTTGGGGTAGCAGTCGGTCTCATCAAGTCACCGTGGATGCACTCCAACGGCACACAACTCCTTGTCTGCGACTTGTCAAACGGTAGTCGATGAGACTTGCCGAACTGACATCCCGCGCACACATGACCGTCTCCGTAGGAAGATAGACTAGGCAGGCCCTTGACCAGACATTTCACCGCCATAGCTTTCAGCTTGTCCATCCCTACATGCCCCAACCTCTCATGCCATATGACAACACTATCATTCGTCTGCATCTTGTCAACATAAGAACTTGTCGATAAAACGAACAAGTCTTTAGCTCTCCTCCCTACATGAACGACCTCCGCCTTCACTGCTTCAACATTCCGAAGAAACCTCACTTCTGTTGGGCCAAACAGAACGTGATACCCAGCGTCTACAGCGTTGGTCACGGAGAAGAGGTTTTTCCTCATACCAGGCACATGATAGACACTCTTCAAAGTTAGCGGCCCTCTATCACTGCCCAAGGAAACAACCCCCACCTTCTCGACAGCATGCACGGTATTATCAGCAGTAATAATGGCATCATTACCTGAATAAGGCTGCGCTGAAGAAAGCTTCGACTCGTCCCCGGTGAGGTGATGACCACACCCCGAGTCCACGATCCAGTCCTCCTGATAGTTGATAGGAGCCGCAGCTCCAACAGAAGCCGAGAAGGCTCCTCCCCATCCTCCATCAATCTGTCTGGCTTCAGCTTCCCCCTTTCCTGCAGCAGCATGCCCCAGCTGAAGATTCACCCGGCAATCCTTCCTGATGTGACCAACTTTTCTGCACCTGAAGCACTTGGGACCTTCTCCATTCTTCTTCCCTTCAGCCTTAGGAGCATAGCCCCTCTCCTGCTGTCCAGAAGTTGAAGGCCCATTGCCTCCTCCAGCGGTCTTCTTCTTATCCCACTTTTTCTTCTTCCCTGTGAAGAGAACTTCGCCATCTCCCCCAGACACTGACACCCCCACCATCTGCCTTGCCAGACTCTCCTGCGAAGCAAGCAGATTTTCCAGCTCCAGCAGAGACGGCTATTTGCCCAACCCTGCACCGACGTCACAAAGGCAACATATTTCTTCCGCAAGCCACGAATGATGTGCCTCTTCAGTTTCGCCTCAGAAATTGGCTCATCAGGATCCAGCACTGAAATCTCGGCGCACAAGTTCTTCATCTTCAAGAAGAACGTAGAGATAGAAATGTCACCTTGAGCCGATCTGGCCAGCTCATTCTCCAGGAATTGAAGTCTTGCCACATTCTTTTGGTTAAACAACCCATCCAGGGCTCTCCAGATCTCTGCAGCCGATCCACACCCCAAGATGTGATCAAACAGGTCAGGTGATATTGCCCTCTTCAGGGCGAACTCTGCTTTAGCATTAATCCGCCTCCAGTTCCTCACCTCGTGACCATTGTCCCCAATCAGGATAACTTCCTCCGTGCTCTCTCCTCCAACCACCTCCCAGAGGTCCTCACCAAGAAGATAACTTTGCATACACGACTTCCACTTCTTAAAGTTAGTCAATGTAAGCATCTCAATTCCAAGACCCCTTGCTTCCATGGCTCTACCATTGGTTCCTTCTTCACAAAGGCGATGACAACTTTTAGTTATTCACTGCTCTATCCACTCCAACCTCCCTCTGATACCATGTGAAATTTTCCAAGATCTAGGAGTGAGCAGGAATAATATAACTAAAAGTTCAAGTCAAACAACCAGAAGCACATGAAACAAACGCAATCTTTATTGATAAGCAAAATTCTTCTTTACAGGGCGAGGTATACATGGCGAGACATGATTTCGCCAGTACACAAAAATAGGAGAAAAAACAGCTGAAAGGAAAACCAACGATCTGATTGACTGAGACCGCCTGACCGCTCGACCTCCAGTTCGCTCGGCTAGAAAACAAGACCGCCCGAACTGTCTGCCTGCGACTTGAACAACACCAACTGAGAACCACGCGAACTCCCGAACTCCACTGATCCTCCCGAACTCCAGCAACCCGCATTGCAAGCCGCGAGACCGCCCGAACACCTTCAGAAGAGGAGGTGACCGCTGCTACCAGCACAATCCGCAGAAGGTGCACAAAACAAGTTCGATCAGCAAGACCGACCGGTCACAAAAAATGAGACCGCAAGAACTAGCCGCGAGTTCTGCTTACACTTGGTGCGATAATTTGCTGCTACAGTGGCTCCTATTTATAGGCGTGAGACCTGATCCAGTCACCACCCTATGAGATAGGATCACCACCTCTTGACCGCGCGACCAGACCGGTCAACCCGCGCGATCAGCAAAAGATCCTCCTGCTTAGTGAGCTCGCCGACTTCAACATAAGCCGCGCGATCATGACAACTCGCCCGGTCATGAAGCACACCACCTGTGTTCGCCACCCGACCTCCTCCAGAGACCGCGAACACACCAGACCGACTAGGGCAACAGCCCGCCAAGTCGATCAACCACCTGTGACCGCATATGCCAGCTGATTGCCGAAGGATCAGCCATGCGAACACAAACCGGAGACCGCGCGACTAAGAAGACCTTAGTCCACGTACACCGCAAAGAACCAGACAGCCACCAGACCGGGCTGCCCCCACCACGCGATCACAAGCACCAGACCGCGAGAAAACTCCAGCTCGCCACGCGGTCACATGACCAGACCGCGCGGCCTCACCTCGTCACCCTAGGACAGAAGAACGGCGGTCATGCCGAGAAGTCCGCGGCTAGACCAGAGAGGTCAGACCGCCAGAGGAGACCGCAAGACCGTGCGGTCAGACCAGACCGCGCGGTTTCCCCCCAGACCGCCAACTTCACAACTTCCACTTCAACATTTTCAACAATTTGGAATGCTGGAAGGGTGGATGGAGGGCTGATGGGTTGGGTCAGGGGTGGTGGAGTGCCTGGAGAGGGAAACCGACGATTGTAGAGGTGGTTGGAGGAGGCTTGGGAGGACTCGAGATGTGCTAGGAATGGGAAAGAGGAGGTCGGCCTGGGTAGGGAAGGATCGGTCGATGCTGAATGGGGCTAGTCGACACAGGGAGAGGAAAGTGGGGGTGGCGAGGGACGGCTACGAGGATGGAGGGTGGAGGAGGCTGGAGGATGCAGCAGTGGAGCCTCCCAATACTGGAATAAGTGGTGGTGGGGCCTCGCGAGGACGGAGGAGCAGAGGCCGACACATGGCGTCGCACCGAGTGGGGTTGTCAGAAGTCGGCACCCGTCTAGGAGCGAAGGATAGAGGCGGCTAAGGGCTTCAACCCACGATACCTACTATTAGACATAATAGGAGTATGTATGCATGTTTTGTGTGTGTGTATATACACACTATATTAAAAAGAAAAAAAAATGGCGGTCACGGTCCTGAAATAGGACCATCAAATGAATATGTGTTATTCAATTTTTAATTTCAATGATCTAAGGAAATGCATGATTTTGTAATACATAAAACAAACATAAAATTAAAAACATATATACATTGTTTATAGATATTACTGGACGAGCTTAGGGGCCCCACATGCGCAATATGCGACAGCAATAATACTAGAACATTGCTCGAGCAATGGTCGGGTACTGTCATCGTCGCACACTACGCACGGGGGAGCCAGTGCATGACCGCTAGTGCGTGTGTGTGTGTGTGTGTGCGCGCGTGACGACTCGAAGTGCCCAAACAAACGACTTAACCTCATTTCAAAAGTATAACTCCGAAAACTAAAAGAAAAATACATAAAATTAGGAAAATTTGAGCATATCGCAATCACAGTCTTAGATCGTTCGTCCGACGATCTAAAAGTGTCAGTAATGAAAATGCTCAACTGAGGAGCAATCGATCTCTGTCCTTGATGACTGATACTTTGTAAATAAATCTCCTTCAAATTAAAAATTATATATTCACAACTTCCCACAATCTACTATACATGATCAACAAATAAAGAAAATTGTGATCCTGAATAAGGAAATTTTCAATGAAAAAAAACGCACTACAATCCTCTCTCTGTCTATATTTTTTGAGATTATAAAATTCCATCATCCTTTATTGGAAGATAACCTGGAAAAAATTTACCTATTGCAATGATGATTTTTCAAAAGATCGTGCACTCAAATTTGAACCCATAGCTGATTATGAATTTGGGCTTAAAATTAATAATGAGTTTGAGCTAATAAAATTGAACACTAATCATTGCCTGCAGCAGAACAGGAGCTTAATTATAAAGTTGAATCTAATGATGCACTTGCTTCTACACCTGAGTGTACATTTGAATTCTTTTTCTAAAACTAAACAAGGATATGCCCATGAGCAATTAAATTGTCGTTATATTTGACGTAAATGATTCTTTTTAGCCTCTTGTTAGCAACAATTTCCTTTATAGATAGGACCTATAATGTGTGTGCATGCGTGCGTGCGAGCGAGCGTGAATGTGAGCATGGGTGTGGGTGGGTGTGGGTCAATTTATACAAATTACTAACCACATGCACTAGAACCACATGTTTTAAAATTTCTTAACAATATAAGTAAAATTTAGAAGTAATACCTAACATTGAAGACTTGATCAAAATGTTGCAAGTACACACCACGATTGACTAGTGAGAGGTAGAGAATAATGATATAACACAAGACATAAAATCAAGATGGAGATGAATAAAGTCAAAAGAGAGAAAAGAATTTGAAATAAAAAGAGCGATACATATCTCAATATGCATAACTGACTATTGCACAGCTACTAAAAGGATAAGGATGGAATACTTTTATATAGATTTATACTAGAAATAGTGTATAACACATTGAACTTCATGAAAAATGTTCACTAATACAACTTCATATACATTACTTATAGCTCAAGTTCTCTTAGAAAAGTTATACTTAGAACTTATGATAAACAAAGACTTACGATTGTGGCATGGCATGTTACTACAGCAGGCAAAACTTGAATAAAAGTGAAATATTAAATAGATATACTCCATATATTATTCCTTTATCTTTTGAAAGGAAGGGAAACAAGATTTTCCACAAACAACATTTCTCTCAACTCCATATAAGAAAACTCTAGAAAACATTATTAAAGAAAAAAAACTCAAGCCTCACAAAAGAGCAATTGTTGTTGGAAATATCAAGACAATGTCGGTTAGGAGTGAGTGGGTTTAGTCTCCCATCTAGAGTCGGTGTTTATGAGTCTTATTGTAATCCTATAAAAAGTCCCTTTGAGGATGACTATAATGCATTTGATATTTCCTCTTCTTCCCAACATGGTGTCAGAGCCAAGTTAATTTTTCCTAATTCTGAAAACCCTAAATTTTTCATTCCCGTGGCTGCCACTTGCTTCCGCCTCTTCCTCACGAATTGATCCCGCTTGCGCAGCTAAAGCCTTTGTCGAGTTGCTCCCCTCCCGCTCCCGTCGACGAAATGGTTGTATGATGGGAGTGAACTCCTTTCCCCTCGACGGACTCCTCTACTCCTGTCGGCACTTGATCCCATCGCCGCTTGCGCCGATTGGACCCAACGAGCCTCTCGTCATCGTCAACTGGACCAATCGAGCCCCGTGTCTTCGATCTCGTGGCTGCTTCTCGCCACTGTTCGTGTCTCCTTATTCCATCGATCCCGTTGAGACTGCAGCTGTTGTTCTCGTTCGTCGATCCCGACTACATCGACGCTCGGGACTTCTCTCGATCCTGTGTCTCTCGACGATGGATGCTCCCGATTTCCAGATCCCGACAGTTTCTTCCTCGATACTTATTGTTTATGCTTCGACGTCGTCTCGATACTTACTGTTGAAGACAATCATATTGTTGTCGTGCATCTATGGCTTCCTCTCCCGTTCTCGTCCCCTTCCACGGCGTCAGATTTGGACGACGACCCTGCAGGCTGTATTTGTATGGTTTCTCTTCCTGTTGCACTGCTTCCATCTGCTTGTCGCTGCTTATGATTTTCCAGCTGCCTCCAACCGCTTCTCGTTGCTTTCTGACAACTTCTGCTGCATCCGGTCGTTGTCCACCCTTTTTTAGGGTGGTCTTGTTGATGATGATGTGTGTGTTTCAGTTATTTGTCTGTACTTTTATTATTGCTTATTGTTACGCCTATTTGCACGTGTTTTTAACGTGAGGGGGAGTATTGGGACGAAGGCGACTCAGATAATCTTTCCCGACCTTTCGCCTTCGTTCCACACGGCCTCTAGGCTTATGTCGTATGTTGTTATGTGTCTCCTCATATTTCTTTCGATTGGTCGTGTGTTGGGACACGACTGATGTTGGTGTTCTAATCTCAGCGGGTTGTGTCACGTGTGACCGTGTCGTACGAACTGTGTCGTGTGGGACCGCCCTTTGTGCAGATTATCCCCAACAGATTATCCCCGACGGATTATCCCCGGTTGCCCGTTTGATGATTTGCTCCACATCATTTGTTCCCTTCTGCATGCTGTGGTGTAGGTAATGTTGGTTAACCTGTTTCCAGCGAGTCCATGCCGTGTGTAGGTCCTGCGTCGTGTGTGGGTCTGCGTCGTGTGTGGCTATGTCTCGGGCTTGATTCCCCGATGGCTCGTCTGATGTTTTGTCCCACACCGCATACCTCCATTGTCGTTATTTGATGTGTCCAAGCTGAAGGTTCCCACTTCAGCTTGGGGGAGTGTTAGAAATATTGAGTCAATGTCAGTTTAGGAGTGAGTGGGTTTAGTCCCACATCTTAAGTCGATGTTTATGAGTCTTGTCATAATCCTATAAAAAGCCTCTTTGAGGATGAATATAATGCACTTGATATTTTCCTCTTCTTTCCAACAATTGTATCAAAAGATTACGGAGCATAAAGGAAGGCATATATGTATATGAACTAATGCACTTTAGAAGGTTATCCAGCTACAAAATGAAATAAAATCAGATTAATTGAAAGTGTAGGATTAAAAAAAATCGCCTAGAGCATGCAACCTTGGCTAATAAACGGTCCTACCAAATAAATAAAATCAAACAGATCACACTTGTTGTGATGCCATATGCAGCAGTACTATCATACTCTTGTTATATACTCGTAAACATTCTCTTATCACAACTATCATGCTCTTGTTATATACTCTCTTGTTCACAGGAGTTTTTCTTGACAATCTACATAATTTCACTCAAGATTTTAGATAATCAACATTAACAAAGCTGATTCCTATGTGTGAACCTACTTATATTAATTATAAAAATATAACCCAAGAAAGGCATATTCCTCAGAAATAAGTTGTAATGTTTTTCCCTTCAAACTTACATTAAAAAGTTCCAAACTAAAAAAAAAAGTAAATTAAAAAGAATAATATCTAGCAGTAGCTCAATTGATTATGCTATTAACAATCAAAACATCTTGCAATAGTCAATCAAGAAGATGGTCATTCATGAAGAACCAATAGAGAACAATAGTACTAGAGAATTTACCGAGCAAAGCTCAACCAAGATACAACCAACACTCCATAGATCACAAGGAGAGTTCCATCCATGTCCTTTATAAGGAGCAAAAAATCAGACAACAGGGCATCATAATAGATGAGTGGATCTGATAAAAATAAATGCGCAAAAGGTATAACCTAGAATAACTTCTGGCGCACGGTAGTGACGAGTTGACACCACATAGTTGTGATCTTGATGTTCAAATGACGTACTCCCGAAGTCTATGAGCTTAATGGCACTAGATTTCGGTATATTCTTGAAAGATGAACCATCTTTGGAGCATCGGGATGATGTCTGCATATACAACAGAGAAGAAGGTATAAATATGTAACAGGTTTAAGAAACATACAGTTATTTCATTTAATGGATGCATTCCAATACTTTATCATCATTACCAGAACATTTCAACTTCCAAGAGCAATGAACAAAGATAATTTACACATGTATAGGATGTCACCTTATAATCAGGGACCCTCAAGTACTCCGAAGAGACAAGAAGGATGTTCTCGGGCTTCAGATCTGTGTGAATAAGCCGCATGTCATGCATAACTACATAAGAAGAAGGAAAATTTTCAGTACAATGAACAGTCACCACATGATAAGCGAACATGACAAGGATTCAAATCTCCAAGGAAATGTCTCAAGCAATGAAAACAAGAATAAAGATGGAATTTGTATTCACTCACATGCTACAGAATCCAAAAGTTGTCTGCCAAGCTCCCGAACGAGGTCAATCTGGAATGACCGGTAACTATTTTCCCGGAGAAAATCAAATAAGCTTGGACCAAGCTTCTCAAAAACCTGCCAAATTAAACCAAAAAGGAAACTTGTATTATAACTCCGTACAGTCCAGATGAGAGCTGGATAGCTAAATAAGTTTATATTTACTTACAATACATATATGATTGCGATAGTCAAACCAATTCCGTATTTGTACACAGCTACAGATAGCCCAAAAACCAAAACTCATCATAAAGATCTAAACTACATGGTGGTATGCATATGAATCATGAAGTAAACGAAGAACCTACCGAGAACCACCTATATCTTTTTTTGCAAGCCTCTGAAGAACATCAATCTCGATCATGGCAGCTTCACGGTATTTTTGAATTGAACGCACAACTTTAATTGCCACTGATTCCATCCTCTCTTGGTCCCAACATTCCAGTACTTGTCCGAAGGTACCTGCAGAAATTCCAGCGCAATCAAAAGGGATAATAGACAGTCAAAATTAAATAAAAATGAGAAAGGAAAAAATAAACTTTTCTAAATAAATTTCACTAATCATGGAACTCATTTTATATTGCAAGACAAAAAAAATGTTGATCCCACAGTAGAATTTAAAGGTTCGCAAGTAAAAAGAACTGACCTTCTCCCATTTTGCTTAGTACTTTATCTGGAAATAAAATGAACTAAATCAGTCTCACGATTCATAAGAAATGAAAATTAGAGCTATAATAGGAAGAAAACTAGAGGGGGAATGATGGCAGAAGATGGGACAATAGTCAAGATAAACTTCCAAAAGTTTGTCCGACAAAGCCAAAGGCATAGTAATATAGTATGATAGTATTTAAAGATAGACATGTGATGTAACAAACAAGAAGTCGTTGGCCATATAACAGACATTGAGTGCAATTAATTAGTACCGGGCTCCAACAAATGAAACATTTAAGTACTTAGATTTGATGGGCAGGTTACTTTAAATTTTGAAATCCAAGTGCATATCTTAATTTCATTCATGTCTATAGCAAAACTTCAAACTATTTGAATTGACATCATTGTTGAAATATTTCTCTACAAGAAAGTTAAAGGAGCAAGATATTACATTTGGGTGTTAGATTGTCGCCAACTGCAAACACATAATGACCATCCTTATCATCTGCTCTCCAAGGAGGAGACACATGGCGTGTTAATCCACCACAGTAGTAAGGCAAGAATGCATAGTTCACACCACACCCATTCACATATTCCTGTCCACAGTACAAAGTAGAAGGTGCCTGCAAACAGAAAATTTCTTAAACTTCACAAAGCTTACGAATTTTGTATAGGAGATGTATAATTTCTTAAAATAAAAATCAACTGAGAAATACCACATCATGTAAACGGGTCATATTGATTGTATTTGCTTCTAGGGTCTGTTTGTTTGGACAAAATTGGGGCAGAATTAGAATTGAAGGTCCATCTCATTGGAATTGGACCTCCAACTCCAATTTCAAAGCACCAATTCTGTCCAATCGAACAGACCCCAAGGAGCCCTAAAGAGAATAGACCCAAGGGGTTTTGAGAAGGAATGAACTAAAAAGTAGTCTGGCATAAAGTAAATGCAGCAGTTTGAAGCAAATATAGCACCCAAAAAATATGATTCTAGAATTTTGTTTGCAGATCAAACTGATAAAAACAGATATTGAATTGGTAGCCAGAGTATAAGAAAGTATCAAAATACGGGAAAATAATCAAATTGATCCAAACATTTCAAATTTTTCAACAAGCATGTTATCTAGCAGTATCCTGAAGCTATTCAAAATACGGGAGACTAATTTAAGAACAGCAGCAAAGCTAGGTCTCTTGTTTTTCGTCAAAAGCCCGAAAGTTTGTAAACGAAAGTTTTAGAGACCTAGGGCCGAACAAACAATTTGTGGCTTCACAAACCAACATAGATTATCAAGAAATTGCGAAATTCCAATAACAAGCAAAATACGGGTGACGGCCAAAGATAAAAGGGAGACAATCAAAAACCCAAACCTATAATCCCAGCCAAACTAAAGAAAGAGATGCTGACAGAGAGAGAAATAGATAGAGAGAGGATTCGACCTTTGAAGAGAGAGGAGGGGGCATATCCCAGGTCAGCCTCTGCCTCTTCCTAGGTCGCTTATCCATGGCACCGTGAGGGTATTCAGCCGCAGATTGTGTCTCCATGGCCGATCTAAATCTAAAAGGGAAGCAATCTTCCTAAATCCTAGATCGCCAGCCGTATGTGACTGTGTGAGACGAATGGAGAATTTCTCCGAGGGAGAGGGAGAGAGAGAGAGAGAGGAGCAAAGGGAAGATACTTCTGGCTCTAAAATGCATATATTTTATATATACTCAATAAAAATAATATAGTGGACGGGCCTCTGGATTGGAACTCCGAAAAAATATATATATATAAGAGCGGTTCTTCGTATTTTTCACGCATTTTTTTTTATTGTCAGGCGTAAATCAGTTTTTGATATGTGCAAACCAATTTATATGAGTTATTACATGTTTTTTGAAAATACGTCATGTGCACATATTTTTAGGAAAAGTGTTCAACACTAAAATTGTAAATCTCGTCGAGATCTAGAACTTAAAAATGCATGGACAAGACGTATTTTCAAAAAAATCGATATAGTTACGATCATTGCGGCAATACGTCTTGTGCGTGCATTTTTAGGAAAAATGTTCAACACGAAAGTTGTAGATCTCGACGAGATCTACAATTTTTTTGTTGAACACTTTTCCTAAAAATTCATGTACAAGACATATTTTTAAAAGGCGCGTAATAACTCATAGAAATTGGTTTGCACGTATCCAAAAACTGGTTTGCACATAACAATTACTTTTTTCTTAAGAAATTTCTCCTGATCTTTAGGGCAGTTTTCGCAATTTTGATGTGGGGTTTATGTAGTTTCGTGCTAAAAGGACTGTTCTTGACAAGTTTTGTGTTAGATCCGAGATGATTCTAGAGAAATCTATAGTCTTAAAATTTATTGTACATAGTATAAGCAGTAAAGAGTTGGAGGTTTCTAACAAGAATTGAATAGAATAGAGTAGTTGAGAATAGGAGACATTCTAGATTCTTTCATACTCTGAAGGAAAAAAAGCTCTTTGACGCCTGTAAAAAGATAAAACTCCCTCATTTGTAATCATCCAAGGAATCCAGTAATACAAAGTTCTTTAGATCACTCTTGCTCTATCATTCTAAGCGGCATCTTACTCTTCTTACCACAATGGTCAACAAAGGAGGTTGGCTTAGCTAGCTACGAAGGGGAGCAGAAAGAAGCTAAGGGCGCATACGATAAGGGGACGACTCTGTGATAGTTGGTATCAGACATAGGTTGAGGTTTGTATCTCTAAGAAAGAGTGAGATGACTTCTGAAGGAAATAACAACTCAAGCAATGTTGATGAGTGCGGCAAGGCGACCGAACGACAAAAGGGAAAGAAGAAGAAGGGCAATGGTCTTGATGGTTCCAACGTGGAGCAATGATGCATTGCAGGACGCTTATAATGCTCTACAAATGAAAGTAGAGATCTTATGTAAGTATTTGGCCAATTTTCATCTTGAACAATAGAAGATGAAAATGGAATATGAATTTATTAAAGAGCAAGTAATATGAAGTCAAAATCCACCAACAATGTCTTCGGCTCTATCATTGGCGACTTTGAAGATCGTTTGACAAATCTAGAAATATAAGTGAAAGATTTGAGCAAGCAAAACTCCATTAATGGTAGGAATGGTGGAGTCTGGTAAATTCAAAACTTGATGTGCCCAAACCAACAAAGTTGGATAAACGAGATCCTTTGAAGGTAAAGAGTCTCATTTGGCATATGGAGAAATACCTCGAAGGATACAATATCACAGATGAAGCATTAAAGATACATCATCTTAGCTATTATTTAGAAGATATTGCTTTACTATGGTAGCGAAAAATACAAGTGGACATAATGCAAGGGCTCTACCAAATCGACTATTAGGACACCTCAAACAATAATTAAGGAGGAACTTCATCCTCGAAATTGTAAATGATGAAAACTTGAGAAAACTCAATGAATTGAGGCAAAATGGTGCAATTGGACTACGTCAATGAATTTATAGCACTATCATTGCAAGGCTTCGATGTGTCTGAACACATTCTCCTCTTCAACTTCAATGATGGGCTCTAAAATTAGGTCAAATAAGAATTCAAGATGAAAGATTCAAGGACCACAAGAGAAATTATTGTCATTATCGAATATATCACCAAATTCTAGCGAAAACCCAATCCAACCAAGGAAAGGAATGACAAGATGAGCTATGGAAAAAGTTAAGGAGAATAGTGAGACAACAAGAAAGGTGATTACAAGGGAGGATTCAGACTTTGCCCAACCTGTGGAAATAATTTAAAGAAAGGAAGAAGAATTTCGCACTCATGTGTGGATGCTATGTGTGCAATATAGATTATAGACAATAACATAATTTAATGAATGCAATAATATACTAGAAACGAAGAGCAATGCAAATAAACTGTAAGTCAACATGACATTGACTCAATCCTAGAGATGTTCACAACACACGCTCTCTCATAAGTACAATAAATAATACAAGTAAAAGAGTATTATTTAAGTATCCAATCATATAAAAATAGGTAGATTCAAACCGCAATTAGTGGTCCAGGAAACTTGATGACGTTTTGTGGGCATATTGATCTGCATATAAAATATTGATTGGTTCGACACCCTATCATCTCGTATACAGTAAAGCTTGTCACTTAGCACTTGAGTTAAAATATAAGATTTATAGGGCTATAAAAACACTGACTATGGATATAAAAACACTGACAATGGATATAAAACTTGTGGAAGAGAAGCGTCGTCTCCAAATTAGCGAGTTTGATGAATGGGGAAATACCGCTTACGAAAATTTGAAAATATATAAAGAGCGGACAAAGAAATATCGTGAACGCCATTTACGAAGTGCTAAAGAAGTTATCCCCGGTGATCAAGTGTTGGTATTCAATTCCCGATAGCGTCTCTTCTCAGGCAAACTACGATCTCGTTGATATGAACCATATGTAGTGAAAATGATCTTAGTGTTGAAACCAATAAATTGGTCTCTCGAGGTGTTCGGGCCCTCAACAAGTTGAGGAGTGACCAACACTTACTCCTCCCAAGGGAGAGCTCTAGGCCAAGAGGTTAAGGAACTAGGAATAAGGTCAAGGGCTTAGCAAGGAGGTCCCACCACACACCCGGAAGATCTTAGAGCGCTTTCCCTCCCAAGCCAATGCTAAGCTTGGGCACCTTTGGAGGCTCTCCTCACCCACTAGAGAAACTTGGGGAGAGAGAGGCCAAAAGAGAGATCTAAAGAGAAGTCCCTCCAAAGGGTGCCCCCTTCGTCCTATTTATAGATTTCTGGACTTGGTCTGCTGATAGACACATTCTGACCTGCGAGATTACGAAAATACCCTCGAATTTGGCCTGCAAACAACCAAATCCCGCCATTCTGAGGCGCTAAACGCAGACCGCCCCTACTTACTAGAGTTGGGGCGAGAGGGGGCAGGCTGCCCCTCCTCCTCTCGCCCCCCCCCCCCCCCCCCTGCTGGGGAGGGGGCGAGACCGCGAGGTCAGCTGCCTCGACTCACCCCCTGCTGGGGCGGGGGCGAGACCACAAGGTCGCCCGCCTTGGTCTCGCCCCCCACTACTGCTGGGGGCGGGGGGCGAGCCCGCGGGGCCGTCTGCCTCGACTCGCCCCCTGCTGGGGTGGGGGCGAGACCACAAGGCCGCCCGCCTTGGTCTCGCCCCCCACTAGTGCTGGGGGCGGGGGCGAGCTCGCGAGGTCGGCTGCCTCGGCTCGCCCCCCTGCTGGGGCGGGGGAGAGACCACAAGGCCGCCCACCTTGGTCTCGCCCCCCACTACTACTGGGGGCGGGGGGCGAGCCCGTGAGGCCGGCTGCCTCGGCTCGCCCCCCTGCTGGGGCGGGGGCGAGACCACAAGGCCGCCCGCTTTGGTCTCGCCCCCCCCCCCCCCCCCCACTACTGCTGGGAGCGGGGGGCGAGCCAGCGAGGCCGACTGCCTCGACTCCCCCCCCCCCCCCCCCCGCTGCTGGGGCGGGGGCGAGACCACAAGGCCGCCCGCCTTGGTCTCGCCCCCCACTACTGTTGGGGGCGGGGGGCAAGCCTGCGAGGCCGACTGCCTTGGCTCACTCCCCGCGCGGTCTGGGCAAGCGGGAGACCTCCGCCTCCACCGCTCGCCCCCTCTCTCCCTGCTTGGGATCAAGCTAAAATAAAGGCCTAAAGACCCCTTGGGTCCCGGGGGACCACTCGGCGAATACAGAGTTGTACACAATCCCCGCTCTTTTCGAGCGGGGTACATGCTCGAAAAGAAAAGTCCAACCCTGCATATTCGGCGAGTGGCGCTAAGGGAAACTGGGAAGACTCCACATCGTCCGGGTGGGAAAAATTTACTTAAGCCTCCCAGAGAGTCCAATCCTGCGCTGCCGGCTAGTGAGAGCCCGACTAGCGGAGCCATCTCGGGGGAAAACCCACTTAGCCTCCCCAAGAGGTCATCTTGCCCTGCCGGCTAGTGAGAGTCCGACTAGCGGAGCCACCTCGGGGGAAAACCCACTTAGCCTCCCCAAGAGGTCATCCTGCCCTGCCGGCTAGTGAGAGCCCGACTAGCAGAGCCACCTCGGGGGAAAAATCACTTAGCCTCCCCGAGAGGTCTTCCTACCCTGCCGGCTAGTGAGAGCCCGGCTAGCGGAGCCACCTCGGGGGAAAAATCACCTAGCCTCCCCGAGAAGTCATCCTTCCCTGCCGGCTAGTGAGAGCCCGGCTAGCGGAGCCACCTCGGCGGAAAAATCACTTAGCCTCCCCGAGAGATCTTCCTACCCTGCCGGCTAGTGAGAGCCCGGCTAGCGGAGCCACCTCGGAGGAAAAATCACTTAGCCTCACCGAGAGGTCTTCCTACCCTGCCGGCTAGTGAGAGCCCGTCTAGCGGAGCCACCTCGGGGGAAAACCCACCTAGCCTCCCGGAGAGGCCATCCTGCCTTGCTGGCTAGTGAGAGCCCGGCTAGCGGAGCCACCTCGGGGGAAAAATCACTTAGCCTCCCCGAGAGGTCTTCCTACCCTGCCGGCTACTGAGAGCTCGGCTAGCGGAGCCACCTCGGGGGAAAAATACTTGCCCTCCCCGAGAGGCCATCCTACCCTGCCGGCTAGTGAGAGCCCGGCTAGCGGAGCCACCTCGGGGGAAAAATCACCTAGAGAACTTTCGGCCACCGAGCGGTTCCTGTCCTGCTAGCTAGGTGGGAGCCTAGTCAGCGAGCCAGCATCGGGGCTAAGTGTAAGACCCCCCCCCCCTCCCAAACTGAACCGGATTCAGGGAGGAGGATCTTACTGCCCATAGATGGCCACTAGTGCTTCCCGGATGGCAACGACCCATCCTCTCAAGCACTGAGTGGTCTCCTTGTCAGGCACGAGAATCACAACATCACATCAGAACGCACAGCGGAAGCAATGAACAAAACCAAGCATACTGCTTATATTTACATATTTAAATAGGGTCGAAGCCTAATATTTACAACCACTGCCTCGGGGGCTACATTGACCATAATAAAAGACACTAGGCTAGTCCTATACTCTAGGACTCACGTCTCGGAAGATAGGGGTGAGGCTGGAGTGTCCGATCGGGCCATCTCTAAGGCTGGTAACTCATCCTGCGGGGCGGGGGCTACGCGCTGTCCCATCTCCTGTGATTGGTTATAAGAAATAACCGTTAGTCACAGAGCTAAGTAGAAAATACATCCCCTCCCCGGATCCATATTCGGGGGCGGGCTAAAGGACAGAAATAAATAGCCGAAGCAAGGAAGAGGGTTAGCAGTAGGTAATCATATATATATACACATATATATATATATATATCTACAAGTAGGGCCTCCCACCCTACTATCCATAGTCGCGCAGTATAGTAAATACACAACACTATCTCGCGCATACTCATACTCAGGTATTCAAACCTGTACACACACAACAGACCCTGTGTCGACACAGTTTACACCGCTTTTCTTTCAAGCAGGGGAGCTAACCCCGCAGGCCTCACCGATATGGTCGTCGGTGACAGTGGCCAGTCTTGCCACTTCTGAATGTAGTCGTACCGTATCACTCAGGCTCTCCCGTACAACTTGGTGTACTAACTGGATGTGAGCGACATCCGGCGAACCGATTTTTAGGCCGATCAGCGGAGGCAAAACTACAGGTTCGGAGTGGAGACAACCCGCTGTGCACATCTCCCTGTCGCCATGAGTCGTCAACCCACCCACACCGGTACGAACGGTCTGCGGGCGTGACCGACCCGCCACTTCCAAACAATCTTCAACTGCTTAATTATATAACAAGCGCTTTAAGACGCGTGGCAACTTACTCAACCGGTCACACGACCTCTGACCAGGAGGCTTAGCGGTATGAGGGCTCCTTGCTTGGGGATAACCTGGGAGGAGGGGCTCGACTCCGGATTTTCCCCAACTAAGGCCTCGCAAAAGGGAGGATAAGCACCTCTTGCCAGCATAGGACCAACGACAGCGCTGAGTTAGCGAGTAAAATAGGTCGGAAGCAGGGGGCCATAATATTAAGCAATAAAGTAGGCCGGAAGTATGGGCCATAATATTAAGCAATAAAGTAGGCCGGAAGCAGGGGGCATATTATCAGGACCAGTGCGGGACTGGAGAAATGAAAGTACAGAAAACAGTAAATAGGACCAGTGCGAGACTGGAGTATTGAAAATGCAGAAAGCAGTAAAATAAATAAAGGGTTAGTAGTCTAATCACTCCATAAGAGGAGGCTTCAACGTCAATTCCGTTCTTAGGAGGAGGTTCTGATTTCTCCCCGTTCATAGGGGTTCTACTCCATTTCCAGGAGTTTATTTACGTTCCATGAGATTTGGTATTTTCCCTTTGCCGCGAATTTTTATTATTATTTTGGCGCTACTGCATTGCGGCGTCGGCCGCGATCTCGTCCCAATTTTCGCATCAATATTTTAAACCCAATCGATTCCTTAGATTGATACGCGTAATTTTATTATACCGCTAAAATACGCGTCGCGAGGACGCTGATTTATTCCGATTAATTTCGCTCCCCTTTCGGGCGTTTATTTTGCTTGTAAAAGCTTTTAGAAGATCAAAATAATAACTCACAACTCCAAACTTTGATAGTATTTGCAAAATATATACCCTAAAGTAGAGCCTATAATTTTTGGTGATTATTCCCAACTCATTTGGCTCTTAATTTTCTCAAAATAAACCTTTGGTAGGGTTTTAAAAATAGCAAATGACTTCCTAAAAATCCCAAAAAATTACAGGAGGTGCTCCTCAGAGTGTGGCACATTTTTCATCTTTGAGGTTTTTGCTAAAAAAGCCCTGATTGCCCTCTAGAAAATAAAATAGGTAAAGGGGCTGTTGGGGTGCGGTTAGAGGCAGGGAGAAGGCGCAGGGATCTTGCACCCTGCGCCCTCCCGCGGCTCCCACAGCGGATCTGCAGCTGATCCGCTGTGGGGGCACACATGTGGAGGCGGGAGGCGGGAATCCAGAAAACGGGAGCCGCCCGATCTCCTGGGGGAGATCGTGCGGCTCCCGTCTATAAGACGGGAGGCGACCGCTACCGCCGTCGGGCAGCGGCCGGCTGGGGCCAGCGCCGCCCCCGGTCGGTGCGCCAGGGGCCGGCGACTCCTCCGGTGGTGGTCCGACGGCCTGGCGCCGCCGGCTGCCACTGGGAAAATAACAAGGAGGGGGCGGGGGCGGGGGCGCAGCCTGCATGTGCCATGCACGCTTGCTGCGCCACCTTCCCCGCTGAGGAAGGCTGCCGGTGTCACCCCCAATCGGTGCGCCGGGGGCCGGCGACCACTCCGGTGGTGGCCCGGCGGCCTGGCGCCGCCGGCCACCGCCGGGGTGGGGTATTTCCTGTACAGGAAACGGGAGCAGAGGGGGGCTGGGCCACGGGCGCCGCCGGGGCTGCTTCCTCCGGCGGCCCGGCTTCCTCCTTTCGCCGGCGCAAGGGTCCCCGAGGGGGAACCTACTCCCCCCCCCCCCCCCCCCCCCCCCCAGTGCCACCACCGGCGCTGGGGGTTTGGCTTCCACGGCCAGCCTCCACCCGAGCCTCACAAGGCTTGGGGTGGTGCTGGCGGCGCTCCGGCGACTGAGAGGGGGTCGGCCTGGCTCAGGGGAGTAGGAAGGAGGAGGGGGAGATGTCTACCTGTGGTGGAGGGGCTCGGGAGGTTGAGGGGTGGTGGCTCGCCATGGAGAGGAAGGAGGTGGCGGCGATTTGAGGTTGGGCAGGGCTCCGGCAGGGTGGTGGTGGATGGGCTAGCTGGCAGGGGGAGAGCTCGAGAGAGGGGGTGGTGTGCTGAAAGGAGGGGGCTTGGCCCTCCTTTTATAGGAAGGGGGAGACCCCCCCCCCCCCCCCTTCCCCCTCCCTTTTCCAAACGTGGGTTTAAGGGAGGGTGAGTGGAGGGAGATATTTTCTCTCCCCCCCCCCCCTTTTCTTTTCCTTTCCCAATGAGTTTTAAGCTTTGGGGGGGGGGGGGGGTTGACCGAGGTCATCCTAGGACGGAGTCCTCCATGGTCCCGTGGTCCATCAAGATTTTGCCGGGGCTGATGCCGGGTTCGTGTGTTTCATATTTCGGGTGTTGTACCGAGGTGGTCTGCATAGTCCTAAAATGGCATACTCTCCACACGACCTCGGATTGAGGCGCAACGAATTCCGTTGTGCTTGTATTGTTCATACGAGGCTAACGGAACTGACCGAAATCAATTCGGGGTTCGTATGGTCACTATTCATAATAATGAGGTAGTGGTGTGCTACGACACCCAAAATGGTCGTTTTCTCCAAACGACCTAGGATCGAAGTGTGACGAATTCCGTTGCGCTCGTATTGTTCATACGAGTTTAACGGAACTGACAGAAGTCAATTCGGGGTTCGTACGGTCAATATTCATAATAATGAGGTAGTGGCGCGCTACGACAGCCAAAATGGTCGTTTTCTCCAAACGACCTCGGATCGAAGTGCAACGAATTCCGTTGAGCTCATATTGTTCATATGAGTCTAACGGAACTGACAGAAGTCAATTCGGGGTTCGTAGCACATAACCCCTCATCGGGTTATGTCTACTATACAGGCATACTTTTATTGGGCTCACTAGGGCCTAGTGACCCAATAAAAGTCGGGATGTTAAAATCTAATAAAAATAAAGGGATTTTCGTCCCCGAAAATTGCTTAAAGTAGGGGTTAAAAAGGCATACCTGGGGAAACAGTGCCGGGTATTTTTCTCGGACGAGAGTTTCTGGTTCCCAGGTGAATTCCTCGCGTCCCCCATTTGACCATAATATCTTGACCATCGTGATGGTTTTGTTCCGTAATTCCTTGAGCTTGGAATCTACTATCTTTACTGGCTCAAGTTGAACAGATCGTTCAGATTGCACTGACGCTGGTGGCACGGGAAGATGTTGCTCTGGTTGGCAAAGTACACGCCTTAGTGAAGAGACATGAAATACGTCGTGGAGGTTGCCCAGTTCAACTGGCAGAGCTAGCCTATAAGCTACCGGGTCAACTCTTTCTATGACTTGATATGGGCCCAGATAGCGGGGATCTAACTTTTTCTGCTTCTTTATTCGGGATATCCCATGCATAGGCTTAATTTTTAAGAAAACCAGGTCTCCTACTTTGAACTCCACGAGGCGATGACGCGCATCGTAATACTTGGCTTGTCCGCTCTGTGCCTCTAGCATACGTTCTCGAATTAATCTTATTGCGGCGGTGGTATCATCTATGTAAGTGACTCCCAAAGCTTCGGGGTCCTCATCCTGTGCCCATGATAGTGATGTTCGACAGCGTTTTCCATAAAGGGCTTCGTACGGTGCCATTTTGATGCTCGCCTGGAAGCTGTTATTGTACGAGAACTCTACCAAAGGCAGTAACTGCTCCCACGGCTCATTGTGTTCCACTATGCATAATCGGAGGAGGTCTTCCATTGTCCGGTTCGTCCTTTCTGTTTGCCTGTCGGTCTGGGGGTGGAAGGCAGTGCTAAAGGCTAATCTGGTCCCCAGATAAGCTTGCACTCTCCTCCATTCTTTCGATGTAAAGCGCCTGTCGCGGTCAAATACGATCGATTTGGGTACCCCATGAAATCGGACCACTTGCTCTATAAATAGCCGGGCTAATATGTCGACACCGTCGCCTTGCCGATTTGGGATAAAATGGGCCACCTTGGTAAGACGATCTACTACGACCCATATGGAGTCGTTCCCCGCACGAGATCGGGGTAAGCCATGAACGAAGTCCATGGATATATCTTCGAACTTCCATTCTGGTATGGGCAGAGGTTGTAGTAAACCTCCTGGGCTACGATATTCTGCCTTGACCATCTGACAGATCTGGCAGTGCGCTACATAATTGGTAACGTCTTTCTTCATTCCTGGCCAATATAATGTCCTTCGCAGGTCTGTATACATTTTTACTACACCCGGATGTATTGAATACCTTGTCTGGTGTGCCTCGCGAAGTATTTCTTTCCGGATTCCCTCTGCAGCGGGAATGAATATGCGGTGTCTGTACTGCAGGATGCCATCATACAAATTGTAGTCTTCTTGTGCACCGTGTTGCAAGACCTGAATGATCGGGGCTGCTTCTACATCGATCTTTTGTGCCTCTCGTATTCTGTCCCTGATGTCGCACTGTATCTCCATCCAGTAAAGCTAGGCCTGGTATTCCATCGGGTTTCTTCGGGCGATGTGGATAACATCCAATTCTGCCAAGGATCTGACTAATTCCTCTGGTATCAACTCTAGCCAATTCCCGATCCTCAGAGGTTGTCGGCTTAGGGCATCTGCAACCTTATTGGCTTTGCCGGGGTGGTACTGAAGAGCAAAGTCGTAATCGCACAGAAACTCCAACCATCGGCGTTGTCGGAGATTTAGCTCTTTCTGGGTGGATACGTATTTGAGGCTTTTATGATCGGAGAAGATCTCGCATCGCACTCCGTAGAGGTAGTGCCTCCAAACCTTTAGTGCGAAAACTACCGCACCCAGTTCCAGATCATGGGTGGCGTAGTTTAGTTAGTGAGGCTTTAGCTGACGTGAGGCGTAGGCGATTACCATGCCGTGTTGCATTAGCACGGCTCCCAATCCCTTTAGTGAGGCATCGGCGTAGATCTGGAAGCCCTCAGTACCTGAGGGGAGTGTCAGAATCGGGGCCGATATCAGTCGGTTCTTCAGCTTTATGAATGCTGCTTCGCATTCGGGAGACCACTAGAACGTCACATCCTTTTTGGTGAGGGAGGTAAGTGGTAACGTAATTTTAGAGAATCCTTCTACGAACTTACGGCAGTAGCCAGTGAGGCCAAGGAAACTCTGAATGTCTGCTGCCGATTTAAGTGGCGGCCAGTCTCGTACTGCTTGTACCTTGGCTTGGTCCACCGCTACCCCGTTTTTGTTAACTGTGTGTCCAAGGAAGCTGACTTCTTCCATCCAGAACTCACATTTGCTAAACTTCGCAAAGAGCGAGTGTTCCCTTAGTTTGAGCAGAACCATTTGGAGATGCCTGGTGTGATCAGTTTTGTTCTTCGAGTAGATGAGTATGTCATCTATAAAAACTATCACAAAGTGATCTAGGAAGGGTTTAAACACCGTATTCATTAAAGCCATGAAAGCGAACGGGGCATTGGTCAATCCAAACGGCATTACCATGAATTCGTAAAGTCCGTAGCGGGAGCTGAAAGCGGTCTTGGGAATGTCTTCTTCTCGTACTCTGAGCTGATAATAGCCGGATCTTAAATCCATCTTTGAAAAGACGGACGCGCCTTGTAGTTGATCAAACAATTCATCTATTCGAGGCAGGGGATAGTTATTCCGAACAGTGAGCTTATTCAGTTCCCTGTAGTCAATACAGAGACGTAATGATCCATCTTTCTTTTTAACGAATAGCACTGGGGCTCCCCAGGGCGAGGTACTTGGGCGGACGAAACCTGCGTCCACTAACTCTTGTAGTTGGATCTTGAGCTCGACTAGTTCCCTCGGGGCCATTCGGTATGGTGCTCGGGATACCGGTCGGGCTCCATGAGTAAGCTCAATTTGGAAGTCCACTTCCCGTTGCGGGGGCAACCCGGGAAGGGATTCTGGAAAGATGTCTGGGAAGTCCCTAATTACGGGCACTCTAGCGAGTACTTGCATCTTGTCCTCCATCTCGAAGTAGATTAGGTACACCTCGTCCTTTCGCCGGACTGCTTTGACCATTTGCGCGGACGTTAAGATAATGTGGGTGACAGAGGGTATACCTGCTAGTGTGATAAATTGCTCATTCGGGTTCCGGAGGTGGATTTCTCGAGTCGAGCAATTGATTTGGGCGCTGTGCTCGGCCAACCAATCCATCCCTAAAATGATGTCGAATCCGGTTATCGCCAAAACGGTTGCGTTGACTTCGAATTCTATGCCTCCTAGCATTGCTTGGAAGGAACACTTTTCTGTGGACGTCATATCTGATCCATCCGGAAGTCATATTCGAATTGACATCCCGGATGATCGTACAGTGTTTCCCTTGTCAGCGATGAAGTTCTGTGCGACGAAGGAATATGTGGCACCGGTATCGAACAGCGTTTTAGCGGGATGACCTTCTACCAAAAGTAAACCTGATAATATGTATATACTATGATCATAAACTTTTACAGATGTACAGGAGTAGAGACTATGCAAAAGATCACAACATATATATGACTATAACATGCTCCTAGGATATCGTAACTAATGGAAGTAGATACCTATCACTACATCTAGTGCAGGACCGTGCTGGAGATCTAATGCGTATGCCTCGAGCGGTGCTGCTCGGCCCTGCCTAGCTGGCTCCCTCCTGCCTGCGGGACGTCCTCTGCGTCCACCTCGTCCTCTCTCCGCAGCTCTCTGTACTGCTCCTAAACCGGGTCTCCCTGTAGCCTGAGGGCAAAAAGCTCGTATGTGCCCGGGCTGCTGACATAGGTAGCAGTTCCCTGCAAAGGGGATATCTCGTCGTGCGGCTGGGATGGCCTGAGGTGTTGGGGCTGGGGGTGCTGGTCGGGGTTGGGCTGCCTGCCCATATGGCTGGTGGCGCTGATGCTGTCTCCTACCCCGGTCCTGTCTGCGAGAACCTACTCCTCTCTCTCGGCCCTGAGCCCGGGGAACCTCTGCATGTCCCCTACGCTGCTGGGCCACCATCCTCTGATCTAACTCTAAAGCTGCGGCGTGCGAGGCAATCGTGTGAAAGGATGCCTGAGAAATCATGATTAGAGCCTGACGGAGATCGTCTCGTAGTCCTCGGTAAAATCTAGTCGCTCTATCCCTGTTCGTAACTGCTAGAGTCCCGGCGAAGCGGGCCAAATGAATGAACTCTCGTTGGTACTCGGGTACCGTCCTCTCCCCTTGCCGGATCTGTAAGAACCGCTCCTGAAGTGCGATCCTGTCTGCGTCCGAGATGAAGAGCTCTAGGAAGGCCTCTGAGAATTCCCCCCAGAGGATTGTGCTGAGTGGTCGCCCTCTAAACGTGGAGTGGATGGCTGCTCTCCACCAATCTCGGGCATAGCCCTCTAGCATGGTCACCACCAAGGACACTGCGGCTATGGCGGGGCACATTATCCCGACTAAGAGCTCCTCTACCCTCTCCACCCACTCTTCGGCCTGAATAGCTGACTCGGTACCTCGGAAGGTGGGGGGCCTTAGCCCCCGGAATGTCATCAGAAGATCAGTGGGTACGGTGGCCTGCTAGGGTGGTCGTAGGGTGGCCGTCTGGAAAGCGGCTAACAAAGCTGTCAGGGTCCGTCCTAGCTCTGTATCCCCAAACGGAACTGCGGCTGGAGTGGCCGGGGATGGTGGTGGAGTAGTAGGGTGGTACTGATCCCTAGAGGAGGACCTTCCGTTACTCGACTCCGGTATCTGGAGAAGTAACAAACGAACATTAGTACTTGCAAAAATAAGAGAATTTTGCAGGACTGATACGAAAAGAAAGCGGAAAGCGTGCGGGTGTACTACCGTGAAGTCTCGAGTCCTTAACCTTAAACCTAAAGGGTCCACCAGGCTTCTGCTTCCTAGTTCGTCCCGAACCAAGAAACGGAACTGGGGAAGGGAGGATCGAAAGACTGCCCCATGTGGTCGGATCGTGGTAGCTCTGATCCATTTGTAAGACCCCCCCCCCTCCCCAAACTGAACCGGGTTCAGGGAGGGGGGATCTTACTGCCCAAAGATGGCCACTAGTGCTTCCCGGATGGCAACGACCCACCCTCTCAAGCATTGAGTGGTCTCCTTGTCAGGCACGAGAATCACAATATCACATCAGAACGCACAGCGGAAGCAATGAACAAAACCAAGCATACTGCTTATATTTACATATTTAAATAGGGCCGAAGCCTAATGTTTACAACCACTGCCTCAGGGGCTACATTGACCATAATAAAAGACACTAGGCTAGTCCTATACTCTAGGACTCACGTCTCAGAAGATAGGGGTGAGGCTGGAGTGTCCGATCAGGCCATCTCTAAGGCTGGTAACTCATCCTGTGGGGCGGGGGCTACGCGCTGTCCCATCTCCTGTGATTGGTTATAAAAAATAACCGTTAGTCACAGAGCTAAGTAGAAAATACATCCCCTCCCCGGATCCATATCCGGAGGCGGGCTAAAGGACAGAAATAAATAGCCGAAGCAAGGAAGAGGGTTAGCAGCAGGTAATCATATATATATACATATATATATATATATATATATATATCTACAGGTAGGGACTCCCACCCTACTATCCATAGTCGCGTAGTATAGTAAATACACAACACTATCTCGCGCATACTCGTACTCATGTATTCAAACCTGTACACACACAATAGACCCTGTGTCGACACAGTTTAGACCGCTTTTCTTTCAAGCAGGGGAGCTAACCCCGCGGGCCTCACCGATGTGGCCGTCGGTGACAGTGGCCAGTCTTGCCACTTCTGAATGTAGTCGTACTGTATCACTCAGGCCCTCCCGTACAACTTGGTGTACTAACTGGATGTGAGCGACATCCGGCGAACCGATTTTTAGGCCGACCAGCGGAGGCAAAACTGTAGGTTCGGAGTGGAGACAACCCGCTGTGCACATCTCCCTGTCGTCATGAGTCGTCAACCCACCCGCACCGGTACGAACAGTCTGCGGGCGTGACCGACCCGCCACTTCCAACAATCTTCAACTGCTTAATTATATAACAAGCGCTTTAAGACGCGTGGCAACTTACTCAACCGGTCACACGACCTCTGACCGGGAGGCTTAGCGGTATGAGGGCTCCTTGCTTGGGGCTAACCTGGGAGGAGGGGCTCGACTCCGGGTTTTCCCCAACTAAGGCCTCGCAGAAGGGAGGATAAGCACCGCTTGCCAGCGTAGGACCAACGACAGCGCTGAGTTAGCGAGTAAAATAGGCCGGAAGCAGGGGGCCATAATATTAAGCAAAAAAGTAGCCCGGAAGCAGGGGGCCATAATATTAAGCAATAAAGTAGGCCGGAAGCAGGGGGCCATAATATTAAGCAATAAAGTAGGCCGGAAGCAGGGGGCCATAATATTAAGCAATAAAGTAGGCCGGAAGCAGGGGGGTCATAATATCAGGACCAGTGCGGGACTGGAGAAATGAAAGTATAGAAAGCAGTAAATAGGACCAGTGCGAGACTGGAGTATTGAAAATGCAGAAAGCAGTAAAATAAATAAAGGGTTAGTAGTCCAATCACTCCATAAGAGGAGGCTTCAACGTCGACTCCGTTCTTAGGAGGAGGTTCTGCTTTCTCCCCGTTCATAGGGGTTCTACCCCATTTCCAGGAGTTTATTTACGTTCCATGAGATTTTGTATTTTCCCTTTGCCGCGGATTTTTATTATTATCTTGGCGTTACTGCATTGCGGCGTCGGCCGCGATCTCGTCCCAATTTTCGCGTCAATATTTTAAACCCAATCGATTCCTTAGATTGATACGCGTAATTTTATTATACCGCTAAAATACGCGTCGCGAGGACGCCGATTTATTCTGATTAATTTCACTCCCCTTTCGGGCGTTTATTTTGCTTGTAAAAGCTTTTAGAGGACCAAAATAATAACTCACAACTCCAAACTTTGATAGTATTTGCAAAATACCCTAAAGTAGAGCCTATAATTTTTGGTGATTATTCCCAACTCATTTGGCCCTTAATTTTCTCAAAATAAACCTTTGGTAGGGTTTTAAAAATAGCAAATGACTTCCTAAAAATCCCAAAAAATTACAGGAGGTGCCCCTCAGAGTGGGGCACATTTTTCATCTTGGAGGTTTTTGCTGAAAAAGCCCTGATTGCCCTCTAGAAAATAAAATAGGTAAAGGGTTGTTGGGGTGCGGTTAGAGGCAGGGAGAAGACGCAGGGGTCTTGCACCATGTGCCCTCCCGCGGCTCCCACAGCAGATCTGCGGTGGATCCGCTGTGGGGGCACACATGTGGAGGCGGGAGGCGGGAATCCAGAAAATGGGAGCCGCCCGATCTCCTGGGGGAGATCGTGCTGCTCCCGTCTATAAGACGGGAGGCGGCCGTTGCCGCCATCGGGCAGCGGCCGGCTGGGGCCGGCGCCGCCCCGGTCGGTGCGCCGAGGGACGGCGTCTCCTCCGGTGGTGGTCCGACGGCCTGGCGCCGCCAGCTGCCACTGGGAAAATAACAAGGAGGGGGCGGGGGCACACCCTGCATGTGCCATGCAGGCTTGCTGCGCCTCCTTCCCCGCTGGGGAAGGCTGCCGGTGTCACCCCCGGTCGGTGCGCCGGGGGCCGACGACCACTCCGGTGGTGGCCCGGTGGCCTGGCGCCGCCGGCCGCCGCCGGGGTGGGGTATTTCCTGTACAGGAAACGGGAGCAGAGGGGGGCTGGGGCACGGGAGCCGTCGGGGCTACTTCCTCCGGCGGCCCGGCCGCCTCCTTTCGTCGGCGCAAGGGTCCCCGAGGGGGAACCTACTCCCCCCCCCCCCCCCACAGCGCAACCACCGGTGCTAGGGGTTTGGCTTCCACGGCCAGCCTCCACCCGAGCTTCACAAGGCTCGGGGTGGTGCTGGCGGCGCTCCGGCGACGGGGAGGGGGTCGGCCTGGCTCAGGGGAGTAGAAAGGAGGAGGGGAGATGTCTACCTGTGGTGGAGGGGCTCGGGAGGTTGAGGGGTGGTGGCTCGCCATGGAGAGGAAGGAGGTGGCGGCGGTTTGAGGTTGGGCAGGGCTCCGGCAGGGTGGTGGTGGCTGGGCTAGCCGGCAGGGGGAGAGCTCGAGAGAGGGGGTGGTGTGATGAAAGTAGGGGGCTTGGCCCTCCTTTTATAGGAAGGGGGGAGACCTCCCCCCTTCCCCCTCCCTTTTCCCACGTGGGTTTAAGGGAGGGTGAGTGGGGGGAGATATTTTCTCCCCCCCCCCCCCCTCCTCCCCTTCTCCCCCCCCCCCCCCCCTTTCTTTTCCTTTCCCAATGAGTTTTAAGCTTGGGGGGGGGGGGGGGGGGGGGGGGGTGGTTTGACCGAGGTCATCCTAGGACGGGGTCCTCCATGGTCCCGTGGTCCGTCAAGATTTGTCGGGGCCGATGTCGGGTTCGTGTGTTTCATATTTCGGGTGTTGTACCGAGGTGGTCTGCATAGTCCTAAAATGGCATACTCTCCACACGACCTCGGATTGAGGCGCAACGAATTCCGTTGTGCTTGTATTGTTCATACGAGGCTTACGGAACTGACCGAAATCAATTCGGGGTTCGTATGGTCACTATTCATAATAATGAGGTAGTGGCGTGCTACGACACCCAAAATGGTCGTTTTCTCCAAACGACCTCGGATCGAAGTGCAACGAATTCCGTTGCGCTCGTATTGTTCATACAAGTCTAACGGAACTGACAGAAGTCAATTCGGGGTTCGTACGGTCACTATTCATAATAATGAGGTAGTGGCGCGCTACGACACCCAAAATGGTCGTTTTCTCCAAACGACCTCGGATCGAAGTGCAACGAATTCCGTTGCGCTCGTATTGTTCATACGAGTCTAACGGAACTGGCAGAAGTCAATTCGGGGTTCGTAGCATGTAACCCCTCATCGGGTTATGTCTACCATACGGGCCTACTTTTATTGGGCTCACTAGGGCCTAGTGACCCAATAAAAGTTGAGATGTTACATTAAGTGCTTCTGAAATATCCGACCACCGAGCGGTTCCCGGCCCTGCCAGCTTGATGGTAGCCTGGTCAGCAGGCCAGCATCGGGGCTAGGTACCTTGAGACCTTCCTGCCACCGAGCGGTTCCCGGCCCTGCCAGCTAGGTGGGAGCCTGGTCAGCGGACCAGCATCGGGGCTAAGTACCTTGAGACCTTCCTGCCACCGAGCGGTTCCCGGCCCTGCCAGCTAGGTGGGAGCCTGGTCAGCGGGCCAGCATCAGGGCTAAGTACCCTGAGACCTTCCTGCCACCGAGCGGTTCCAGGCCCTGCCAGCTAGGTGGGAGCCTAGTCAGCGGGCCAGCATCGGGGCTAAGTACCTTGAGACCTTCCTGCCACCGAGCGGTTCCCGACCCTGCCAGCTAGGTGGGAGCCTGGTCAGCAGGCCAGCATCGGGGCTAAGTACCTTGAGACCTTCCTGCCACCGAGCGGTTCCGGCCCTGCCAACTAGGTGGGAGCCTGATCAGCGGGCCAGCATCGGGGCTAAGCACCTTGAGACCTTCCTGCCACCGAGCGGTTCCCTGCCCTGCCAGCTAGGTGGGAGCCTGGTCAGCGGGCCAACATCAGGGCTAAGTACCTTGAGACCTTCCTGCCACCGAGAGGTTCCCGGCACTGCCAGCTAGGTGGGAGCCTGGTCAGCGGGCCAGCATCGGGGCTAAGTACCTTGAGACCTTCCTTCCACCGAGCGGTTCCGGGCCCTGCCAGCTAGGTGGGAGCCTGGTCAGCGGGCCAGCATCGGAGCTAAGTACCTTGAGACCTTCCTGCCACCGAGCGGTTCCCGGCCCTACCAGCTAGGTGGGAGCCTGGTCAGCGGGCCAGCATCGGGGCTAAGTACCTTGAGACCTTCCTGCCACCGAGCGGTTCCCGGCACTGCCAGGTAGGTGGGAGCCTGGTCAGCGGGCCAGCATCGGGGCTAAGTACCTTGAGACCTTCCTGCCACTGAGCGGTTCCTGGCCTTGCCAGCTAGGTGGGAGCCTGGTTAGCGGGCCAGCATCTGGGCTAAGTACTTTGAGACCTTCCTGCCACCGAGTGGTTCCCGGCCCTGCCAGCTAGGTGGGAGCCTGGTTAGCGGGCCAGCATCGGGGCTAAGTACCTTGAGACCTTCCTGCCACCGAGAGGTTCCCGGCCATGCCAGCTAGGTGGGAGTCTGGTCAGCGGGCCAGCATCGGGGCTAAGTACCATGAGACCTTCTTGCCACCGAGAGGTTCTCGGCCCTGCCAGCTAGGTGGGAGTCTGGTCAGCGGCCAGCATCGGGACTAAGTACCTTGAGACCTTCCTACCACCGAGCGGTTCCCGGCCCTGCCAGCTAGGTGGGAGCCTGGTCAGCGGGCCAGCATCAGGGCTAAGTACCTTGAGACCTTCTTGCCACCGAGCGGTTCCCGACCCTGCCAGCTAGGTGGGTGCCTGGTCAGCGGGTCAGCATCGGGGCTAAGTACCTTGAGACCTTCCTGCCACCAAGCGGTTCCCGGCCCTGCCAGCTAGGTGGGAGCCTAATCAGCGCGCCAGCATCGGGGCTAGGTACCTTGAGACCTTCCTGCCACCGAGCGGTTCCCGGCCCTGCCAGCTAGGTGAGAGCCTGGTCATCTGGCCAGCATCGGGGCTAAGTACCTTGAGACCTTCCTGCCACCGAGCGGTTCTCGGTCCTGCTAGCTAGGTGGGAGCCTGGTCAGCGGGCCAGCATCGGGGCTAAGTACCTTGAGAAAACTTTCATTACATTAGTCAGCACAATACATGCGAGAAAAACTAAGTCTGAAAATGAAACATTGCGATACATGGGCTTAGGGGCAGAAAAACAACTAAGTTTGGAGGCCGAAACTTGGTCTCCTACTCCCAGGCCTGGTCTTCCTCGACCTCTTCTGGTTGCTGTTGTTGCTGCCTCGGACCCCGCGCCTCCCTTATTTCCAAGAACTCAGGGCAGGCGAACGTCGCGCGACCCTCCTCATCGTGGAAGTCACAGTAAGGTAACTCAACCATATCCCATCTTCTTCGTCTTCTTTCTGTTTTCCTAGCTCTCCTCCTTCTTCCTCCGCCAATTGCCATGGCCTGCTGAGGTGGTGGAGAGGGTGCTTCGATCCCTGTCTCCACCCTGGGGGTCGGGCCTCTCTCCCTGGAAGTTGCCCTCTTCTGGGTCGAATTTCCTCTTGGGAGTCTCCCCCTCCCCCTTGCTATCTTGCTTCCGGCGTGCTCAGCTCGGCCAACCTTCTTGCGAACTCCGGGTTGGCCTCCTCACTTTCGATTTCTTCCGCCACCCTTTCCACCAGCTCTTCGAAAGACAGGGGAGACTTTCGCTTCAAGCTCATCTTGAAGAACCCCTCCCGCAGCCCCACCATAAAGGCGAGGTGGAGGGTGAACCCTGGCACTTCCTGGATGAGTAGGACCTCTTCCTGGAACCTGTCAACATAACGAGCCAACGACTCCCCTGGCTCTTGCTTGATCTTGAAGAGTGCTTCGGCATCCTTCTTCCTCTTTCTTGACGTCAAGAAGCGAAGCAGGAAAACTCGACGCAAGTCTTCGAAGGCATAGATAGATCTCACAGGGAGCTGGTGGAACCAATCCCTAGTTTTCTCCTTCAAAGTGGTCGCGAAGAGTCAGCACTTGAAAGCGTCCGACATGGGCCTGATGGAGACCATATGCTCAAACCACTGCAGGTGCAGGACTGGGTCATCCTTGCCGGAGGAGTGAGACATCTTCGCCCCCCCCCCCCCCCCCCCCCCCCCGAACCCCTCTAGAACCGGGGCTGAGAGAACCAGCTCACAAAAAGGACTTCCCTTGCTCGCCCCCCTTTGGGGCTGGGCGAATGGGGGTATGACACCTCCCCACTCGCCCCCTGGGGCTGGGCGAGTGGGGGTATGGCACCTCCCCACTCGCCCCCTTGGTGCTGGGCGAGTGGGGGCATGTCACGTCCCCACTCGCCCCCTCCAAGGGGACTGGGCGAGTGGGGGTCGAATGCCTCCCCACTCCCCCCACTGGCACCTCCTTCCTGGGTTGCTGGCCTGGAGGGCTCTCACCCACTTGCTGGGGAGGGACCTTCGGACCATCTCCTCTCCTGCCTTCGCCTATCGTGGCGAAAGCTACCTGCAAGGTCTGCATGACCTCCCGCTTGAAATTTTCAAACATCTCCAACGTTACTCCAACCACCGGGGGCTGCGAGTAGCCTGGGTCAGATCCTCCTCCACCTCCAGACATGGAGCTCAGCTTGAGATTTTCTTGTGTTGGTCACTCTCCACGCTCACCGCACCATAATGTTGAAACCAATAAATTGGTCTCTCGAGGAGTTCGGGCCCTCAACAAGTTGAGGGGTGACCAACACCTACTCCTCCCAAGGGAGAGCTCTAGGCCAGGAGGTTAAGGAACTAGGAACAAGACCAAGGGCTTAGCAAGGAGGTCTCACCACACACCTGAAAGATCTTAAAGCGCTTCCACTCACAAGTCAATGTTATGCTAGGGCACCTTTGGAGGCTCTCCTCACCCACTAGAGAAACTTGGGGAGAGAGAGGCCAAAAGAGAGATCTAAAGAGAAATCCCTCAAAATGGTGCCCCCTTGGTCCTATTTATAGATTTCTGGACTTGGTCTGCTGATAGTCACATTCTAACCTGCGAGATTACGAAAATACCCTCAGATTTGGCCTGCAAACAGCCAAATCCCGCCATTCCGGGGCGCTAAACGCAGACCGCCCCTCCTTACTGGAGCTGGGGCGAAAGGGGCAGGCCGCCCCTCCTTACTGGAGCTGGGGCGAGAGGGGGCAGGCCGCCCCTCCTCCTCTCGCCCCCATTGCTGGGGCGGGGGCGAGGCCGCGAGGTTGGCTACCTCGACTCGCCCCCCTGCTGGAGCGGGGGCGAGACCACAAGGCCGCCCACCTTGGTCTCGCCCCCCACTACTACTGGGGGCGGGGGCGGCTGCCTCGGCTCGCCCCCCCCCCTGCTGGGGCGGGGGCGAGACCACAAGGTCGCCCGCCTTGGTCTCACCCCCCACTACTCACTACTAGAAAAATGAGTATTAGCTACACATTTTTTTGCCAGGGTTCAAAAACCGTGGCTAATACACTAATATTAGCCACGATAGAAAAAACCGTGGCTAATAATTAAATTTTAGCCAAGGTTGCAAAAATCATGGCTAGCCACTGCAAGAAACAAACCGTAGCTAATAGTCTAATTATTTGCCACGACTTTTGAAAGTCGTGGCAAATATAGTTCATTTTAACAATATTGAGAAGTTTTTGCCAGGGTTTAAAACCGTGGCTAAAAGTGCAGGTATTAGTCACAACATTATTTCTTCGTGGCTAATACTATTTGCCACGGTTAATCCGTGGCTAAAAACCTTTCTCCACGCGACCTTTAGCCACGATTTTTTCCCGTGGCTAGACCGTGGCAAAAACTTTTTAGCTACAGTTTTGGACTTTTTGTCAGGGCAATTTGCCCTTGCCAAAAGTCTGTTTTCTTGTAGTGACTGCTGGTGGCGGGGGGCGAGGCCGGCTGCCTAAGCTCACCCCCCTGCTGGGGCAGGGGCGAGACCACAAGGCCGCCCGCCTTGGTCTCGCCCCCCACTATTGCTGGGGGCGAGCCCGCAAGGCCAGCTGCCTTGGCTCGCCCCCCCTGCTGGGGCGGGGGCGAGACCACAAGGTCACTCGCCTTGGTCTCGCCCTTCCACTACTGCTGAGGGCGGGGGGGAGCCCACGAGGCCGGCTGCCTCGGCTCCCCCCTGCTGGGGCGGGAGCGAGATCACAAGGTCGCCCGCCTTGCACTCGCCCCCCACTACTGTTGGGGGCGGGGGGCGGGGGGCGAGCCCGCGAGGCCGGCTGCCTCGGCTCGCTCCCCGCGCGGGCTGGGCGAGCGGGAGACCTCCGCCTCCACCGCTCGCCCCCTCTCTCCCTACTATCGGAGAAATCTGTAATATTCTTTGTATTGCTTGATCTTGTGAGCAAAGAAGAAATCTTTGGCGGCTAGAGCTACCCCTGCCAACTCAATCTTTGGCGCAAATTGCTAAAAACGAACGGCAAAATCGTCACAAACAGGTAGCTCAACTGGATAGCAAAAGCAGGCAGCTCAAATAGATAAATTACTATGATCAATATAAAAACTTTCAATTTTATATATCACAAGATCAAATTCTACAAATCAGGATTGCTAACAAATTGCTTATTACACCATAATCTTACCAGGCTTGCAAAAAAAATTTACAAACATCACAAATTGGAACATCTCCAAACATCAATAGACCAAACATGTTAGTATGGCCTCCGGAAATATCTTTGGCATCAAAGCTAAAGAATAATGCAAAGCAATTTCATTTCTTAGATGCGGTGAACAAAGTTCTATCCAAGCAAAGTATAGCGTAAAATATACTTTTATCTCTAATCTTCTCCACAACGAAGAATTCCAACGATTCAGCATTGCTTCGGACCTCTAAACTTCTCCCCGTGCTGTTGCACGTATAAAGGAATACAGATCACAAATAACAAAAAGCCTAATATGACGGATTAAACCCAATAAGAACCTATAAAACCAGTGTAATACATTTATAAATAACTTTGGTTACAATTTGGAGATAATGATTGAATGATCAGTCTTATATGACTTCTTTCCCTTCTTAATCTTTGTGGCATTATTCTCCTTGTATCACTTCGTCTGATATTCTTATTGCTCGGAGAATGGAGAGGAAGGAGATTTGGGAGAATGGGGAGGAAGGAGATTTGGGAGAATGGGGAGGAAGGAGATTTGGGAGAATGGGGAGGAAGGAGATTTGGGAGAATGGGGAGGAAGGAGATTTGGGAGAATGGGGAGGAAGGAGATTTGGGAGAATGGGGAGGAAGGAGATTTGGGAGAATGGGGAGGAAGGAGATTTGGGAGAATGGGGAGGAAGGAGATTTGGGAGAATGGGGAGGAAGGAGATTTGGGAGAATGGGGAGGAAGGAGATTTGGGAGAAGACTATCCAATTCGAAGTACTTCGTGAAAATAAATATCCAATTCTCTTACAAAAAAAGATATGAAAAAAATATCATAAACAAAATAACGCCGAGAACAAGAAACAAACACAAATGATTGCTTGAGAGAACTTGATATCAATTGTTCAGCAAAAGAGAATTTCCAGCATACGAATTAAGAACTAGTAATTACAAAACTGAAGGGCAGATTGCTTGAGAGAACTTCTAAAAGGTCGGCTACTACAACGACATCTGTGGGGGGATGAGAAAAAAGATCAAGAACTGGTAAACTTTGTAACGGCTTTGGTACCCTCGGAAACTGCGTGTTTGGCGAGCTCGCCGGGGAGGACGAGGCGGACGGAGGTCTGGATCTCGCGAGAGGTGATGGTCGATTTCTTGTTGAAGCGGGCGAGGCGAGAAGCCTCCTGAGCAAATTTCTCGAAGTTGTCGTTGATGAAGGAGTTCATGATGCTCATCGCCTTGCTCGATATCCCAATGTCAGGGTGCACCTGCTTCAACACCTTGAAGATGTAGATCTTAAAGGTCTCGGCGTTCCTCTTGGCCTTCTTCTTCTTCTTGTCGCCGGCAACTCCCCCGTCCTTCGACGACGGAAGGCGTTTCTCTGCCCTCGGCTTCTTGCCGACGGGCGTCTTCTCCGCCGCCTCTACCTTTTTCTCCTTTTCCTCGACCGGCTTCTCGGGGGCAGGCTTCTTCTCCGCTGGTTTCTTATCTGCCTTCGGAGCCATTAGAACTTGAGCGGGAATCGAAAGTTATTAGTGTGAGAAAGAAGCGCAATGGATGGCAGACGAAATTTTTAATTGAGCGTCTGGCCTTATAAAGACTCAGAAAGATGAACCGTGATTGGTTGGAGCGGTAAGCTTGAGGATTGATGACGTGGTATTATTTTGTCCGTTGATGTAGAATCACGGTTCCGTCGTTCGACGGTTGTGATATTAGCCGGATTGCTTTGTCGCGGATTAGGTTTGTTAGGGAATCCAGAACGGTTCTGTTGTTAATTAAAAGTAAAACTCAAAAAAGTGTGATCGATCACAGCCGTCAGTTTTTGTTTTGCAAACCCCTCTATTTGCAGATTTTGTTATCCGCAAATTAGCGAAGAAAATTGAAAAAAAATTGATCTATCATCTTCGCATTTTTTACCATATGGAGAGAGCAACTCTAGCTATCTAAGGCTCGTTTGATTCGGCGGTGGGGGGAGCAAGCGGCGGCTCCACCCGCAGCATTCAAACCGGAGGGCGGGAGAGGGGATCGAAACGGGGCTTTTTCCCCGTTTTTCAGGGCGCGGCGGGTCTAGCCGGAGCAAACGCCGCCGGAGGGTATTTGTTTACCCGCCGTCCGGCGGCGTTTGCCCCAAACGCCCGGCCAAAACGTCGCGCCAAACGAACCCTAAATGTTCTCAAACAAATCCTAGCTATCTAAATCTTCCCAAACAAACCGAAATCGCATGAACAACAAAGAAATCGTCTTTCTTCCTCAACTTTGTCTCTATCCGCGCATTTATTTTATGAATCACGATTTGTGCACACATTGATGTGAATTTTTCAAAATCTATGAAACACTGAGACAAGTACACCAAGAATGAACAAAAACACTTTTTTTATTGCTTGACAAGTAGTTACAATAATTACAAGTGAAAAGACTGAATACAAGTCGCATACAACTTAATTCACAACAGCCAAGAATAAGAAACAACAACTGGTCGCAAACAGAGTCCGCTTCTCCTGTCCTCGCTAGCGCCTGTGCTAGCACTAGCGTCTGCGCTATCTCAGACCGCGCGAGCTCGCTCTTTGCACACTCTCCTTACGAGACCGTAGATGCAGACCGCCAAACCACAACAAACCGCTACCGCCTGCGCTACCCGCTAGCGTCTGCGCTATCTCAGCGATCTCACACAGCTCGCGAACCATTCTCTAGGTCTCTCTGAACTCACTCTGAGTTTACTCCCACAGACCGCCTATTCATACCGCCCAAGCTCTCCTGCCGAACTTACTTCAAATTCGCTCTCACTGAGACCGCCTATTCAGACCGCTCAAATCTCCTCCTTTCTCTGATGTACTATATAGGGGGGTTGCCCCCCTATTTATAGATTCCAGAGATGCCACCTGGAAGTTGGCCTAGCGCTGGCGCTAGCGCTGGCGCTAGCGCTAGCGCCTGCGCTAGCTCACTTCACAATTCTCAACACTCCCCCTTGAAGTGAGCTCCGTCAACCACTCTGAGTAGCGAGCGAAGCCTCCTGAATGCCCCCGCAGATTGGGCTTCGTGAAGATATCTGCTATGTTGTCTTCGCTCCGCACATGCTCCACCGCAATCAAGACACCCAACACCTTCTATCTGATGAAGTGATGCTCGATCTCAATGTGCTTTGTTCTTGCGTGGCACGCTGGTTGGTTACCAGTTTCAAGACGCTCTCGTCGTCGTCGTGAAGAACAGTAGGTCCACTGACCTTCTCGTCCACGTCTTCCACCAGCCTTCTCAGCCAGACACACTCCTGGACTACTAAGCACGAAGCCTTGTACTCAGCCTCTGTGGTGGATAGGGAGATAGAATCCTGCTTCTTGCTACACCACGAGATAGCAACAGCTCCACATAGAAACACATGACCTGAGGTCGACTTGCGATCATCAGCGTCACCTCCGTAATCTGCATTTGTGTACCCATGCAGCTTGAAGTCAGACTTCTATCCATAAGACAACCCCATCTCAACGATCCCCTTCACGTACTTCAGAATTCCTTTAGCTGCCTCCAGATGAGTCTTCCGCGGCTCCAGCATGTACCGTCTAACTCGGCCGACGGCAAAAGCGATGTCCGACCTCGTGATAGTCAGGTAGATTAAACTCCCCATCAGTGCCCAAAAGACTTTCGGATCAGAAATCACTACAAGAAAATTAGTTTTTTGTGACGAAATATTTGTGACAGAATAAATTTCGTCACTAAAGATGTATTTTTTGCGACGGAATTCGGCGTTGGTCACTAAATATTGATTTTCGTTTAATTGGTGGCTAAAAAAACATTTAGTCACTAAAAATATTTTCTTTAGTGACAAAAATATTTTTTCGTCACGAAATATTATTATTTAGTGACAAAAAATAATTTCATCACAAAAGGTTATTCTTTAGTGACCAAAAAAATATTTGTCACTAAATAATTCCATTTAGTGGCCAAAATATTTTTGGCCACAAATTAAAATACTTGAAGATTATTTATTGACAAATAAATATTAGTCACCCAATTATTGCATAAGGCATAATTAGCATAATTTTTGTGATGAAATTAGATGTTGGTAATTAAATTATATTATTGACTTAATTAAAGAATAAAATAAATATTTTGTGATTAAACAAAAATTTAAGATTATTTGTGACCAAAATTTAATTTGGTCACTAAAACATTTTATTCTGTGACAAATTATAATATTGGTCACGAATATTAAATATTTAGTGATCAAAATTATTTTTACTCATTAAATAATTTACTTATTATATATAAAATAATTGATCAATAATCTAGATAAAATAAATTTAGAGCCAAACTTTTAGTTTTCTCTCCTATTATTTTGCCCAATATTAAATCGGGTACTTAAAAATAGGGCTCTGATATAGATAGCTCACTTTTGACTATATGCAGCCCATTAAGGCTCTGTTTGGGAGCCCATTTTGACTCCATTTCATTCTGAACGGACCGGAGGACAGGTGTTTGACAACAACGAAGGCTCTGTTTGGGAGACCGTCGGCGCGCCGTTTCGTTTAGAACGAACTATTTTTTCCGCGAGAAAAGTGTTTGGGAAGGTTTTCGCGGGCTCCGGCGGGAACGATCGGCGCGAAAGGGTGCCAAACCGGGAAAAGTTGAACTGGACTCCCGAGCTCCATCTGCCGTTCTGAACGGCGCTTACCTCTCTCCTCGCCGGCGTGCCGCCGGGACGGTGTGCCAAACAGAGCCCAAATTGCTATCATTTTAAAACGGCCGGTTTAAAACTTGTTTTTTCCTCCGTTTTGAAAAGGCCCGGGAGACCTCCATTCTCCCTTTCAAAATGACCGTTTAGCATAATTTTTAATTTTAATTAACTTTATTTAATCAATTTAACTCCTATAAAAAATAAAATTATATCCATAAATCTGTAAAAAATCCACATATATAATACTTATTTTTGTTTTAAAAAATTTAAAAAAAATCTGCACGAAATAAATAAAATTTATGTGAAGATAATTTTGAAAATAATTTAAACCGCCACCGAAATGAAGGTTACCCAAACAAAGCCTCAGTTTTGAAACTACAGTATTGAAAATACAGTTTAGCATCTCCCTTTTGAACTTCCCCTTTTTAAAACGGCATCGGTATCCCAAACAGAGCCTAAATGAAGGAGTCCCACGTCTTTTAGTTCTCTCCATTTTTTTTCAAACTAATAGCAGCCCAATCCTAGGTTTTTTCTTCCGCCCAGTCTCCCATTCCGATTCACGACAGCGTCGTCTCCCCCGTCGCGCCCCTCTCCACCCTCGCGATTTCCTCCACCACCGACGTGCGCATAACTCCCTAGCCTCCTCAATCCCCTCGATCTTCGTCTCGTCTCTGCCCTTTCACGATTAGGTTTTCTTGCATTTCGTTTCGCTCAGAAGTTCTGAAGGAATGAAGCTCCACCTCAGCCTTTCCCGAGTGCTTCGGATTTCCGAAGGTTTGACCGTCCGATTGTCTGGTATCGTCTCTTAAACCCAAATTCTTCTCCATTTCTTCTTCTGCTCGCCGTGATTCAGTTCATCAAGAGCCAAGACTCGGTTTAGATGTGTATTTGTGTTCTTTCTGCTCACCTTCATCAATAAAATCGTTTTTTTTTTGCAATTTTCTACAGTTTTGCTTCCTCCCTAATAAACTAAAACTAATATGCAATTTTCTGAAGTTATATCTCTGAAATATTCAGGAAGTTGTAATGAAGTTGTAGATTGATCTCTTCTATGAAGTGGAAAATTTTTTATAATGTAATTTTCTTCAGTTTAATGACTTCTTCTGGAAGGTTTTTGTAGTTTTAATGAAGTTCTGGTTCACATAGCATCAGGTTCTCTACAATGAAAGTTGTCTTCATCATGTCAGTCTCATCTATGGGAGTGCCAACTTTTTATTTGTGTTCCTGTATGCTTCCGCCATTTTTGTGCTGAAAATATGTTGAATTATTATCAGAATATTTGCCACGTTAGGTTCTACAACTCTATAAAGAGCTTATCCATGTAAGCTTGATCCCTCTTTCTCAATATCTCTCTCTTTACAAACATCTCCCCTCATTGATCTGAAGTTAAAATTGTTCAATTTCATTAATTTTGGTTTCTTGTTTGTGTACACATTAAGTTTATTAGGGGCTTCGACAATAGAAGTATTGGAGGGTTTTGATAATTGTTTAAGATTTTTACTAAAGTTTCATTTGAAATCATTTATTTATGGGTAAAATTCGATAATTTCATCCTAAAATTCATCATATATCTGAAACTTCATTGGAACTCTTTAGTTTTGGCCATTTTTTTTAATCTAAAAATCCAAATAATAAAGTTCACTTTTGAAGTTGGATTAAAAAGAAAGAAAGCATGATTGATATGAGGAAGCAAAAGAGCAGTGTACTCTGCTGCAGGCTAAGAGGATTCAATAGATCGTTGAAACTCTTGACGTGCTGAAGACCTCTAACGGTAAGCTAAAGCCTTGTGTTTTAGGCCTCTTTATAGGAAGCGGCAGCACAAGCAGCAGTAATAGCAATCGTCAATATCTTTGGTAAAAACTTACAAACAAATAATATTGTTTGCAATTTTTTATGGTGTTCATAATTTATTTTTGTGGGTGTTTGCATGCCTTCTGCGATCTCTTCTCCTGTAGGTAAATCCTCTAAGAGCTATGTCTATAATTTATTCGTTGTTCCAACTGCATCTTCTTCCTTGCATTCAGTCTCCATCGGCGTTGATGCAGAGAGGAGATTTGGTGGGATGATGAATGCAAGATGGCTGCTGCTTTCTCTAGCTTTAAAGTCATTATTTTCTGCCTACTCTGCAAATACACAAATCTTAGAGGACCCAATACAGAATCTATGAGAGGTGCAACTCTTTCCACGTTTCTTCTTCTAGATTGGTAAGAGTCCTTAATTTATCTTCTTTATCCATTCTAACTATTTATAACTTTATTTGTTTATTCAGATCCTTCTAATATGCGGTTGATTATTAAGGAAGGACAAATAAGACGCATTTGATTGTTGTAAGAATTCTTTTTAGGAATTATGTATCATTGATACATAATATGAATATGTAAGTGAGAAATGTGTATATTGACTAAACTTGTATGTTCGGCATGACTGTTTATCAATTTATTTATAACTTTATTTGTTTATTCAGATTCTTCTAATATGCGGTTGATTATCAAGTAAGAACAAATAAGATGCATAGGATTGTTGTAAGAATTCATTTTAGGAATTCTGTATCATTGATACATAATATGAATATTGAAGTGAGAAATGTGTATATTGACTAAATTTGTATGTTCTACAATCTGAATGCAGTGTGGTGAAATTTTCTTAAACTTAGATTATCTTTTATATTTTAATTTAAGCTTCTTTATAATTTCACGATGTTCACGATGAGGGGACTTGATGCAAGAAAACTGACTACATATTTAGTTTTATAAACTTTTTGTTCACGTACACCTTTTTTATGTGCGCTTTTATAGGTGGGAAGAAGCAAGCCCGTTCCTTAAATATCAATTAGGCTTACCTTATTATTGATAAAACAAATAAATTGTACTCATTTTTTGATAATCGACGTTATGTTTTCTGCAATGGTAATACATTTATGCTTCATTATGTCATTGTTATTTATGGTATCAACTTTAATGGTGTGATGTTTTCTGCATACCTTTATGTGAAATATTATGTTCTTACTCATTGTGGTTTTGCCTGGTTTGTCCTTATAGGAATGGATATGATACTCCGGATGACATACCCTTACTGCTTGATATCGGCAAAGGAGAGATTCATGAACATCTGTGGAGGTAGTTTCTCTTACCAATGCCGATTTTGTCCCTTGTGAAATACATCACATCTGTTGTTGCACATGGAATTGTTCATTCGATTATTGAACATCAAACATCATTTATTTACATTTGACATTTGAGAAAATCATTATGTTTTTTCACCTAGTTAACTTTTGATTTGCTGAGGGAAATGATTATCATTCTACCTTTGCAGCAATTCCAGATGAGCTAAAGAAGAGAGAATAAGATATATCAGTTGGATGTCACAGATGTGTTAAAGAATTCACAGTTATAGATTTTAATTAATTGTAAATATTTTTTCATGTATTCAGTTTAAATATAGTTGAAAACAATATTACTATGTATCGAGGGGTTTGGGCTATCTCCCACCCTCTTTATTCTCTATTAATAAAATAACTTATGTTGAACAAACTTCAATTTGTGATTGAGTATTTAATTTATTCTTGTGTTTGAATGTCTGAAATTGAATTCTAATGAATATCAAATGAAATAATTATATGATGTTTTTGAGGAATTGAATAGAATTTAGTAACAAAAATTGTTATATTGTGTTGTCTCTTTAGTGACCAAATATTTCGTCACTAAAAGTACATATGTAGTGACCAAATTTCAATATTTAGTGACGAAAAATTTCGTCACTAAAAGTCAAATTTCTAGTAGTGGATAATCCTCCCTTCTTCCTTCCGAAGCTTCAGCCCATCCTCCAGTGGAACAGAGCTGCTCTTCCCCTCCTTCATGCCGAATCTCTTGACGATCTTCTCAGCGTAAGCTCTCTGGGAAACGAACAGTCCGCCACTTCTCTTCTCAACCTGAAGTCCAAGGAAATGGTGTAGTTCACCAAGATCATTCATCTCAAAGTGAATAGATAACTGATGTCTCAGCGCCGCGACTTCTTCACTTTTGTTCCCGGTCACGATCATGTCGTCGACGTACAACAGCACCAGAACATGAAGATCACTACTCTTCTTCACGAACATGCTAGAGTCTAAGTCTGAGGCATCATAACAACAAAACTGCAGGTACTTCACAATCTTCCTATACCAAGCTCTTGGTGCCTGTTTCAGCCCGTAGAGGGTCTTCTTCAGCTTGCACACGTGATGTGGGTGTGACTTGGACACGTATCTAGGTGGTTGCACCATGAATATATCATTGTCAAATCTCTCCGTACAGGAACACGTTCTTCACATCAAGCTGTCACATCTTCCACCCTCTGCACGCTGCCAGAGCAATGACCGTCTTCACCGACGTCATCTTCGCCACATGACTAAACTTCTCATCGTAGTCCTCTCTATAGGTTTGTGAGAAACCTCGAGCGACAAGCCTATCTTTGTACCACTCTACTACTCCGTCAGCTTTCTTCTTAACCTTGTATACACATTTGCAGGTGACAGGTTTGATGCCCTTCACCATGGGAACAAAGTTTCATGTCTCATTCTTCTTCAAAGCTTCCATCTCCTCATCCATGGTCACGTCCCACTCCTTGGTGTCAACAACATCTTAAAAGCGGGCAGGTTTCCTCTCGTCGAGTGGTCCAGCGAAGAAGCAAGATACCAAACTCACGAAGTTCCCCTCCTTATAACGAGGAGGCGGGATGATGGTCCGCTTCGACCTCCTCAAATCTTGGCCACTCTCTACCAGTCCGGTAGACTCCTCCTCTACAGTTCTTCTCCCATCATCTCTTGGAGCACTGCTCCCACTACTTCTAGAACTTGAAGCTCCCCCTGAGCTAGATGGCGATGGAGCACTGGGAGATAGATCCAACTCCACAGTAGAGTCCTCAGTGACTATCTCTTCACTCCTGCTAGAATTTCCACTCTCCGGCAGCACGACGGAAGAGACTTCCTGATATGAGATCAGTTCGTCAAACACCACGTCGCACGAGACGACGAACTTGTGGGTATGTAGATCCATGCACTTCCACCCCTTCTTCCGCTCATTGTAGCCGATGAAGACACACTTCCGTGCTTTCGGCTCTAACTTGGTTCTCTGGGCATTTAAGATGTGCACGAAGCAGGTAGAACCAAACACTCTCATGTGACCCACATCTGGCTTCTCCCCGAACATGAGCTGATGTGGAGACGCCATCCTGTTAGGACTTAGGGGTAGCCGATTGATCACATGGGTTGCACGCGTCATTCCCTCCTCCCATAAGGCTTTGGGAATCCCCTTGGCATGAAGCCAACTCCTGGTTGTCTCCACCAGATGACAGATCTTTCTCTCTATAATCCCATTTTGCTGAGGGGTATGAGTGCAAGAGAGCTCTCGCCGAATGCCAAATTTCCTGCAGAAAGAAGCAAACTCGTAAGAGGTAAACTCCCCCCATTATCACTTCTCAGCTTCTTCACCCTCAGGTTCAGCCTCCCCTCCACAAGTTCCTTCCACTCCTGGAACTTCATAAACACTTCTGACTTCTCCTTCAGAAAGTAAACTCACGTATAGCGGGTGTAGTCATCCACCAGAACTAGCGCATGCTTATTGCCTCCATAAGTAAGGGCGGCGCACGGTCCCATCACATCAACGTGTACGCACTCAAGAGGTGCCTTACACCTTATCTCCGACTTGTTAAACGGAAGTCGATGTGACTTTCCATATTAACAGCCCTCACACACATGGTCATCGCCGTTGGAAGAGAGATTAGGCAGGCCGCACACTAGGCCCTTTGCAGCCATCATCTTCAGCTTATCCATCCTCACATGACCTAGCCTCTCATATCAGATCGCAGCGCTGTCATTCGTCTTCAGCTTGTCCACATAGGCATTTGCAGACAGAACATACAAATCTTTCACCTTTCTCCCGGTGAGCGTGATGTCAGCATCAACAAACGACAGGTTCTTCAGAAACTTCACCTCCTTCGGTCCAAACAGTATGTGGTATCCTGCATCCACTGCATTTGCAACCGAGAAGAGATTCTTCTTCATGCCCGACACATGATACACGCTCTTCAGTGTCACGGACTTCTCTACACTTTCAAGGGATACCATCCTTTCTTGCTCAACTGGATGCATCGTATTATCCACAATGATAATAACATTTGTTCCTTCATATGCCTTTAGAGAGGCAAACTTGGACACATCTCTAGTGAAAATAGTGCCCGCAATCGGAATCCACTATCCAGTCATTCTCAAAATTTACGGAGGCTCAGACATCGACAGGCGTGGTCGTCATCTCAGCCAGGAAGCAGTTGTCTCCGCCTTCACCACCCTGGTGACCTCCACCTCTTGCTCCACCTCTCCAATGGCCTCCTTCCTTCTCAGCAACGTGCCCGACTTTCAGATTCGACCGGCAGTCCTTTGCCATGTGCCCGTACTTCTTACAGGCATAGCAAAGAGATCTCCCTCTCTCATCACGAGCAGGAAGGAACTTCCTTCTATCTCCTTGAGATGACGTTGACGACCCATCTTCGGAGTTCTTCTTCTTCTTGTCCCAGGTCTTCTTCATGCTAGAGAACAACACCTTGTTATCTCCCCCTGAGATAGATACTCTCGCTATCTGCTTCGCCAAGCTCTCCTATGACGACAGAAGGTTCTCCAGCTCCAGTAGGGAGGGCTGAGTAGCCCATCCTTGCACAAAAGTAATGAAGGGAACATACTCCTTTTGGTGGCCTCTGAGTATGTGCCTCTTCAGCTTCGCCTCAAAGATCGACTCATCAGGATCCAAGGCCGAGATCTTTGCACATAGATTCTTCACCTTCAAGAAGAAGGTGGATATCGACAACTCTCCTTGAGTGGACTGCGTTAACTCATTCTCCAGGAACTGTAGCTGAGCTACATTCTTCTTATTGAACAACCCGCCGAGGGCTTTCCAGATCTTAGAAGCTGACTTACAACCCACGATGTGGTCGAACAAGTCAGGAGCAATAACTCTCTTTAGAGTGAACTCTGTCTTGCCGTTGGTCTTCCTCCAAGCCCTCACAATTGGACCATTGCCTTCGGTTGTCAGAACCTCCTCCTGCTCATCTCCACCAACGACCTCCCATAGGTCCTCTACAAGAAGGTAGCTCTTCATGCAGGACTTCCACTTCTTGTAGTTGGTCTGGGTCAATAACTCAATGTCAAGACCTCTCGCATTGCATCCTCCTCCGTCCTTCTTAGTTACTCGTACTTGTTACTTAGTGCTTGTTCTAACCTCCTTCTGATACCATGTGAATTTTTCAAGATCTATGGAACACTGAGACAAGTACACCAAGAATGAACAAAAAACACTTCTTTATTGCTTGGCAAGTTGTTACAACAATTACAAGTGAAAAGACTGAATACAAGTCGCATACAACTTGATTCACAACAGTCGAGAATAAGAAACAACAACTGGTCGCAGACAGAGTCCGCTTCTTCTCTCCTTGCCAGCGCCTGCGCTAGCACTAGCGCCTGCTCTATCTCAGCCCGCGAGAGCTCGCTGCTTGCACACTCTCCTAACGAGACGCAGATGCAGACCGCCAAACCACAATAAGCCACTACCGCTTGCGCTACCCGCTAGCGCCTGCGCTATCTAAGCGATCTCACATAACTCGCGAATCTTGCTCTAGGTCGCTCTGAACTCACTCTGAGTTTACTCCCACTTGAGACTGCCTATTCAGACCGCCCAAGCTCTCCTGCCAAACTTACTTGAAGTTTGCTCTCACTGCCTATTCAGACCGCCCAAGCTCTCCTGCCAAACTTACTTGAAGTTTGCTCTCACTGAGAACGCCTATTCAGACCGCTCAAGTCTCCTCCTTTTTTTGATGTACTATGTAGGGGGATTGCCCCATATTTATAGATTCCGGAGCCGGCACCTGGAAGTTGGGCTAGCGCCGGCGCTAGCGCACTTCACAATTCTCAACAATTGAAATGCTCAAAAGGTCGTCAGATATGTTCCTTCGTTGTCGAGCCCTGCTCCGGAGAACAAAATATTAACCGCTCAAATTTAAAATTGGTCTGCGGATAATAATTTGTAAACTCAAATAAAATGAGATTTCTAGGCTGCGTTTGACCACCCATTTTTGCTCCTTTTTGGTCCAACCGGAACTAAATTTCGCTGTTTGGCGTCATTAGTTTTGAACCGATCAGTTTTAACTCCTCATTTTGCTCCTTTTTGGACTGGACCCCGAAACCTCCAGCGGCCTTCCCAAAACGATCAGCGACAAAGCTCTGGTCTTCTCCTTCCCCGCTCCTGGCACTCCTTCCCGCCATCACGCATCACAACAGGCATCACAACTCTTCCGGCGAGGCTTCCAGCTTCCGGCGAGGCTTCGAGATTCCGACGAGTCTTCCAACTCTCCTTGCTGCCCTCACATATCCAGCTTCCAGCGAGTCGAGGCTTCCAGCTTCCAGCTCTCCTTCCCCGCATCGTGTACTCCAGGCGAGAGGTTTCCCTTCCCAGCGTTTCCCTTCTCTGCGTCCCTCATAGCCAAGGGAAACCCTAGATTGACGCCAAGGTAATCTTCCCCAAACACTTTCTTGTTTCTCCAGTTCCAAATCTGTGTTTCTTGTTATTTTTTTGGTGGAATGATCATTGAAAAACTTTGCCTTTCCCTTCTTGTTTTTTGTGTCTTTCTTGTTATTTTTCTCTAATTCCAGATCTTCCCCATAGGCTGTTAGATGTTAATTTTTCTCTCATTTTTGTAGTCAATTTTCTCTCATTTTTTGTGAGACTTTGTGTTTCCTTGTGTTTCCTTTTTTTCTCCAGTTCCAGATCTCATGCTTCTTCTGTTTTTAGTTTCACTGCTAAACTTAACCTATTATCATGTCCATTAGTCTCATGCTTCTTTTGTTTTTAGTGCACCATGGTTAAAACTAGAGATGGAGTAATTGCAGTGACTTGGGAGGCAAATGAAGTATTACTTTACTATGACTTATGCATAGCGGAGATAAAACTTGGAAATAGACCAACGACGCACTTGTCTAAAGAGGGTTGGAACAATGTGACTCTTAAATTTCAGGAACTTACCTGGAAAATGTATGTGTGCGCACAATTAAAAAATAAATGAGATCAATTGAAAAACGATTGGAAGCTATGGAAAGAACTCAAGCGATGAGAGACAAGTTTAGGTTGGGATTCAACACGGAGAACAATTGATGTGTCAGACGATTGGTGGAAAGAAAGACTAGAGGTGAATGTCATATCGTTAGTTAATTTTTTTAATTATAAATTAATGCTAATATACTATCATTTATTTTAGGTTGTTCCCGCCGCGAAAAAGTTTCGCTATGGAGGAATTTCCCCAGAGTTGGAAGAGAAAATATATGTTATGTTTAGTGAGGTTGTCGCATCTGGTGATCATGCATGGGCTCCCAACTCAAGGACAAACCCATCTAGTCCTGATAATTTCATGTCTGAGCATGACGATGAAATGTTAGAGAATCTGAGTACGACGATTAACATGAATGAAGACCCAAGGGATAATTTAAGGAGCTATGAAAGCGGGAGGGGGGGGGGGGGGGGGGGGGGGGGGGTCACAAGGAACAAAGAGGAGAAGATTTGAAAAGGGCAAACAAAGTGGAAATAAAAAAATTGATATCGGGGGAGTTATAACATTGATCAGTTGGTTGAATCAACCATCAGAGTTGGAGAGAGTCTATCGCAGCCCCCTAAAATGTTTGTCCCTACGTATACTATACATGAAGCAATTGAGGAGTTGGAGAAACATCAGGACATTTATTCCGATCCAGTGCTCTACGACTTTGCCACCATTTTATTACTAGACAATAAGAATAGAGAGTTGTTTCTGAGCTTACCAAGCTCTAAAAGGGTTTGGTGGCTCAAAAATCGCCAGTACACATGCATGCAGTCGGGGGGTCTTTAAAGCAATGTCTTAGTTTTGTGAGGTTTTGTGCGGTATTATTTTGTACGGTGTGTGGTTAGAGACGATATTTAGTATGCGTTCATATGTGTGTACATCTGCGTCTTATTATATGGTATATGATTTTTGCGATGTAAGATATTATGATATTATATGGTTTATGGTTTTACGATGTATTATATGGTGTATTATGTTCTGCTTTATATTATTACTGACTAATTATGTTTCTTCAAAGCATGGTTATGTGTTTGTTTACTGCCTTCTGTCTTCGAATAATTGGAACTCGTAATTGTTCACCTTTATGACAGGTTTGGGAAGTATTATAAAGCTACATTATTATTATGATGTATTCAGAAAATGATGTTGAGCTCAACGAAAGACGTCGGAAAGTTGCGTATTATCTTATGATGGTTAACAAAAGTGTTTGTATGATGCTTGATTACAACTCCCATTATGAAAATAGGACACCTTTGCACAACGTCTTCTAACACAGGAGATAAGTGGGTTAGAAAACTATTGGATGGACATTCAGCCAGATTTCATTATAACTTTCGTATGTCAAAGCAAATTTTCTTAGATTTGCTGGAAACATTGGTTTCTAATTATAGGCTAGAATGATCTAGGAAAACTGCTGCAAAAGAGGTACTTGCGATTACAACCTATATTATGGCGCACAACCAAATAATGAGAGAATGTTTGGAGCGTTTTCAACATTCGACAAAGACAATAAGTCGATATTTTCACGAGGATTGGATGCTTTAATTAATAATGCTTTCGCAGGACGTTATTGCACCTGTTGACGATCGATTTACACATATCCCCACAAAAGATTCTAAATGACGATCAATACATGCCCTACTTTAAGGACTGCATTGGAGAAATCGACGGGACACATGTTGATGCTCGCATCCCAGTGGATAAGTGCATGTTCCATACATTGGACGTCATGACTTTCCAACTCAGAATATTATGGTTGTGTGTGACTTTGATATGACCTTCACTTTTGTCATGGCTGGTTGAGAGGGTTCAGCACATGATAGCCGTATTTTCCAGAGTGTAATTATGAATCAACGATGAAACTTCCCTCATCCACCGCCAGGTGACAACTTCTTGAAAATAAGTTATTTTCACTTTTAAATATAATTTTATAACATATTTATTCGAGAATCATGTATTTAAACAACTTAATACTTCGATATTTTCATTATTAATATAAGTATGAATATATTCATTATGTTGCTATGTTTTCATTGTAGAAATGATGGAGGTGTCATTCCTAAGAAAAATGCTGAAGTAGCCATCCCGAAGAAATGAAGAAAAAAAGCAGTTTTTCTGTCTAAGTAAAGTTGTTACAACAACTTTTTCAGTTGTTGAAACAAGTCTGTCTGCGAAATTACAGATTTTAATTCCGCATTTTTATGATTGCGGCGGTTACAAACATGGAGAGAGTGCGTCTTTTTCAGGGGATTTTCGAAATATAAGTGGGGAAACACTTAAGGTAGTTATTGGACAAGAGGAGAGAGAAAAAATGGGGAGTTATCTTTCACGCCAAAGGGAAATTCCAAAACAGATTTTATTCGGCGATTTTTACTGTTCACACAAGAGGAGAGGACAGATTTTCGGCCAAGGGGAGAAGGAGATTGATTTTCTACAGCGTTCTGAGGAAGTAATTCTTGCATCTTTCTTCTTCTCTTTAACCATGTCTAGTAAGATCTTTACAATTGTGTGTTCTTCCTTTTCCGTTATGAACTAATTTTCTAAGTCTTGTATGTTGCGAGTACTTTGCTTTATTGTGATGTTTGAACCTTAATTTTTATTATAAATGTTTGAGATTCTAATTTTATTGAATTTATAAAGTTGTTCTTGGAAATTTTGGTTAAGTTTTCGTCTTTAAATATGCTTGTCAAGATTCGAGAGAGGAGTCGGGCTAGATGAATGTTTTATTCTGCGCGGCGATATTCGAGAGAGGAGTTGCGTAGTATTTCACCAAAATTTCCGTCTTTATACTACGTTGCGAGATTAGAAAGAGGAGTAACGTAAGTTTATCATAATTTCAATATATCGTAGAAGGGAGCAAGAGATTTCGTCTTCTCGGTAGCAACATTGATTTGAGTGCGTTATGTTATTATTTGTTTTTACCTAAGTTAGAGATAACTAGGAAAATATGGAATAAACGGATTTCGGATATCGAGAGATAACGTAGTCCATTTTCAAATCGTTGCAAGATAAATGATTAATCATTCATAAAAGAGTCACCTTAAGAACATATCACAAAGAGCAAAGGAAAGCAGTGTACAAGACTATTTGTCCAAATTGTTCAAAAGTATCTTTAAGTATTCTTAGTTCTAATTTGTTGTAATTTTATTAGTTTTCAACAAAAATTATCTTAATCACTCTACTTGAATTTGAAGAACAAGTTAAGCTAGTAATTGCAAACGTTTAGATTAATTACGTCTCTGAGGGAACGAACTGTATTCACACTTTATTACTTGAACCAACACGTGCACATGCGTATATATACACTTTTCGGGTATCACCAGGTAACTTATAAAAATATATTTTCTACTACAAAAATAACAATTTATATGCTACTAAAATTATTTTCAACCTGCAGAAAAATACTACTTGGTTGATGTTGGATACCCCTTGCAAGAAGGGTATATTAAACCTTATGCAGAAACAAGGTATCATGACTTGCCTGACTTTGCACGTGGTCAGCGTCCGATAGAAGGACGAAAGGAAATGTTCAATCAGGCACACTCATCATTGCGTTGTGTTATAGAACGTATGTTTGGCGTGTGGAAGAAGAAATGACGAATCCTTCGCGATATGCTATCATATAGCTTTAAAAAACAACGAAATATTGTGATCTCTATGATGACACCGCATAATTTTATACGAAGACATCATTCACGTGTAGACAGAAAATTCTACCGATTTGATCATGATGAGACTTTTGTCTACCCTCAGGCAAATATGACTAGACAAGGAGTACGAATGACAAAAAACACAAGGAGGGAGGACATTGAGATTATTAGGGGTGCAAGGATCCAGTTGAGTCAAATGGCTGCACTGCGTGACTCCATTGCCGAACAGCTATATGAGGCTGTCGGACATTAACGTTGAATATGTCGTTTTTTTTATGCTGCAAATTAGTTTAATATTTTGGAATGAAATAGATAACTCAATATTAAATGTTCTATTACATCCAATGAATATTTTTAAATGTTTCATTTTAAACTACTATCGGAACGGTAGTTTCCCAAACAAATAAATTATTTTGCAGTTTTGAAATTACAACTTTAAAAATACATTTTTAAACTCTCTGTTTTATACTATTAAATAAAACTATTTATGGTCTGCGAATAACAGTTACCTAAAATAATCTATCATCATTAATTATGGGAATTTATATAAGCAGCCCTTGTTTGGCTGTTGGCAGCCCCCATTTCTATGAGTTATAACGCGCCTTTTGAAAATATGCATTATACATGCATATTTAGGAAAAGTGTTCAACACTAAAATTGTAGATCTCATCGAGATCTACAACTTTCGTGTTTAACACTTTTCCTAAATATGTGCGCACAAGACGTATTGCTGCCATGATCGTAATTGTAGCAAATTTTTGACGCGCCTTTTGAAAATACGCTTTGTACATGCATTTTTAGGAAAAGTGTTCAACACTAAAGTTGTAGATCTCGATGAGATCTACAATTTTCGTGTTGAACACTTTTCCTAAATATGCATGTATAATGCATATTTTCAAAAATCGCGTTATAACTCATAGAAATGGGGGCTGCCAACAGCCAAACAAGGGTTGCTTATATAAATTCCCTTAATTATCACGCTACTAAATTCGCCGCTTTTTCTATGATCTTGCAATATACAAATAATAACGCACGAGCTCACTTTAATAATATCACAAAATTACAAAGCGAACGATTTGCAATTAGACAATTAGTGTATAATGGTTGATTATCTAGCGGAATAATCAGAATATAATTCCATTTAATAATATCTCAAATAACTCTCAATAAGGATTATGGATTTAAATGTGATGTCCGATGCGGTATCCGCGACCCGCATGAGCTCCGCGACCCGCATGAGCTCCACGACCATTTGCATGATTTTTGTGACCGCTGTGACCGACCCGAGTTCTGTAAATACCACCGTGAGGATTGCGAATATTGCGGCCAGCGCGGCGTCCATAGCTGTAAGTAGAGTCATGAGCAGCTTTTATTGGTCTTGAAACGTACGGCGTTTCAGAACTTCGACTATAATCTGCTAAAAAAGAAAAGAAAAACTATCGTCAGCTAAAAAAAACTCAAAACAATTACTTCGTGGCGGCGGAGTATAGAGCTCGGGGGTTGCGAGGGGCGGGAGCGTCGTCGCGATGGGGCAATGTCGTGGCCGGGATAATGTCACGCTGGGCATTGAGGGTCCCCCGTGCACTTTCGCAATTGTGGTACTGTCGCGGTTGACCGTATGGGCGCAGCCCAGTGCACATGTATTGAATAATTTAATATATATGTTTGCGCGTGTCGAGACTGACATTAAAAGAAATTTCAAAGATAGATGTTCTAGAGATTAAGTTTTTAGAGAGAGAAAAGAGGCTTCTAATAATATTTCTAGAAAAACTACATTAGAAGAAAAAGCTCATTTAACAATGAAGATCGGGAAGGCTAGAATTTTTTTTTGCTAATTAGAGCATCAAATTAATTAGCTGGTTAAATTAATTTTATTTTTTTTACTTTATGTTACAAAAAGATAAAAAAAATTATTGCAAACTTAGGAACAAATTTATTTCTTACAAAATATTTGGTGCAAAAATATTAACAAATTTTTTTATTGCAAAATATTTAAGAAGAGTAAATTTTATTTTTTTCTAAAAAATTGCATTTCTCTTTCTTAAAAAAATCAGAATTCTATAAAACAAAATTGTTGTTCATATATATATATATATATATTAGCATCAATTATTTATATCCAACAAGATACTTAATAATATATTTAATTCTTTATATAATTTTATCTATTATTTAAATACTTATATATTTTAATAAATTAGTATTGATTATTAGTATCTCATGAAATAATTATTTATAAATATAATACTGCCTTACAAAATAGATTGTAGGTTATGTGAGCTGGTTAAGTATAGTGTGTTGTATACTTGCTTGTATATATCAGATCAGTTATTTGAATCCCAATAGACATCATTAGGATAATATTTTTTTATTATATAAAAAAAGTTATTTTAATATTTTTTAAAAATAAACAAAATATTAAAATAGACTTTTTTGCTAATTTAAAAATGATAAAATTACTTCGAAAAAATCTTTGCAAAATATAAATGAATAATTTACTTAGCTAAAATTAGTTAGGACCATATTTGCTTGAAACAATTTTTGTTTTTACTTTTTTTTTTAATAATTAAAATTAGTAAGTAATTTAGCTTCTTACTAATCAAGGTTTTTCGTATAGTGCTAAATGGATACGATATAATATTAATCATGTGATGAATTAAATTATATTATTAATTAATAGTTATAATTTTAAGACATTATGAGAGTAATTCGACACTAATTTATTTCAGTATCAGCAAAATTAATTTATATATAAATATTTTAATTTTGTTCTCAATTGAAGAGAAGAGTTGATCTAACGTGTTATTATGCTTAAAGTCTCCGTTTGGTGCTGCGTTTTTTACCGGTGAGTTTGAACAAAAATGTCACCATTACCAAGAAAATAAAACTAATTAATTTTGAACATAAATGTAGACGAAATACCTTAGGTGAAGTTAGCCTTTCACGAACGATGATTCTGACCACCGCGTTCACGACCGCCACCACCGTGCCAAACGTAGACCAAGTCTCCGTTTGGCGCTGTGGTTTAGCTTAGGTGAGTTTGGACAAAAACGCTATCATCATAGAATGCGTGTTTGACATGACAACAGTTATGACCACCGCCAAGAAAATAAAACTAATTTTGAACATAAAAGAGGATGAAGTTTAGTAGGTGAGGTCGGGAGTTCACGAACGACGATTCATAACCACCACGTTCACGACCGCGCCACCACCGTCTTGAACAGAGACTAAAACTTAGCAAGAATAATAGTAATAAATAATCACCAGGCTCGGAACCTATGACGGTGCCGGAATCATTCTCCAAGGTGCAAGTCAGATAGCAAAAAAATCTTTTCGAATTTTTTTTATCGTCACACCGATCCCTGTAGTAACAGTCGCCGCTTCCCATCGCAGATTGAAACACAAACATCCCCAAGAGAGAGAGGAAGAACACCATGGAGATTGACGAGATCCTCATCCGCATCCGGTATATATTTTCTCTTTTTAATTTTTTTTTAAAGCTGACCGAGCTGCCCGAGAGAGATGAGAGTTTGTGTTTTAATATATATATATATATAAATAGGGATGGAAAGGCTAAATTTAGTGAAGTTTGTGAGGCTCCCAGGCTATGTTTGTTACTCTGTTTTAGATTGTTGGTGTTTCGGAGTTTTGGTTGTTATGATTTATAGTTTGTTTGGCGCTATGGAATTGTTGTTTGGGTCATCGACGGAACTTAATTGCGAGCGCGCCGACGTGTTTTGAGCCATGCAGTCGAGCGTTCTGTTCAGTGGCGGATCCAGGAATTTTGTAATGGGGGGCACAAATTTTTTTGCATAGCAAACTCAGCTTAAAATATTGTCATTATAAAGTCATACAAAATAACATTTCATTAAAGCAATTGGAAAATATAAAAAATAACAAAAAATTACAATTGCCCACGACGAGTCTTCATTTTTTGAAAACGATCAATAACGTCGTCATCACAGACTTCCAAAAATGCGTCTCTCTCAATAAAAGTAACAAGACAATCATTCAACATTTGATCGTCCATACTATTGCGCAACTTGTTCTTGACATAGTTCATGTCTGAGAATACTCTTTCCACACTCGCAGTTGCCACAGGAAGAATCAGTACAAACTTCAAAAGCCTGTAAATTGGTTGATAAGCAACATGTTTACCTGTTTCAACAAGCTTCACAGAGAGATGACCAAGATCCTTAAAATCAGAAAATCTCTCATCGCTTCTCATGTCGGCAATGAAGTTGCCGAGTTGAAAATCAAAATTAAACAACTCCAAACTTGAAAAATCATTAAGATAAAACTCCGCAAGTCGTAGTACTTTTTGCTTGTCAAAACAAGCAAATGAATTAACAGGATTCAAGCAAGCCATACAATTAAGCAACTCCATACTCACCTCATCGAACCGATTGTTAAGCTCTTGTAGTTATGTAGATCGACGACTTTTAAGAATATTTGAACTCGGTAATGATGCAAATTTGTGTAGTCTTCAACAAATCGTCTTGATCTTACGCGAGGTATATATTGAGCATCCATATTGGGAATATGAAAATTATGTTTGCCACAAAATAATAAAATCTTGTTGAAAAGTGTGTCTCATCCATCATCTCTTAAGGTTTGCAATTGTCTTTTTGTCAGACTAACAAAAGACATTGCATTAACAATATCTTGATCCTTTCTTTGTAACGCAAGATTTAACTCATGAGTGTACCCAAATATAGTGGTCATTACGTGAACCATTAAAACAAAGTCAAATGATTCCAACACAAACAACACACTCTGTGCCTTCACCCGATCATTTGCTTTGCTCTTCCCAATTTTCAGAAGTGTAGCAACCATATCAGGATTTTAAGAAATAATATGCACTAATGTTTTGTGATGCGATCCCCAACGAGTGTCTCTCGGCCTACTCAAACGAAGCTCCTGATTTAAACCTGATCTAGATTTCAGTTCACCCTCTTCTAGTGACTTGACAACCTTTTGGACTTGGCTTTCTCTAAGCATTTTATTTCGCTTACATGAAACTCCAATCACATTTAATAAAGTTGCAATTACTTCAAAAAACCATTGACAGTCATCATTTATCTTAGCAACAACAACTTGTGTTAACTGTAGTTGATGAGCAAAACAATGAATGTAGTATGCACATGGATTTTCCTCTTCTAGTGCCTTAGCAACAACTTGACAATGACCTCTTAGTATATGTCTTTCTCACGGCATCTTGTTCATTTAACGGAAATGTCGATATATTTTTTCTTTTTCCCGGATCATGTGGAAGCAACTCCACATCATATTCACAATTATCATTGGATGGAGAAGGGGGAATCTCCTCATTTTCACTCTCTTGCGATGACGGTGAAGGGAACATGTTTACAATATCATCGGATGGAGAAGGGGGAATCTCCTCATTTTCACTCTCTTGCAGTGATGGTAAAGAAGATTTTTTAGATTTTAACTTCTTTTGAAACATAGATGCGATGAGACTTGTTCTCTTCTTCTGACCCTCCATTTTCACTTCTATGTAAATTTACAAAATACATTACAATTGGATTCTAAAACTAACAGTGCGTAAATAAAAATCTATATGCTCCGCTTGACCATCTACCGGCCAATACTACGGAGTATCTCTACAAACATTCAGCACAAAGTCTACTATGCTTTGCTTAGCCACTAGCTGACTAATACCTCAAAACACACATAGAATATATGATGCATTAATATAAAAAGAGATATAATTGAAGAGAGTTACCAAGCTTCTAAAACTTTGGTAAAAAAAGCAGGAAATCCAATCTTGTGTGTATCCAATCTTCTGAAACTTCTTGCATGGTTGCACCTGCATTATATTAAAGAATAATTAAAACATTGTTCGCATATTTAATTTATTCTAAATGTGTCCTCCCCCAAATAATATGCAAACTGAAGTTGGATTATTGATGAAGTATCTTAAATCATTATATGTTGCACAATTCATCAATCAAAGATTAAGAGAATCCAAAACTAGTTAACCAAGACAAGATAAAAAAATGATTTCCTCATATAAGGAATTAATCAAATCAATAAATTAAGGCAATTAACAACAGTCAACACTCAACAGTAATCAAAGCAGTTAGTTATGTCATTGTTAATTCAATTTCTCGATGCAATTAATTAAACTAGTCATTGTTAAGTCAATTATCTTAAGAAATTACTAACACTCAACAATAATCATGGCATTGTGGCAGTAACAACACTGGCTGTTGAAGGCAGGAAAATCCTAGGCTCCAAAATTCGGATCAATGCAGCCGGAGACTACTCACCCAACAGTCCAACGAGATGACTTGGTTGGCAACGACGAAGAAGCTAGAAGAGCAACAAACACGGAAGGCAGGGAGGTCCCACCACGTACCCGGAAGCTCAAGGGAGTCTTCCCCTCCAAAACCAAAAATGACCGAGCTTGGTACAAGGAAGGCCCTGGCGAGTATCTCGCCTGAGGGGGTCAACCTCATCCAAAAAGTCCTCTTTCTTGTACCCCTGGGGGTCTATTTATAGAAAAATCCTGCGGGGGGGGGGGGGGGGGGTAGTTACCTGACCATACTCGACCATGCTCGCCTCTGCTCGCCCCTTGCTCGCCAAGCTTGCCCCTTGCTCGCCAAGCTCGCCCCTTGCTCGCCAAGCTCGCCCCTTGCTCGTCATCCCCGCCTTTTGCTCGCCAAGCTCGCCCCTTGCTCGCCATACTCGCCCCTTAAGCTTGCTCACCATACTCGCCCCTTAAGCTTGCTCGCCATACTCGCCCCTTGCTCGCCAAGCTCGCCCCTTGCTCGCCATACTCGCCCCTTGCTCGCCATACTCTCCCCTTGCTCGCCCCTTGCAAGGTATACGAATAGGCATCCCCTTAGGCCTTTCTGATCTCGATGAATTACGGGTGGTACACAATCCCCGCTTTTTTCGAGCTCGCTCGCGAGGTCGGAAAAACAATGTTGAACCCGTAGTTCGGAGAGATGTGAACGAGAGGGTGTATCGCGTGAGGTCCTTCCCAGGAGGGGATCTCAACTGTAGGAGGAAAAAGAGTTGATACCTCGCCGAGCTTAACTGGAGGAAGAGAGAACGCCGGCACTTCACGGGAGTCGAGCTCAACTGGAGGTGGATACAAGGTCGACACCTTCTAGGAGCCGAGCTCAATTAGAGGTGGATAGAAGGTCGACACCTTCTAAAAGCCGAGCTCAACTAGAGGTGGATACCAGGTCGACACCTTCTAGGAGCTGAGCTCAATTAGAGGTGGATAGAAGGTCGACACCTTCTAGGATCCGAGCTCAACTAAAGGTGGAGAGAAGGTCGACACCTTCTAGGAGCCGAGCTCAACTAGAGGTGGTTACAAGGTCGACACCTTCTAGGATCCGAACTCAACTAGAGGTGGAGAAAAGGTTGACACCTTCTAGGAGCCGAGCTCAACTAGAGGTGGATACAAGGTCGACACCTTCTAGGAGCCGAGCTCAACCAGAGGTGGAGAGAAGGTCGGCACCTCGCAGGAGCCGAGCTCAACTGGAGGCGGATACAAGGTCGACACCGTCTAGGAGCCGAGCTCAACTAGAGGCGGATACAAGGTCGACACCTTCTAGGAGCCGAGCTCAACTAGAGGTGGATACAAGGTCGACACCTTCTAGGAGCCGAGCTCAACTAGAGGTGGATAGAAGGTCAACACCTTCTAGGAGCCGAGCTCAACTCGAGGCGGATACAAGGTCGACACCTTCTAGGAGCCGAGCTCAACTAGAGGTGGATACAAGGTCGATACCTTCTAGGAGCCGAGCTCAACTAGAGGTGGATACAAGGTCGACACCTTCTAGGAGCCGACCTCAACTATAGGTGGATAGAAGGTCGACACCTTCTAGGAGCCGAGCTCAACTAGAGGTGGATACAAGGTCGACACCTTTTAGGAGCCGAGCTCAACTAGAGGGGGATACAAGGTCGACACCTTCTAAGAGCCGAGCTCAACTAGAGGAGGATACAAGGTCGACACCTTCTAGGAGCCGAGCTCAACTAGAGGCGGAGAGAAGGTCGACACCTTCTAGGAGCCGAGCTCAACTAGAGGTGGAGAGAAGGTCGACACCTTCTAGTAGCCGAGCTAAACTAGAGGTGGATACAAGGTCGACACCTTCTAGGAGCCGAGCTCAACTAGAGGTGGAGAGAAGGTCGACACCTTCTAGGAGCCGAGCTCAACTAGAGGTGGATACAAGGTCTACACCTTCTAGGAGTCGAGCTCAACTAGAGGTGGATAGAAGGTCGACACCTTGCAGGAGCCGAGCTCAACTGGAGGCGGATACAAGGTCGACACCTTCTAGGAGTCGAGCTCAACTAGAGGTGGAGAGAAAGTCGACACCTTCTAGGAGCCGAGCTCAACTAGAGGCGGATACAAGGTCGACACCTTCTAGGAGTCAGGCTCAACTAGAGGTGGATAGAAGGTTGACACCTTCTAGGAGCCGAAATCAACTAGAGGTGGAGAGAAGGTCGACACCTTCTAGGAGCCGAGCTCAACTAGAGGTGGATACAAGGTCGACACCTTCTAGGAGCCGAGCTCAACTAGAGGTGGAGAGAAGGTCAACACCTTCTAGGAGCCGGGCTCAACTAGAGGCGGATACAAGGTCGACATCTTCTAGGAGCCGAGCTCAACTAGAGGTGGAGAGAAGGTCGACACCTTCTAGGAGCCGAGCTCAACTAGAGGTGGATACAAGGTCGACACCTTCTAGGAGCCGAGCTCAACTAGAGGTGGAGAGATCAAAGGTCGACACCTTCTAGGAGCCGAGCTCAACTAGAGGTGGATACAAGGTCGACACCTTCTAGGAGCCGAGCTCAACTAGAGGTGGAGAGAAGGTCGACATCTTCTAGGAGACGAGCTCAACTAGAGCTGGCTACAAGGTCGACACCTTTTAGGAGCCGAGCTCAATTAGAGGTGGATACAAGGTCGACACCTTCTAGGAACCGAGCTCAACTAGAGGCGGATACAAGGTAAACACCTTCTGAGAGCCGAGTTCAACTAGAGGTGGAGAGAAGGTCGACACCTTCTAGGAGCCGAGCTCAACTAGAGGTGGAGAGAAAGTTGACACCTTCTAGGAGCAGAGCTCAACTGGAGGCGGATACAAGGTCGACACATCCTAGGAGCCAAGCTCAACTAGAGGTGGAGATAAGGTCAACACCTTCTAGGAGTCGAGCTCAACTAGAGGCGGATACAAGGTCGACACCTTCTAGGAGCCGAGCTCAACTAGAGGTGGAGAGAAGGTCGACACCTTCTAGGAGCCGTGCTCAACTAGAGGTGGAGAGAAGGTCGACACCTTCTAGGAGCTGAGCTCAACTAGAGGCGAATACAAGGTCGACACCTTCTAGGAGCCGAGCTCAACTAGAGGTGGAGAGAAGGTCGACACCTTCTAGGAGCCGAGCTCAACTAGAGGTGGAGAGAAGGTCGACACCTTCTAGGAGCCGAGCTCAACTAGAGGTGGATACAAGGTCGACACCTTCTAGGAGCCGAGCTCAACTTGAGGTGAAGAGAAGGTTGACACCTTCCAGGAGTCGAGCTCAACTAGAGGTGGATACAAGGTCGATACCTTCTAGGAGCCGAGCTCAACTAGAGGTGGATAGAAGGTCAACACCTTCTAGGAGCCGAGCTCAACTAGAGGTGGATACAAGGTCGACACCTTCTAGGAGTTGGGCTCAACTAGAGGCGGAGAGAAGGTGTCGACCGAGTAAAGTCGCTGGTCTGAACTTAGGAAGCTCGCAACTACCAAGGAAGCTCGCCTCTACCGAGTAAACTCGCTGGTCTGAACTTATCTCTGGATCTCGCCTGCAAGAACTCGCCTATGGGCGAGTATGGAACTCGCCTATGAACGAGTATGGAACTCGCCTCTTTGAAGTCGCCAATTCTGATGTTGCGATCAGGATCTCATCAACTAAAGTCGACATCTAGAACTCGCCTATTGGCGAGTAAGGAAGGGACTCACCTTACTTGCGAGAATTCACAATACTCGCGAGTTGCCAACAACTTCCTCGTGGTCGCCAATTTCTACCATCTCGCCTTTTCACCAAACTTTCTTCCTCTGGCTACGATCCACGCTCACTGCACCAAAGTGTTGAAGCCAGGAAAATCCCGGCTCAAAAATTCGGATCAATGCAGCCGGAGGCTACTCGCTCGGCAATCTGATAAGAATACTTGGTTAGCCACGACGAACGAACTAGAGAGATAACAAACACAACCCCAAGTGCTGCGACAGGGAGGTCCCACCACGTACCAAGAAGCTCAAAAGAGACTTCTCCTCCAAAACCATGAATGGTCGAGCTTGGTACTAGGAAGGCACTGACTAGGGAGGATTCTCGCCTATAAAGGGTGTGAAGCTCTGATTTTTGACAAGTGCAGTTCCTGGTACCCATGAGGGTCTATTTATAGACAAATCTTGAGGGAGGGAAGCAGGCGACTATCCCTGATCCCCTTGGAGATGATTTGAGCAAAGGCCTATGCGGGCGAGTAGGTTGGTGAAAGTCGCCCACAGGCGAGTAGGTATGACCTTCTCGCTCGGCCGGCTGGCCAACTCGGACATGTCTTCCTTCTCGTCATTGGGGGCGAGCAAATCCCGACCAACTCGCACTCTCGAGTCTCCTGATCCTGTTGCGTTGTCTGATATCAATGCTGACCGTTGACTTTAACTTCTGCCTACGTACTTGACCTTTAGACGACCCACCCTCGGAGAATGAGGGTTGTACACTGACCACTTGGATGGAGAACAAAATAGCTAGCATAATTCAGTTATTGGAAGTTGGAACAACCTCCTGCATGAGAACAAAGAGATCGGGTGATTGGAGTCCTGCAACTGGTAATGACCTGCAGCAGGAGAACTTGGAGAACTGAGAACTCTATCGCTAGAAGAAAACAACCTACGAAGCAAAAGATTTACCACTAGTCACTAGAGCAGTCGCCGGTCGCCGGTCGCCGGTCGGGACTCGGGAGATGGGAGCGGGAGGCCGGGCGACGGGGCGAGGAGGGAGAATAGCAGCCGGTCGGGTCGTCGGGAGGGAGAATAGGCGAATAGCTGACGCTTGCCGCTTGGTCGCCGCCGTCGGTCGGGAGGGAGAAAGAAGGACGGGGGCCGGGGGTCGGGATAGGCGGACGCGGAGCGCGAGCAGCGCTGTTTTAGGGTTGAATCGGGGGATCGAAATCGCTGTTTTAGGTTGAATCTGGGCTGCAATTAGACTATTTGGTGTGCAAATAGCAGTTTTAAATTTTTTAATTTTTGGTGTGCTTAAAGCAAATCTCAACAAAATTTTTTTTTTGGGGGGGGGGGCACGTGTCCCTATGGCCCCCCTATAGATCCGCCCTTGGTTCTGTTGAATGCGGTCTATGGTAACTTTGCGGAAGGAGAAATAGATCGCGGGCACGGGAGGCAGGCAGTGGTCGGGGTTGCTCAATCTTGGTTGGCGGTTGTCTCGACTCCCGCACTAGACTAGCACTTATGATCTGTTTGGCACGGCTGTGGAGGTTGTGGACATAGTAGTTACGGACCGTCATCCATTTGGCGCGACGATTTTGGTCTGGTGAGTTTGGACAAAAAACATTACCAGTGTGAATGTGTTTGGCATAACAACGGTAATGCCTGCCGCCAAGAAAAAAAAATTAATTTTGAACATAAGAAATGAATGGAGGTTTTATGTGAGTTCTAGTGCATGTTAACGAATATCAGTTCATAACCACCGCATTCACGATCATCAACGTCGTGCCAAAAGGTCTCTTATTGTTAATGTTGTGAATGGGCGTGCCGAGTTTTACGGAAGCATCGGCGATGTCTCGAATTTGTCGGGCGGAGGAGAGGCCAAGAACGGAGGTCCCAGAGGGTAGAAGATCGAGCACAAAAGACACTGAAATGATCGACATGGATGTCTTCTCACAACTTATGGGTTCAACGACATGGCTGTCTTTTCACAACTTATTAATTATATTAATCCAAAGGTGAGGTAAAGAAAGAAGAAGAAAAGAAGACAAGCCGGAGGCCGTAGGATTTTGACTACATCGCATATAACTCTGAAATTATCTGCCCTTGACAAAGATAATTTCAGCAACCGCTCGCTAGCCATGGCAAAGACAGTAACGGCGGGACCGGGCAAAGACGGCACGACTGCTACATGTACTAGTTCGAAGAAAATAGGGACAAAGGCGACGACTTTTCACTGTCTGTGACCTTCTGACCTATTTTAATAGTGTTAGGGCGGCTCCGCTCAAAGTATTCTACAATACCTCATCAGACATCTGACATGAGTATTTATAGTACCTCCAGCGTAGAGCGATGCCCTAGGACGTCACGAAACCCACGAGCCCTTATCGGGTCAGTCACGACACGTGCGGACATAAACACGAAATATTCAACAATCTTCTCTTATGTCCGCCGTAGACCCGACTTCGATATAGGTGGTTTGAGCAATGTTCAAACGTACATGAATCATTCACATTAGTGTCGCAAACATGTTAAAACAATATTAGACTAAAAGGAAGAATTGTATGCAGACATAAGAACAAAATATAATTCAAAGCAGCATCACAAACTATAAAGGTAAAACAATAGCACATAGTCTAGCACATTAAAGTGTCTACTAGTCACAAAAGCATTATAGTTCAAAATAAAACACGTAAGCATAGATGAAATAATAGTCTACTAGTTCTCAAAGTTAACGGCCTTTATTATTTTAGTCTCAAAATTTGTTATTATCCCTATGATTTTAGTCTCTAAAGTTTATTATCTTTAAGATTTTACTATCTAAATTTACCTAATTTTACGATTTCAGTTCCTAAAACTTTCTTACCCTCAAGATTTTTGTATCTGGGTTCGGCAACTTAGAACCCAAGGCCAATTTATAACAAAATTGCTTGTTTGCGCGTAATCTGCTAGAGGTGGAAAGGGAAAAATTAAAGTTGTCCGGAGTTGGATATACGGTGGACTCATCGGGGAGATCCCAAGGTTCGCACTTGTTGAGATCAGCATCAACCATGGAGGGATAGCCATAGAGTCCGGCACCGGCGGCGAATGCAGAGGCTTGTGGGTTGAGATAGTTGCAGACGAGTTCGTCATCCCTCCGATTCCATCGGAATCTCTAGAAGGCAGCTTTAGCCTCCGCCATGCTCAGGAAAGCCATGGCCTCGATCTTTAGCACAATTCCGTTCAAACGAACGGACCCTTAGAGAAGCTCTTAATTTTTCAAATTCTAAGACGTTTGACGCATTTTTTTTGCTCCGTTGAGTTTGGACAAAAACTCCATCATCAAAGAGTGCGAGTTTGAGAAGACAGGTTATGACTGCCACCAAGAAAGAAAACTAGGTTCGAACATTAAAGTGGATGAAGTTCCTTAGGTGAGGTCGAACGTTCACAAACAACGGTTCATAACCACCGCGTTCACGGTCGCCACTGTTGTGCCTGTTTGCCCAGAAAAGCCCGCGACCTCCTCTTACTAGTCAATTCGTTCGGTCTCAGCGGTCTCAGCTTCAGTGATCGCCCAGACCGCCAGTTGCCTTCTCAGCCGGAATTTTCCAAGTATCAAGCGGTCAGAAAAGCCCGAGATCGCCAAACCGAGCGGTCTTTTTGTTTTTTCTATTTTTGTTATCTGCACCCCTCCTCCCTGCCCTGGCTCTCCTGTATCCCGGGCAGCCCGTAGTTTTCAGTTCTGCCCGTTTGGGCAGCCCCCTCGTCTATAAATAGAGGGGTAGGGGGACCAGGAAAAGGACTTTTGGCTCCGAGGCTCCAGCTTACAACCTGTGTAAGCGGTCTCATTTTTTCGTGATCGCCATTTTACGATCGCCTTCTCTTTTTTCCAGCATCTTCTGTCTTAGTAACCTGCACTTCGCAGTTTTCTCCTGTCCCCTTTAGTGTGAATTTTGGAGGTACCATTTTTGGCACCAACAGAACGAACACGCGACCTTCAGATTCGAAGTGTTAGGTGAAATCCAGGCTTTCAAGATGGCTGATCGCCGTAGAGGTCGTCCTTTGCGGTCTCCCAGTGTTCCCCCCTCCGATCACAATCCGTTAGAGGCGATGGAGCGCCGCTTCGAGCTTCGCGTAGAGCAGGCTCTTCGCGAGGCCGCCCGAGCCAGGCAGGACGCTGCCGCTGTTCAGCAAGAGATCGCGCGGTCTCAGCAGGAGGCCGCTCGAGATCGGCAAGAAGTTGTCCGGACTCAGCAGGAGTCCGCGAAGCAGATCGAGGCCATGAACCAGGTTCTGGCCGCGATCTCCCAGAAGATCCTTCCTCAAGCCTCTCAGATCGCTACTCCTGACCGAGTGGCAAGCGGTCACCATAGCGATCATCCCGTTTTCCAGCCCGCAGCTCCTCAGCGATCTCAGCATGAGGAGTTCGCCACCCGTCGTAATTCTTTCCGAGCCGCAGCCCAGGGGCCTCCGGCTCAGACCTTGAATTTTGAAGAAGGGTTTGCTTACCCTCAAGATCCTCCAGCTCCTTTTCTTCCTCCAGGACCTTCTGTTTTTGGGGAGCCTTCCCCCTTCACTGATGAGATTCGTCGGGATCCAATTCCTCATGGATTCAGAGAGCCCCGTCTTCCTGTGTATACAGGAGAGACCGACCCCATGTGTCATCTTCAAGCCTTCGAGTCTGCCGTGGCTCTCAGGAACATTTCAGATGGAGTGAGGTGCAAGCTGATGGTCACCTCCTTCGATGGGTCAGCCATGGAATGGTTCTATAAGCTGCCTTGTCAGTCTATCCCAAGCTTTGCCGCCCTAAGGCAAGAGCTCCTCCTGAGGTTCACCACCGCAAAGAAAAGGAAGAGTGGTCCTGCGACCCTCTTCAAAATTAAGCAAGGGGACAGCGAGACTGCAGCGCATTTCGTTGATCGCTTTCAGAAGGAGATCTTGGGCGTCAGAGACATGGACCCCGAACTCTATATGGTAGCTTTGATCAGCGGCTTGCAGGAGGGTCCTCTGAAGTTCAAAGTCACAACCAAAGAGCCTGGCTCCTACCAGGAGCTGATCAGCATTGCCAATCGCTATATAGAAGGGGAAATCAACAACCCTACCTATGTGAGCAATCTGACCAACAGAGCCACCCAGAAAGGCTCTGCGGGATTCTATCCTGCTCCATCTGTGAAATTTTCCGGACCTTGTGAGAGCAAGCAGGAATAACAACTAGAGATGCAAGCCAAACAACCAGAGACAATCTTAGGCAAACAAAACGATCTTTATTGATAGCAACACTTCAATTACAGGGCAAGACATGCTCGACGAGACATGATTTCGTCAGCACAAAAAAAACTTCAAGGAGAAAGAACAGAAACTGAAGATAACTGAGACCGCACGGTCTCTTGCCGAACTCAGCAGCTCGCCAGACCGCTGCTGCCAGACCGCAACCGCTCCCGATCTCGAAACACCACCAGACCGCTGCACCAGACCGCTCCTTTGCCGACCTCCTGATTCCCGAACTCCAACACCACAACTCCAAGCCGCAAACCGCTCGAACACTTTCAAAGGAAGAGGTGATCGCTGCTGCCTGCACTATCCGCAGAAGCTGCACAAAGAAGAATTCAATCAGAGACCGCTCGGTCAGATAAACAAGACCGCAGGAACTAGGCGAACTCGGCTTACACTTGGTGTGTTCTACTTGTTGCTACAGTGGCTCCCTATTTATAGGCGTGAGACCTGATCCAGTCACCACCCTATGAGATAGAGTCACCACCCATCAGACCGCGCGACCTTACCGGTCAACCCGCGCGATCACCGCAACCCTCCTGCTTCAATTTTGGTGAGCGCCGACTTCACTCCAGACCGCGGGAGATCGCTACTCCCTTGGTCTGAACACGACTCCACACGGAGATCGCCAGACCGCCTAGAAGTCACCCACCACCTGTGTTCGCCTGAGACCGCAAACACAGCCAGCTCGCCCTCCTGGTCTCCTCCTGAGACCGCGAACTGAGACCGCGCGACTAAGAATGACTTAGTCCGCGAACTCCTTCAGAACCCTCTGGAAAGCCACCAGACCGGATTCAAGAGCCAACCCGTGCGGTCACGCCAGACCGGCACGTCCTTGAAGAGAACTTGTCACGCGGTCAGAGACAGACCGCGCGACCCTGAGGATGATCAGCCGTCATGCGGTCACAGCCAGACCGCACGACCTCCTCCTCTAGCAGCCCTTGGACCAGACCAGCGGTCAACCCCGGAAGCTGCAGCTGACCAATAGAACAGACCGTCATTGTCAGACCGCCAGACCGTGCGGTCACGCCAGACCGCCCGGTCACTTCCCAGACCGCCCAGGTCCAAAAGCCTCCTCCACTTCCACTTCAATAATTTCAACACTCCCCCTTGAAGTGGGAAGTGAAAACTAGCCCAAGTAGCTCCCTTAGCCGTGTGAACGGCCCCTTTGCCAGCGCCTTTGTGAAGATGTCTGCGACATTGTCCGCACTCCGCACATGCTCGACCGAAAGAGATCCCTCCAGCACCTTCTCCCGTATGAAGTGATGCTCGATCTCAATATGCTTGGTCCTCGCGTGACAAACTGGATTGGTCACCAGTTTGAGAGCACTCTCGTTGTCACCGCGTAGCAGAGTCGGCTCCCGAACCTCCTTGTGGACGTCTCCAACCAACCTCCTAAGCCAGATGGCTTCCTGAGCTGCCAAGGCCGAAGCCTTGTATTCCGCTTCCGTGGTAGAGACCGATACGGAATCCTGCTTCTTGCTGCACCATGATATAGCCGTAGGGCCCGCCATGAAGACGAATCCAGATGTCGACTTCCGATCATCCGAATCTCCCCCGTAATCGGCATTCATGTATCCATGCACTTCGAAGCCCGCATCCCTCCTGTATAAGAGACCCATGTCCGAGGTCGCCTTGACATACTTCAGAATGTTCTTGGCCGCTAGCAGATGAGGTACTCGTGGTTCCGCCATAAACCGACTCACCCTGCCTACTGCATATGCAATATCTGGCCTTGTGATCGTCAGATAAATCAAGCTCCCAACTAGAGCTCGGAACACCAACGGATCTTGCATGATCCTTCCCTCATCCTTCCGAAGCTTCATAGCCTTCTCCAGAGGTGTGGAAGTGCACTTCCCTTCCTTCATGCCGAATCGCTCCACGATCCGCTCCGCATATCCGGCTTGGGTCACCAACACTCCACCTTCCTTCCTCTGCACCTCGAGTCCAAGGAAATGGTGAAGTTCTCCTAAGTCCTTCATCTCGAACCTGATAGACAGCTCGGCCCGAAGCTGCGCTACCTCCTCCTTCGAGTTCCCCGTCACAATCATATCGTCGACGTAGAGCAGCACGATGACTTGAAGCTCCCCACTCTTCTTGACGAACAAGCTTGAGTCCGAGTCTGAAGCAACAAATCCACAGAATAGGAGATATTCTGCGATCTTCCCGTACCACGCCCTCGGCGCTTGCTTCAACCCATACAGGGCCTTCTTCAGCTTGCAGACATGCTCCGGAAAATCTTCAAACACAAAACCTGGTGGCTGAACCATGAAGATGTCCTTGTCAATCTCGCCGTACAAGAAAGCGTTCTTGACGTCGAGCTGCCAAATCTTCCATCCACTGAACGCCGCCAAGGCAATGATGAACCGAACTGAAGTCATTTTTGCCACCGGACTGAATGTCTCATCATAGTCTTCACCGTATTGCTGCGAGAACCCCCGAGCTACAAGACGGGCCTTGTACCGCTCGATACTGCCGTCAGCTTTCTTCTTCAGCTTGTAGACCCACTTGCATGTCACAGGAGTGATGCCCTTGGGCTTGGGCACAAGAGACCAGGTCTCGTTCTTCTCAAGAGCTGCCATCTCTTCTTGCATTGCAACATCCCACTCCTTCACGCCTTGGGCCTTCTCAAAGCTTGACGGCTCCCTCTCATCCAAGGGACCAGCGAAGAAACATGAGACAAAGCTCACTGCGTTTCCTCCTGTATAGCGATCAGGGGCGATGATCGCTCGCTTCGACCTTCTCAGCTCCTTCCCCTGAACCGCATTATCTCCAGCTGCTTCTTCCCTAGCTCCCCTTCCAGACGTGCTAGGAGCATTGCTCCCCCTGCTCCCTGAACCAGAAGCCCCCGTCTCAGAACTAGAAGGTGATGGACCACCTGGTGACACAGGTAGCTCTACCTGAAGATTTTCCACAGCTTTCTCCGGCACTTCCACCCTGCTTTCTGGTAGCTCCACACCAGAAGACCCTTTGTAAGATGTCACCTCATCGAACACGACGTCGCGAGATACAACAAATCTCCGTGTCTCCGGGTCCATGCACTTCCACCCTTTCTTCCGCTCATCGTATCCCACGAAAACTAGCTTCCTTGCTTTCGCATCTAGCTTCGTCCGAAGAGCATCTGGGATGTGCACGTAACAGGTGGAACCAAACACCCTAAGGTGTGCCACACTTGGCTTCTCCTTGAACATCATCTCATGCAGGGTCAACATGTTGATGGGGCTCAGAGGCATCCTGTTGATGACGTAGGCAGCACAGGACATTCCCTCCGCCCAGAAGGACTTTGGGATACTCTTGGCATGCAGCCAACACTTGCAGGTCTCCGTCAAATGACGAATCTTCCGCTCTGCAACTCCGTTCTGTTGTGGAGTATGAGCACAAGTGAGCTCTCTCCGGATGCCCGCCTTCCTGCAAAAAGTAGAGAACTCACTGGAGGTGAACTCCCCTCCGTTGTCAGTCCTCAGCTTCTTCACCCGCAGTCCCAGCCGACCTTCCACGAGCTCCTTGAACTCCACAAACTTGGCAAACGCCTCCGCCTTCTCTTTCAGGAAGTAAACCCAGACATACCTGGTGTAATCATCGATCAACACCAGCATATACCTGCTGCCTCCGAGGCTTGGGGTAGCAGTTGGTCCCATCAAGTCACCGTGGATGCACTCCAACGGCACACTACTCCTTGTCTGCGACTTGTCAAACGGTAGTCGATGAGACTTGCCGAACTGACATCCTGCGCAAACATGACCTTCACCGTAGGAAGATAGACTTGGCAGGCCCTTGACCAGACCTCTCACCGCCATAGCTTTCAGCTTGTCCATTCCTACATGCCCCAACCTCTCATGCCATATAACGGCACCATCATTCGTCTTCATCTTGTCAACGTAGGAACTTGTTGATAAAACAAACAAGTCCTTCGCCCTTCTCCGACATGGACGACCTCGGCCTTCACGGCCTCTATATTTCGCAGAAATTTTACTTCTGTCGGGCCGAACAGAACGTGATACCCAGCGTCAACAGCGTTGGTCACGGAGAAGAGGTTTTTCTTCATCCCGGGCACATGATAGACACTCTTCAAAGTAAGTGGCCCTCTATCACTGCCTAAAGAAACAACCCCCACCTTCTCGACTGCATGCACAGTATTATCTGCAGTGATAATAGCATTGTTACCTGTGTACGGCTCTGCTGAAGAAAGCTTCGACTCGTCCCCGGTGAGGTGATGACCACACCCCGAGTCCACGATCCAGTCCTCCTGATAGTTGATAGGAGCCGAGGCTCCAATAGAAGCCGAAAAGGCTCCTCCCCATCCTCCATCAAAGTGCCTGGCCGGTGCTTCCTCCTTTTCAGCAGCATGCCCTGGCTGAGTATTCAGCCTGCAGTCCTTCCTAAAGTGCCCAACCTTTCCGCACTTGAAGCATTTGAGACCTTCCTTCTTCTTCTTCCCGTCAGCCTTGGGAGCATACCCCCTTTCCTGCTGCCCAGAAGTTGAAGGCCCATAGCCTTCCGTGGTCTTCTTCTTCTTCTCCCACTTCTTCTTCCCTGAGAAGAGAACCTCGCCATCTCCCCCAGTCACTGACACCCCCGCCATCTGCCTTGCCAGACTTTCCTGCGAAGCTAGCAGATTCTCCAGCTCTAGCAGAGACGGCTGATTTGCCCATCCCTGTACCGACGTCACAAAGGCCACATATTCCTTCCGCAAGCCGCGGATGATGTGCCTCTTCAGCTTCGCCTCAGAAATTGGCTCATCAGGATCCAGTGCTGATATCTCAGCGCAGAGATTCTTCATCTTCAAAAAGAAGTTCGAGATAGAAAGATCACCTTGAGCTGACCTCGCCAGCTCATTCTCTAAGAACTGTAGCCTTGCTATATTCTTTTTGTTAAACAGCCCATCCAGGGCTCTCCAGATCTCAGCAGCTGATCCACACCCCAAGATGTGATCAAAGAGATCAGGTGAAATGGCACGCTTCAAGGTGAACTCGGCCTTGGCGTTGGTCTTCCTCCATGCCCTCACGGCCGGTCCATTATCACCTCCTTCTACTGCCTTCACCTCTTCTGTTTCATCTCCTCCTACCACCTCCCAGAGGTCCTCCCCCAGAAGATAGCTCTGCATACACGACTTCCACTTCTTGAAGTTAGTCGACGTAAGCATCTCAATACCAAGACCTCTTGCAAAACCACCTTCCATTGCTCTTCCTCTGGTTCCTTCTTCACAAATGCGATGGCTACTCTAAGTTATTCACTGCTCTTTCAACTCCAACCTCCCTCTGATACCATGTGAAATTTTCCGGACCTTGTGAGAGCAAGCAGGAATAACAACTAGAGATGCAAGCCAAACAACCAGAGACAATCTTAGGCAAACAAAACGATCTTTATTGATAGCAACACTTCAATTACAGGGCAAGACATGCTCGACGAGACATGATTTCGTCAGCACAAAAAAAACTTCAAGGAGAAAGAACAGAAACTGAAGATAACTGAGACCGCACGGTCTCTTGCCGAACTCAGCAGCTCGCCAGACCGCTGCTGCCAGACCGCAACCGCTCCCGATCTCGAAACACCACCAGACCGCTGCACCAGACCGCTCCTTTGCCGACCTCCTGATTCCCGAACTCCAACACCACAACTCCAAGCCGCAAACCGCTCGAACACTTTCAAAGGAAGAGGTGATCGCTGCTGCCTGCACTATCCGCAGAAGCTGCACAAAGAAGAATTCAATCAGAGACCGCTCGGTCAGATAAACAAGACCGCAGGAACTAGGCGAACTCGGCTTACACTTGGTGTGTTCTACTTGTTGCTACAGTGGCTCCCTATTTATAGGCGTGAGACCTGATCCAGTCACCACCCTATGAGATAGAGTCACCACCCATCAGACCGCGCGACCTTACCGGTCAACCCGCGCGATCACCGCAACCCTCCTGCTTCAATTTTGGTGAGCGCCGACTTCACTCCAGACCGCGGGAGATCGCTACTCCCTTGGTCTGAACACGACTCCACACGGAGATCGCCAGACCGCCTAGAAGTCACCCACCACCTGTGTTCGCCTGAGACCGCAAACACAGCCAGCTCGCCCTCCTGGTCTCCTCCTGAGACCGCGAACTGAGACCGCGCGACTAAGAATGACTTAGTCCGCGAACTCCTTCAGAACCCTCTGGAAAGCCACCAGACCGGATTCAAGAGCCAACCCGTGCGGTCACGGCAGACCGGCACGTCCTTGAAGAGAACTTGTCACGCGGTCAGAGACAGACCGCGCGACCCTGAGGATGATCAGCCGTCATGCGGTCACAGCCAGACCGCACGACCTCCTCCTCTAGCAGCCCTTGGACCAGACCAGCGGTCAACCCCGGAAGCTGCAGCTGACCAATAGAACAGACCGTCATTGTCAGACCGCCAGACCGTGCGGTCACGCCAGACCGCCCGGTCACTTCCCAGACCCCCCAGGTCCAAAAGCCTCCTCCACTTCCACTTCAATAATTTCAACACCATCTTCCTCGAAAACTAAACAGGAGCTTCCACCTCCAGCTCCAAGAGGTAAGAATTACCGCAGCAACCGCTTCAACCGAGGTGGTTGAAGGTAATCAATTTTTCCCACCTCAAAATTCATTTCTTCAAACTCCTGCTACTCCTGCTCCGCAAGTCACCCCCATCCACCAGATCCAGTACGCTCAACCTCCTCTTCTACCCGTTCCTTCACTTTATAATGAATCCCAAGAGTCCTTCACGGACTTTGGTGTTTCTATGAATGAAGTGCTGCAAGTTCTCCAGAAACAGCCCTTTTTTAAGAGGCCAGCTCCGCTGAATTCTGATCCGAAAACCAGAAACCCAACCCTCTACTGTGAGTATCACAGAGATAGAGGGCATTTGACAGAGGATTGTAGAGCTCTCCGCCTATTTTTAGAGAAACTATTAAAGGAGGGAAAGCTTCGCGATCTCATTCAAAAGAATGACTCTGCCAAAGCTTCAACCTCCAAGGCCAAGGAGGTAGCAGAAGTCCACTGGGAGTGCGAGGAAGTAGATGATGTTGGCCATCTGGGCAACATCGGTTTTCCCAGCGAATGTGTAGACACTAATGATGAGGGTGCCTTGGGCAACCTTTTCTGCATCCATGGGGGTGCAGGCCCGGAGTCCTCGAGAAAGGCAAGTCTAAAGAGAGTTTATCAGTCAGAGGTTGCCGCTACTTCTTCGACTCCGATTCGAGGGACGGTCACCTTTGGAGATGAAGATCTTCCTCAGACCGCGAATCCCTTTGACGATGCAGTCGTCATCAAAGCTGTGATCGAAAACTATACGGTGGAAAAAATTCTAGTAGATACGGGGAGCTCAGTCAATGTGCTTTTTAAGCCTGCTTTTGAGGCATTAAAGACAGGTAAACCTCTCCTACCAACTGAAGGACCTCTTTATGGTTTTTCAGGAGAAAAGAAAGAAGTTGAAGGGCTCGTCACCCTCTCCGTGATTCTTGGAGGAATAGTAAGGCTGGTCAAATTTATAGTCGTTGATGCTCCCAGTAGCTACAACGCAATTTTCGGGAGACCTTTTTTGAACGGGTATCAAGCCATTGTCTCCACTTATCATCAAGCGGTGAAGTTCGCCTTGAATGGCAAACAACATCGAATCAGGAGCGACCCCAGGAAAGCTAGAGAATGCTATGTAAAGACGGTCAACATGATCATGTCTTCTCCACCCCAGGAGGTTATGATGACTGAATCCATCGAAGTTCCTGAACAAGTTCAAGTCGCAGAAGAGGTGGAGGATGTGAGAGATGGAGTTCGCTTGGAGCCTGCCCAAGCAACCCAAGCTATTCAGATCAGCGAGGAAGATGAGAGCAAGAGCCTCTCCATCAACGCTGAATTATCCGAGGCTGACAAGAGTCAGCTCATCTCTTGTCTTCTGCAAAATTTAGATATCTTCGCTTGGTCGGCAGACGACATGCCTGGAGTGGATCCAGATGTTGCTTGCCATCACCTCAACATCAGCCCAAATGTCATCCCAATTCAGCAAAGGAAGAGGACTGTAGCAGCCACTCAGGCTCAACCTATCCGTGAGGAAGTAGAGAAGCTCCTGAGGGCGAAGTTCATCCAACCGATCCAATATCCTGAGTGGGTGTCAAACATTGTAATGGTAACAAAGACAGGTGGAAAGTGGAGGATGTGTGTCGATTTTACCAAACTCAATAAAGCTTGCCCCAAGGATTGCTATCCCTTGCCTCAGATAGATTCTTTAGTGGATTCTGCGGTAGGTTATTCTTTTATGAGTTTTTTAGATGCTTTTTCAGGTTATCACCAAATCAGGATGCATAAACCGGATATACCGCATGCTTCGTTTATCACAAATGATGGTTGCTTCTGTTATCTCGTGATGCCTTTTGGGTTGAAAAATGCTGGAGCAACTTACCAAAAAATGATGGATACAGTTTTCAAAAGTCAGAAGGCAAGAAACCTTGAGGTGTATGTCGATGACCTCTTGGTGAAAAGCAAATCCTTCTCCTCTCATCTCAAAGATCTCTCGGAAACTTTTGCAACCCTACGAACCTTCAATATGAGGTTGAATCCATTAAAGTGTGTTTTTGGAGCAAACAGAGGTAAATTTTTGGGTCATCTCCTCACTCCAGAAGGGTTAGAACCAAATCCAGATAAGGTAAAAGCTATTTTGGAAATGCCACCTCCCAAAACCCCAAAAGAAGTTCAACAGTTGGGAGGGAGAATGGCAGGCTTGAGTCGATTCATCTCCCGGTCATGGGATAAAAGTGCACCTTTCTTTAAGACCCTCCGGGGAGGGACCAAGTTTGAATAGACTCAAGAGTGTGATGATGCTTTCAGTCAGCTTAAAAAGCAGTTAACGTCAATTCCTCTGCTCCAAAGCCCGCGAGAAGGGGAAGATCTTTTCCTCTATTTGGGAGTTGGCACCGATGCTATAAGCTCTGTTTTGGTCCGAGAAGAGAAAAAGAAACAATTTCCAGTTTACTATGTAAGCCGAATTTTGAAGAATGCAGAGACTCGATATCCAATCCTAGAGAAGCTAGCCTTAATGCTCGTAATTTCAGCAAGAAGACTAAGACCGTATTTTCAAGCTCATTCGATTTTAGTCGTCACTGACCTTCCATTAAAGAGTGTCTTGGAGAAGCCGGAGCATTCAGGCAGATTGGCAAAGTGGGCAATAGAGCTCAGTGAGTTTGACATATCCTATGTTCCAAGAATGGCAATCAAAGCTCAAGTCTTAGCGGACTTCATGGTGGATGCTAAAGAAGTTGAATCGCAGAAGGGGGTCAGAGTGCCCCTTGCCTGGAAAATCTTCGTGGATGGAGCCTCAGGGAAAAATTCTTCCGGGGCAGGAGTTATCTTAATCAACCCAAATGGAGTAAGGCTTGATCAAGCACTGAAGTTCTATTTTCAAGTAACAAACAATCAAGCGGAATATGAGGCTTTGCTAGCCGGTCTCAAGTTTGCCAGGGAGCTGGGGATTGACGATGTCGAAGTTTTCACAGATTCTTTGGTGATGGCTTCTCAAGTAAATGGGATTTTCGAGACTAGAGATAGTAT